>OFHU01001461.1:0-506253 GCA_900245905.1 Lacerta viridis | reverse complement strand
AAACCCCACAGATAGGTTTGTATCAGGGGCAGCATCACAATTTCCAGGAAAACTTGGGATTGCCTCTCTTCATTCTGAAAGAAGACCTTAATGCAACAAGAAAATGACATTTTTTAAAAGCCTGAGTTTCTAGTCCTCAAGATGGTTTTAGTGGTTTGTTTCTTTTTAAAGTTGAGAGTAGAAACGTTACAAGATGGAAAGAAAGGCAGAACACCATCTGTGGAAGATTGGTTTTTATTTTTTATTTTTTTTCTTTTTGCCCTTGCCCTTTCCAAAGGTGCACATAATATCTTGCACCTGGCAAATCCCCAGTAAGACTGCACAGTGATTAAGGTGTAGGAGCACTGTTATCCTGTGTATGTTGGTAAAGGTAAAGGAACCCCTTACCATTAGGTCCAGTCGTGTCCGAATCTGGGGTTGCGGCGCTCATCTCGTGTTACTGGCTGAGGGAGCCGGCATACAGCTTCTGGGTCATGTGGCCAGCATGACTAAGCCGCTTCTGGCGAACCAGAGCAGCGCACAAAAACGCCATTTACCTTCCCGCCGGAGCAGGTACCTATTTATCTACTTGCACTTTGACGTGCTTTCGAACTGCTAGGTGGGCAGGAGCTGGGACCGAGCAACGGGAGCTCACCCCGTCGCAGGGATTCAAACCGCCAACCTTCTGATCAGCAAGCCCTAGGCTCTGTGGTTTAACCCACAGTGCCACCCGCGTCCCCATGTATGTTGTTACTGCAGAGAAAAAATGAGAAAGACACTACCAGCAGCAGCTGAAAGGGTGGTCCCAGATTTAAAAGCAGGATGCATCTGAGAAGGTTGACAGCTATTACTCTAAGGTATATCCAGCTATATGGACAGTACACAGGTGTATACCCTCTGCCAAACTCCAGAGTCCTCCCTCCACCTTCCACTGAACAGTTTTACCATCCTGAGGATTAGAAGCTCAGTCTTAAAACAATAAATAAATCTCCCAGTGATGTGGAAGCCGTGCCCCCCCCCCCCAGCTGTTGTTGGACTCCAACCCCCATGGCAATTGGTAAGGACTGATTGCAACTCTGGCAATATCTGGAGGGTCACAAGTCCCGTCCCATCCCCACAATATAGTGTCTTTTAAAATGAGAAAAACCATTCCCTAGCTTTCCTAGAAGTCAGCCTTCTGACTGGGGACTTCCTACCTCTCAAAACCCAGGACTTGGTGCTGACAGAGACTATTTGTTTGTGGTTACTTTGTATTTGGGGTTTTCAGTGGTGCTATTTTCTTTCTTAATAAAAACATGCATGAAATCATCTTCACATGATAAGCTGTAAGATATGACACATAGGCAAACGAGTGATTCTGTTGGAGGGCCCAAAGCCAATTATTTCCAACTTTTATCTTTGTGTGTCTCAGGTATGACAAATCTTCATGCATTTACACACACACCATCCCCGAATATGCATTTTGGGAAGAGAGATCAGTTTTCCTTTTTAGTCTGAAATTTATCACTGTGAGCCTCTCTAAGTGAAGTCCAGGAAGAGGGGACATGCTTGAATTTTTAAGTGTAAGGTAAACAGCTGATGTTAAGCAGTCAATTATATCCTAGTTTTTCAAAGGAGAGGGAGGCAGATAGTAAAAGGAGAGACTTCAGCAAAGTGAAAATGCTGTGGAAAATTTGCTGTCCAGCATCATCAGCGCCATTAAAACTAAACAGTTGCTTTTTTTCCATTGACAGTACCACTTCAGGCTGCAGGAGTGGAATCCATTTGTGTTCTGCTTTTCTAAGAGAAAAAAGCCCTTGCATGTAGAAAATCGCAATGTTGTAGTGATGGGATAAACCAATCTCTCTCATCCATACTCTTTTTCTTTGTAAAGGGGAAGTTTACTTATTTCTCGTGTGTGTGTGTGTGTGTGTGTGTGTGTGTTGAGGAACTGCATTCAGACCGCATCTTCCATCTGTAGCCAAGGTGTACTACTTGAATCCAATGTTTGTATAGACTAGACCAGGCTTCCTCAACCTCGGCCCTCCAGATGTTTTGAGACTACAATTCCCATCATCCCTGACCACTGGTCCTGCTAGCTAGGGATCATGGGGGTTGTAGGCCAAAAACACCTGGAGGGCTGAGGTTGAGGAAGCCTGGACTAGACTGCCTCTCATCAGCTGACACAGGTTCAGGGGTAAGGGGCTTAATGTTTTCTTTCCTGGACCAGTCAACTGATCTATGCATTACATAAACAGAATGAGGTAGGAGACTGGGAAGCAGTAAATTTTGGAACTGTTTCAGGGTACAGGTGGAGGGAATCCTATTCTGAATGCTCTCCAAAACTTCTCTTTTAGTTGCTTTGGAAGCAATTTTGAAAGTGGGGAGGAATATTATGCAATATTATGCAAAACGAGCTTCCTTTCCCAATTCCTCCATATGGTAAGCTAGCACATCAAAAGACAAAAAATGTAATCCATTTGATAATGGCCCCCTACCTGCAGCCTGAAACAACATAGTCTAGAATTTTAGCACTTCCTAGAATAAGATATGGCCTGAAACATACCCGAAGCAATCTTCTAGCTGAAGCTAAGCAGGCCAGAGTCTGCCTAGATAAGATCCTTCATCAGAACCACGTTTATGCTACTTAGGGTTCCATGATGGAAGAAAGGTGAGATATAAGGGGGAGAAACTGCAGGTGATGAAGGGTTTTGTGGCTCTCCTTGCAATGTCTAAGAATCCCAGTTCTAATCCTGTGCTCTGCTAGAGAAAAAGCTGAAGTTACACAGGTCAGCACAGGAACATGGGAAGCTGCCTATACTGAGACAGAGCATTGTACCATCTAGCTCAGTATTGTACAGTACGCTGAGTAGAAATGGGCAGCTGTTTCAGACCGGAGACATTCTCAGCCCTCTCTGCATCCAAGGTGAATACTCTTACCACTGAACTATGACCCAATGGGTCATAGTTTTCCTCAGAAGAGCTCTTCTCCATCTCGCTTGTTCCTCCTGCCTCCCATTAGGCAAAAGGCAGGTTTTAATGCCTATGATCTCTGCCAAAGAGGAAATTGGTCACGGTGTGTTTGTGCGTGCGCAAAGCCTCGCAATGCAATCCCATTGACCCACTGCTGGATCCACACGTTTACTGGAGATAGAGGCATGAGAAATGAAAAGGAAGTAAAGCAATTCAGTCTCAGTGCCTGCCTTTCTTTCAGGCTGCTAATCCGGTTTATACATCACGCCTCCATCTCTGAATGGACTGCGGCAAAGGCAGAAGAAATAAAAGGTGGGTGGGTGGGTGTGATAAGGATAAAATCAGTGAGGACAGAGATATTTTAATTCATAGATTTCTGCCCAGTCAGTTTTCCATCTGCTGCATCCTGAAAGCAATTAGGAAAGGGAAATTAAAAGGGGGGCCTTATTCCACACTTTCCTGTCCAATACTCCCAGTGCAAAAGGAAAACCACATTTCCCAGTGCCTTGCAAGAGTATTACAATCCTGTGCCGCAATCTGTAAATAAACGAATCAAAAATCAGATTGATGAATCAGAAAAGTTATTTCCTTTTTACAGAACCTTACTTAGGTGTGTGGATGTGTCCATTAACCGAAGTCTCTGGGGATGCCCCCCCCCGCTCTGGTTTTATTTTTAACTACCTTGAATCTGTACTGCCATATTTTTATTTATTTATTTATTTTTGTAAAGAAAAACCCATTTTCCAGGAAGAAAGCCCAGACTGTCCTATGGAAGCTTCTACGGACAACAGTTCCATTGATTTCTGAAGGACTTGGAACACAGGTACACCTAGTGAACACACGGTGCCCTGTAAACTGTGGACTCACAGTTTGCTTGAGGAAAACAGAAAAGAAGCATGGGAATGCAAGCCCACTGTTGAAAAGTACCCTGTTCTAAACGGGGTACCAAGAGCCAAAGAGGAAGACGGGTTGCACAAAAGCCAAGGTTAGGTTAGAAGGCTGCAGTATCTAGCATGTTTAGAATGGTTCCCAAACTACCCACACTGACAGTGTGGTCCAGAGTGATGGTGTAGAGGACCCTGGAGAAGGGTGTCTGGGTTCCAAGCCTGGAGGGCACCCACAAAACTCACTGTGTGGCCCTGTCACTGCCTATAACACTACATGCTATGCTCACCTACCTGGAAACAAGACAATCTTAACTGATTCAGATTGAACAAATAGCTTAGACTGCAAGCCCAAATGGAGTCCCATCTGTAAAATGGGAATAATAATTACCTATTTCTGGGACTGTTTTAAGGATATACAGTAGTAAATAAATACTGCACACTGCTCTGCTCTTATTTTCAGATGTTTTAATCGTTGCTTTAGATTTTGTACATGCCGTGTTTTATTTTGTTCTTTGTAAGCCACTTGAGACAGGTGAAAAGTGTTTTTTTTTAAAAAAACAAAACAAATTATTTGAATGAATGAATGAATGAATGAATGTTGTTGTAAAGTATTTTCCACACAACCAGATGGGTTAAGGCTGAAGTCCTCTGCCCCTTTACCAGAAACTAAGTCCTACAGGACACAAATGGACTTCCCAGTAGGACAAAAAATCACGAAACGAAACAACAGATTGAAGCATGTATGTCTACCCTCCAAGACTCTACAATAGGAATAGGAACTTTTGGCTTGCCCGATGTCCTTGGACTACAATCCCCATTAGCCTTAGCTATTCTTAGCCATGCTGGCTGAGGTTGATGGGAGCTGTAGTTCCCCAGCACCTGGCCAAAGGTTTCCCACTTGCTCCCTACAACATCAACAGTGCTAAAGAAACCGTGGCCCTGTCAGGGCAGGACTTGGGGGGAGATTGTGCAGGAGGGTCCTGAAACTCGGCAGGGCTGGCTTTTCACACTTGGCAATAAATGAAGTAATTCATCTTGCCCTCTAAGACCATTGTCCCCAGAGTCTGGAATGACACAACTACATCACTGTTTTTTTAAAAGGGGAGGGTTACTGCTCCCTACCACAAACCTAACCTACTTCCCTGCCTCCACCATTCCCAAATGGACGTTGTTGCCATGACTGATGCATTAAAAAATGTTAGTCCTATGCATGCCACGCCAAGGTCTGGGGAGTGTGTGTTGGGGAGTAAGGGATCAGCTATTAAATAAGAGGTATGCAAACAACCGGTAGGGATCTCCTTTTTAATCGCTGATTTTCTATTATATCACAAAGTTTGGCTTCATGTTTCATGACGAAAAGGTCCCATTCTGTCGTGGAGACAACTGTTAAATCCTAAACTGTAAAACGTGGAAGCGTCTTAAACGGGACGTCCAACGGATCACCGCCACTACTAACGAGCAGCGACCCGTGGCTAGATCACACACACACACACACAGGGATCCCTCTCTCTCTCTCTCTCTCTGTCTCCGTTCTCTCCCCTAGCCCTGATCACCACGACAGTAGATTGGAAGAGCCCATCTCCCCCCTCTCCTCACTACGCTTGTTCGAAGCAAGCCCCATTCTGACGTGCAAGGACCCACAACAATCGTGTTTCAGTCCCTCGCAAAGCCAAGATCAAGCTACAAGCCGCTTACTCCAGAGTAGCCTCAGAGAAGTGTGTGTGTGTGGGGGGGGGGGTTGATGCTGCAAAGCTCGTGGGAAAGGAAGAGCCCCGAACACGAAGTTTGTGTTCAAACAAGGACTGTAAGCAGCCACATCCACAACTTGGCAAACTCACCTCCCCTTTTTTTTTGTTTTAAATGCCAGTTAAAGGTAATCCTGGGGTTTTTTTTTTGCGGGAGGGGGTGAGAGAAAGCAACCCCAGCAGACACACACGACTTAATCCTCCCTGAAACACAACAAAGTCCAACGCGCTGTCCAGCAAATTTTTCTCCCAGGGAAACAAATCTCACTCGCCCTCCCTCCCTCCCTCCCTCCCTCTTTCTCTCTCATTCCCGGAGTCAGTAGCCCGGGGAGGGGGACTCCTCGCGGGCGGAAGGCCAGGGTGGCGACCCTATCCAAGCGTGAAAATAGGATCTCCGAGACCTCCTTGGACGCGAATTATCACCGATCAGTTCCGTCCTCGCCACCCCCAGCGGCAGCCGCCCTCCTCGCCCCCACCGGGAAACGAGAAGCTGCCTGCCTGCCTGGGGGGCTGTGTGTTCGCGCACTGACAGGAGCGAGGCGAGGCTGCCTCCCCTCCGCTTCCTTCTCCTCCAAGCAAAAAGCCATCCTGGGTTTCCTTCCTCTTGTTTCATCCCCCCCCCAGCTCCCCCCCCGCCCGGTGCCAGGATTTCCCTTCTGCCGGGAGATCTCTCTCTGGGTCCCCGCTCCCACCCACGGGTGCCCCCCTTCCTATTTCATTTCCCAGCCCAGAGGCCATTTTTCCGTTGCATCTCTTACACTCACCATCTCCTCGCTGAGCCCCTCGGTGGGGCTGGTCAGTTTCATTCAGTGCTGCTGCTGCTGTTGCCGCCGCCGCCGCCGAGGCAGAGGACTTTGATAGGGGTACATCGGTTTTCTTTTTTCTTTCCCCTGATCCTTTCCTGCTCGCCTTCAAAGCTCTCTTCTTCCCCTCCGCTTCCCCTCCACCTTCTCTCCCGCACCTCCTCCCGGTCTCCGAAAGGGAACAGAAAGTGTAAAATAATAATAATAATAATAATAATCCTGCTAGGTTGCAGGCATTCTGCGGAGTGCTGAGCAGGCTCACAATTGCATGCCTGTTTCTATTAAGCGCTCCATCGTCCTCTCCATGTGGGTGGTCTGGCTTTCTCAATAGGCAGGAGCTGTCAGGGTCACGTGATGGATCCGAAAAACTTCACCCTTTTTACAATAAACTCAAGGAAAGCAAAGTAAACCAACGTAACGTGCTATCAGCGCAGACCTCCTTGGGTAAACAGGCAGGCCAGCTTCCCCGAGATGGTCCCTGGAGTAGATCCCAGGCATGAAATTGACAAAGTGGTAACAACAGCCCTCTGCCCCCCCTCGACCCTTTTCTTCTCCGCCTTTCTCTTTCCCCCTCTATGTTCATTTGAAATCATCACCCATCTCAGCAGAACATACAAATCTTCTTTCATTCTTGGACATAATTCGCTTTAGCCTCGGTTCCTTTCTTGTCCTGTTGGGAAGCAGAATAAAGTTGTTGGTTTTTGTTGTTGTTGCAAGATGTGATGGGGGGGGGCAGGTGCTGGAATGCAGAGCCCTTCTTAAAATAAATACAGGGTTGAATGTAAAACGAAGAGAAAAAAGGGGTCCAGACGAGTTTGCCCTCTTGCTGAAATGTTTACCCATTCTACCTAGTGCTTGGTTTACAAATGTTGGACCCTTCGGGATTTATTTATGTCAATCCTTGCATTTTTCTTCTTGTTCCTTGAAAGGTTCACTAGGAACAAGTCTTTGCCTGGAAGGTGGCAAGCCAAGCACAGAATGCAAAACAAATTGATTAGACCAATGATGGAAGATATCACTGGTCCAACCAATCTTGACTTTTGTCTGTTTTGTCATTACTGGGTAACTCACATTATGAAACCAAGAAGGAATTGTTCCAGTAGTGCTTCAACTGTATGTTTCCTGCCGCCACCAAACAAAACATTGTTTGTCCAACAGAAGCAACATCCTTATTATAAAAAAAAAAAATCTCTTTGGCTCAAATGGAAAAGGTGGTCATCTCAGAAACGTGAAATCGTAAAGGTTTGTTCTGTAAAGGTTTCTATAAGCATCACATTGATGAATTATTAGTAGCAGCAACAGAATCCTTTCCAATGAACTGAGTCCTGTGGATGGACTTGAATAGGCATCCCCAGGTGAAAGTCTTTTCCATTTCTTAATTTGATTTATTGCAGTGTTTTCTTTATTATTACATATAACTCTCACCCTTCCCACTGTGTCCTCACATCAGTCCTGTGAGGTAGTTAGGGTGGAAGACTGTGACTGGCCCAAGGTCAACCAATGAGCTTTATGACTGAGTAAGAATCCCCCAGATCCAACACTCTAACATTATACTGGTTCACCTTTTAACTGTGTAGCCTAGGCCAAGTCACATTTCCCCCAATCTCAGTTCTCCATCTGTAAAATGGGAACAATGTTCACCTTCCTAGTGGTTCTGGAAAAGAGAAATACAATTTTCCTACCCAGTAGTTAGGGTAGGGCAGAGCATCCCCATGCAAATGGAAAGTGACTCTCAATATCTTCTGCACTATCACAGCATATTGGGGAATACACGCTGTTTGCAGGGTGGGTGGGTGCTAGCCATGGTAGATGCAACACGACTCTGCAGTACTTTATGGAACACTGTAGAACTTTATGGAACTTTATGGCTGTGGCTCAGTGTTTCAGCACATGTTTTGCACCTTGATTCAGTCAGTAGCATCCCCAGGTAGATGTGGAAGGCACTTCACCTGAAATCTTGAATAATGTCTGTCAGTCAGTGTAGATCAGAGAAGGACAACCTGGGGTCCTCCAGCCATCACCCATCAGCCCCAGCCAGCATTCCAAATTAGGAATCATGGGAGTTGTAGTCAAACAAACACCTGAAAAGCCACAGGTTGCCCATCCTGGATGTAGACAACACTGAGCTAGACGAACCCATGGTCTGACTCTCCATAAGGCTGCTTCCTATGTTCCTTTCCTCCACCATGGAATTGTGATGCTTCTGGTGGCTGGCTAGCCTGCCTAGGTAGACCTAGTCCTGTTTACATACTAATAGTTGTATCCGGACATTTCCCTCTGCTGACAGAAGGCTCTTTGATTGAGTAGAAGGTTCCATGAGGGTAAAGGTAAAGGTACCCCTGACCGTTAGGTCCAGTCGTGGACGACTCTGGGCTTGCGCGCTCATCTCGCTCTATAGGCCGAGGGAGCTGCCGTTTGTCTGCAGACAGCTTCCGGGTCATGTGGCCAGCATGACTAAGCCGCTTCTGGTGTACCAGAGCAGTGCGTGGGCCCTTCCCCAAGTCTGCCCAGAAAGAACCCTTGGGCAGGGGCAGAGGAAGGGGGGGTGATGGGAGAGCATCGCCCCAAGCGGCGCGATCCCAGTGGGGTTCCATCACAGCTGCACCCCCATCCATGCTGGGCACCCTGCCCCCATAGGCTGCGCGCTCTGCCCCCAGAACGCGCACCACGCCCCGCCACAGGACGCGTGCCCGCCCCTTTGGGTGGCGCATCCGCCCCCGAGATGCGTGCCAGTCCCGCCCTCACCTGCTCCCCACCCCCGGTGCCGGAGCATGAAGCTCCGCCACTTCCCTTGCTCTCAAGAGCATCAATACCAGGAGGAGGAGGAGGAGTTTGGATTTGATATCCCGCTTTTCACTACCCGAAGGAGTCTCAAAGCGGCTAACATTCTCCTTTCCCTTCCTCCCCACAACAAACACTCTGTGAGGTGAGTGGGCTGAGAGACTTCAAAGAAGTGTGACTAGCCCAAGGTCACCCAGCAGCTGCATGTGGAGGAGTGGAGACACAAACCCGATTCCCCAGATTATGAGTCTACCATTCTTAACCACTACACCACACTGGCTCTCAGAAAACTGAGGCTCAGGCAGTGGGTTGGTGAAGGAATGCGTACCTAACAGCGTCATGTCAACACACTGCCCAAGAGTGAAGGGTTTTTTGGGAGTACCTGCAGTTCTCTACAGTCAACGATTCCTCTAGAGAGCAGGCTTAACCACCTTTTTCAGTCTGGGAGGCCAGGCTTTATAAACCTCCAAGTGAGGTCTGGCTCCTTACTCATGCAATCTAACTGTCTTTAACTGCTGACCTTTGCCCCCCATCGCTCTACCTCTAAATTATATGTAGCTCAGGACTACTCTCTGGTTTCTGACCTCGGTTTCACCTTGGCTTTGCTTTCAATAAGGCTACCCTTATTACGGCTTGTGTTTTCGATCGGATTCTTTGGTGGACCCGCTGTGTGGTCTTACCTGAGCCCAGTTAATGGACAGTGACCCAACCAGCTGTAAGGCACCCATCCTTTCTTCTAACACTGGGGGCTGGAAACCTTTTCAGTCCGAGGGCTCCGTTCCATATGGGCAAATCTCTGGGGACCACATGTAGAAGTGGGAGGAGGCAATAGATATGACTCTTACTTTTGTACAGTAGGGCTACATTAGAAGAAGAAGAGGAGTTTGGATTTGATATCCCGCTTTATCACTACCTGAAGGTGTCTCAAAGCGGCTAACATTCTCCTTTCCCTTCCTCCCCCACAACAAACACTCTGTGAGGTGAGTGGGGCTGAGAGACTTCAAAGAAGTGTGACTAGCCCAAGGTCACCCAGCAGCTGCATGTGGAGGAGCGGAGATGCGAACCCGGTTCACCAGATTACGAGTCTGCTGCTCTTAACTCTTAACCACTACACCACATTGGCCATGCAAAGCTCAAGAGGTTTTTGCACGCCCCCCTCACCCCTTGTGCCATCCAAGCAAGCAAGAGGTGTTATCATAGTTCAAGATCAAATTCTGATGATGCAAAAACACTCAAGGAGGGTATAGAGCAGAGCTTGAAAGGATGTTGGCTAGATAGAGAGGCCAAGGGAGCTGAATTCAATCTCCTGTCCTGGTGGAAGCTTCTACTGGTTCAAACAGCCTTCTGTCAGTGAAGGGACATGACTGGATACATCCACAAAAAGTTGTTAGTGTGTGCACATGTGTGTGCATGGGTGCGTGTGTGCATGCGCACACACACACACAGTCCAAATAGTCTAGTACTGTACTGAACCAAGAACATTTAGGTCACAATTCATTGCTTTAAGGCACATGTGTCCCACTGATTTTAGTGAAATTTGAACATACATAACTCTACGGAGGATAGTAAACTTACTTTCATAAAAGCTCTACAGATTTAAACCAACCTTTGGTTTGAATGTCCATTGATTTCTATGGGATTTAATTCTATGCATATAAGAAATGGTGGTGATTCTTTTTAAAAGCCTCGTTGTAGAATTGCTTTAACAAATGTCTAGATGTGCCCTTGTTTTTGCACTGCAGCAAATGTTCCAAGACGTATGAGATATGGCAGCAGATAACAAATTATGGACCTGGGTTGATGCTGAAAGCATTATGGGATTCTGTCACCATAAACCTAAAAGATAACTTAAATTGCATTCACCACCTCCGCCTCCCCTAGCTAATCATTTCAATATGCTCAGGTGAATACAGTGGTACCTCTGGTTACATACTTAATTTGTTCCGGAGGTCCGTTCTTAACCTGAAACTGTTCTTAACCTGAAGCACCACTTTAGCTAATGGGACCTCCTGCTGCTGCGCCGCCAGAGCACGATTTCTGTTCTTATCCTGAAGCAAAGTTCTTAACCTGAAGTGTTATTTCTGGGTTAGTGGAGTCTGTAACCTGAAGCGTATGTAACCTGAAGCGTATGTAATACGAGGTACCACTGTATTAGTGTTTTAAAAACATATATTTGTAAGAACCCTTGAACAATTATTTTCCAAGTTTACATAGTGGCACCTCAATAATATCTAACATTTATGTCATTGTAAGTTCCCAAGACACCACTGTTATGCTATTGGTAGATTGTATATGGTGATTCTGCTTATATCTTTACTTGGGCATTTCATTTGGATTTGAACCATATGGGTACAATCTTCAAACAAAAGATTCTTCTACACTAAACAAGTAGCTAGAAAAATGCACTTTTGAGGACACCGAAGGGAAAGGACAGCTTCTCGGTAGTGGCACCCGCCCTGTGGAACGCCCTCCCACCAGATGTCAAAGAGAAAAACAACTACCAGACTTTTAGAAGACATCTGAAGGCAGCCCTGTTTAGGGAAGCTTTTAATGTTTAATAGACTATTGTATTTTAATAATCTGTTGGAAGCCGCCCAGAGTGGCTGGGGAAACCCAGCCAGATGGGCAAGGCATAAATAACAAATTAATTAATTAATTAATTAATTACCACCACCATCATCATCTCAAAGAGCAAGAACTTACCTCATAGCTGGAAAAAGGGCCATGCTTAGTATTTTCTTCATCCAGTTTTGGAATATGGGTTTTTCCTACAATATCTAAGATCCATGAGTACTGAGCAACTCCTGCCTAGTTAGTTGGGAAACATGCCTATCAGTAGAGCTTACCCATGTCTGAAAAGGCATAACAAGGATCTGTTTTATGTCCTGTCAATGAGGCAGCTAGGACATTGAGCTGTACTTCTTCTTCTGTGGTGGTGGTGCTTTAGAGCTTCCTTCTCCAGGAGGGCCACCAACGAATGGTCCTTCTGGTAATCTAACTTCCTGTTGTTGTTGTTGTTGTTGTTGTTGTTGTTGTTGTTGTTGTTGTTCAGTCGTTCAGTCGTGTCCGACTCTTCGTGACCCCATGGACCAGAGCACGCCAGGCACGCCTATCCTTCACTGCCTCCCGCAGTTTGGCCAAACTCATGTTCCTAGTTATTTTTAAAGAAAACACCAACAATTATATTGCCTGCTGAGTTTTATTGAATTTTGATTTTCAGGTGTGCTATCCCTTTAAAAAAACAACAACAACCTGGACCTAAATCTGATACAGTGGTACCTCTAGTTATGAACTTAACTCGTTCGGGAGGTTCGTTCTTAAACTGAAACCGTTCTTATCCTGAGGCACACTTTCGCTAATGGGGTCTCCCGCTGCGTGCGTGCCTCTGGCACATGATTTCCGTTCACATCCTGAGGCAAAGTTTGCAACCAGGAGCAGCTACTTCCGGGTTAGCAGAGCTCATAACCTGAAGCGTTCGTAACCAGAAGCATTTGTAACCAGAGGTACCACTGTACTTAAATGCCAAACTTAAATGTTTTGTAATTCAATGAAGCCTTAGTTTTACAAACCTACCAAAACAAACAAACAAACAAACAAAAAAACTTGCACCAGAGCTCAGTTGTAGCGATTATGGTATGCATGTATGATGTCCCAAGTTTAATTCCTGGCTTCTTCAGTTTTTCTTTCTTTCTTCATATTTATTACATTTACATTCCAGCTTTCCTCCAAGGAGCTCAAGGGAACATACATGATTCCTGCTCCACACCACATCTATTTTATCCTGCGAAGTAAATCATTGTTCAGTCAGCAGAGCAGGAGACTCTCATGGGTTCGAGCCCCACGTTGGGCAAAAGATTCCTGCATTGCGGGGGGTTGGACTAAATGACCCTCATGGTCCCTTCCACTTCTACAATTCTAATGTAGTAACTGGCCCAAGGTCTTTTAGTGAGGTTAATGTCTGAGTGTAGACCTGAACCTAGTCTAATACTCTCCACTCCACCCTGGATTTCCCCAAGACCCTGGAGAACTACAGTCAGTCAGAGTAGATAAAGCCAATAGACTGACTTAGTAAAAAGCAGTTTCATATGTTAATTTCTGCACCTGTTCCTGCCACTAGTGAATACCCATGTCATTGATTTTGTGAATGCAACTGTGTGGTACCACAGCAAACATCTACATAAGCCAAGTGTAGCTAAATGAGGAGTGAAGTAACCTCAGGTCTGTTCTGATGTTGTCGTTGTTCAGTCATTCAGTCGTGTCCGACTCTTTGTGACCCCATGGACCAGAGCACGCCAGGCACGCCTATCCTTCACTGCCTCTCGCAGTTTGGCCAAACTCATGTTAGTAGCTTCGAGAACACTGTCCAACCATCCTCTGTCATCCCCTTCTCCTTGTGCCCTCCATCTTTCCCAACATCAGGGTCTTTTCTAGGGAGTCTTCTCTTCTCATGAGGTGGCCAAAGTACTGGAGCCTCAACTTCAGGATCTGTCCTTCTAGTGAGCACTCAGTTGGCTCCAGTACTTTGGCCATCATGTTTCCATCAAAACAAAATAGAAAATTCTTTTCAGTAGCACCTTAGAGACCAACTGTGTTTGTTCTTGGTATGAGCTTTCGTGTGCATGCACACTTCTTCAGAACAGGTATACATGTTCTGATATACCTCATTAAATTTCCTTTCTCATGGGCAGTTCAGATGGCACTCCCTTAATTTTCACCATATTTTGATTTGGCCACACACAGGTACCTTTGAACACTAGAAAGCTTCCATGTCATTTGGGACCACAGCTCTCCTGTGTTTCACAGGCTGGGAGTTACACACAAAAGCAGAAGCAGACCTTTGTGGATCCAACCTGCGAGTTTAGCTCAATTACACTGACACAAGCCACTTCCTGTCCCAACAGGAACCTGGGTGTTCAGAGCTAATTAAAAAAGAGAAACCACTGACTTGGTTAGAATCTTCAGCATATTTTGGTTTTATTCGGTGCTTTTTTCTGGGTATACCCAAGGATATGCAGTAGAACAGGGGTGGCCAATTCCCAAGAGACTGCGATCTACTCAAAGAGTTAAATACTGGCAGTGATCTACCCCCCTTTTTTTTGTTCGGGTCAAAGTTGTTGAGTTTTTTCAGGGAGCAGGTAAAATGTTGAGCTTTTTTTAGGGAAGCCGCAGTTGTTCAGCTTCTTTGGGGGGAGCCAATGATCTACCAGTGACCTACTGGTAGATCACAATCTACCTGTTGGACATGCCTGCAGTAGAAGGAAAGCACTAGTTAAAAGTGTGGCACTTACTGTAACAACTTCATATTTTTTTCTGGAAGAAAAGCACTGGTTTTATTCATCAGAACTTCTCTTAAGCCTTACCTGATGCTCTGGATCGATACAATAATTTTATGTGTGAGAACAACAAAAGGGGACACTTTTCTCCAGAGAAGAAGGTGAACGTGAAGGGTTAACTATAACGGGAGGGGAAAGAAAATACAAAAGAAAATGCATCTGGGTTTTCCTAGGACTTCCAGTTCCTAACTTTAAGAGGCAAATAGCTCTGATTAATGGGTATATTTGGCTAGCACTGGTTGAGTGGTTTTCAATAGTTTCTTCAGCTTAGTGCTTCATGAAACTAAACTGCAGCTTTGTAATGTAAAGGCTGCTTTTTAACAGTCAGTAGGCATAAAGCACTACTGAAAGGAGGGTGTGCTGGAATAAATGTGGGATTAATGGAATGTTACTGGGATTGTTTTAAAGGTTCTTTTTTTTAAAAAAAGCTTGTTTTTTTAAGGGAAAGAAAGAATTTCTTTGTCCTTTTTCTCCCCACAAGGTCATGGTGGAAAGGTTTGGCTTTCCCATAAGGAACCCCTGGAGGAAGAGTGCAGAGAGATCTCACAGAATGGTTGTGATACCACTGTCCTAGCGTGAGTTCCTAGCATGGAAGCTTCAAAAGGCATCGGTTTCCCTCGCTGAATAGGACTTCTACAGGTATCTGACATGAAGCTGAGTGGAAAATCAGGAATGTTTTGCTCCTTTACGTTATGCATGGGTGCCCATTCATTTCCTAAGAAGGAGCATATCTTTCTGAAGAAGGTTATGTGTCTGAGGACCTGCTTCCTCTTTTGAAATGAGTGAGGAAGTCCTAGCTAGCAGCCAAGTAGGTCATCTCCAACAACATGGAGATTTCTAAAATATAGGTTCATTTGTGTTAGATAAATATTGAATTAGGCCACAGTGGTTGTTCTTGCATTCTTTGAATGGAGCCCATTTAAAGGAAACAGGTAACAGCTAGCCATGGATGTTCGACAGTATAAATAAGGGATGGAGAACCTGTAAACTTCAGATATTGTTGGACTCCAGCTCCCATCAGTTCCAACCAGCATGACCAAAGGTGACGGACAATGGGAGTTGTAGTCCAACAGCAACATCTGGAAGGCTGCTCATGACAAGTTTCCTACCTCTGCTCTAAACTGAAGAATTTCATAAGTTGTTACACAAATTTACTCATGGTGCACCATTGTTTTCATATATCAGGCCTAGTCTTCCTGACCAATCCCGTTTGCCTGCAGGCTTCCTATCACTGTCTTCACAAAGTGTCTCACTTTGCAGGTGTGCCTGAACTTTATTTTGCTAGGCCTCCAGGCTCATTTGTCTTCTCTGTTGGCCAATGCTAGACAGAAGGACTTCAGAAGTTAACAAGTCCTGAGGAAATCAGTAGGCTCAAGGTATTAAATTGCAAGGATAACACTGCTTGAATCATTCCATTTCAGCACTCTTTTTCTAGCACTCATTTTCATGTTGAGGGGCTTGAATGAACCCAATCAACCTATATTTCTTTCTTTCTTTTTAACCTAATCAACCTATATTTCTGTTCTTGGGTTAGTGGGAAGTGTCTGCCTTCATCAGATTAACAGCAGTGCAGGTTGTGAGCAAGGTAGTTGGTACAGACTGCTAAAAGAAGAAAACACAGTGGCGGCACTTGTGTCAAGGTGGTATTAATGGAAATACAAAGCCTTTTGATTTTTTTTTAAAAAATACATTTAAAATATATATGTTTAAATACACAATAGCAATAGATCTGCTATTGTCCTTTAATTACCAGTTGTGATGGGGGAGGAAGCAAGGTTTGGTGGTTGACTTTGAGACTGTTGTCAAACAATCCTGCTAACCTAAGGTAAAGGTAAAGGGACCCCTGACTGTTAGGTCCAGTCATGGACAACTTTGGGGTTGCGGCACTCATCTCGCTTTACTGGCCGAGGGAGCCGGCGTACAGCTTCCGGGTCATGTGGCCAGCATGACTAAGCCACTTCTGGTGAACCAGAGCAGTGCACAGGAAATGCCATTTACCTTCCCGCCGGAGCGGTACCTATTTATCTACTTGCACTTTGACGTGCTTTCGAACTGCTAGGTTGGCAGGAGCTGGGACTGAGCAACGGGAGCTCACCCTGTCGCGGGGATTCGAACCGCCGACCTTCTGATCAGCAAGCCCTAGGCTCAGTGGTTTAATCCACAGCACCATCCACGTCCCCCTGCTAACCTAGACAATGCAAATTACTAATATAACAGTTCTTAACGCTTCCTCAGTTACTGTGATGCATTTAACCCTCTTAAATACATATTGGCTTCATTAAACATTTTGTGAATAACTAATAGATAAATTCAGTGCAGGAAAGCACAGATGAATGTAGAAAAATCGGGGGGGGGGGAGATGATTGAGATGAAGATGCTCATGCATTGATGGGGGAAGCAGGATGGATCTTATGTTCCTCTGATGGTGATGCATCCATTGGCCACACCCAATGCAGCTGCACTGTTAGCAAAAAGGTGAAAGGGAACTTGAATTGGCCATGTTTGGCAAGCCATGTTCTGGTTGGGCAAGATCCTATTCCTGTGGAAGAACTCCGCACACAATCTGTATGCACAGAGGACCTATTACTCTTTGGGGAAGGGTCATAGCTCAGTGACAGAAGGCTCAAGTTTCAATCCCCACATCTCCAGGTAAGGCTGGGAAAATCCCCATGCCTGAAACTCTGGAGAGCCATTGCCAGTCCTTGTAGACAACTCGTGAGTTAGGTGGACCACTGTTGTGACTCTGAAAAAAGGCAGATGTCTATGTTTCTGGGCCACTGAATGCAAAACTGCTGGGGGCATGTTAAGTGGCCTCAAAGATTACCAGTAAGTTTGGAGAAAGGACTGAAAATCAGACCTTTAGTGCTGTTACTACTACTAAAGAATAATGCTTCTTATACCTGCAATGTTAAGTAAAAATATTGAGAAGCATCTAAAGATTTGCCAGAGCATGAAAGCCTCTCTCTCTCTCTGTGTGTGTGTGTGTGTGTCTATAGTGAAAAACTCGCCCTTTTCTTTTTTTCCAACTGTTAGGACGTGCAGAAAAAAGCAGACACTGACCTTTAGAAACAAACTTACGAAGATAACTTAAAGGCCCAATCCAGCCACACTTTAGTGCTTTAAGTCACTTATGTTAATTTAAAATGAAAGCAAGGTACCGGTATTCTCCTACATCCTGTATATGTAGAGAATAATTTAAAATGTGAGCTGAACAAGAATTCACAAAAGCATGTAATTCTTAGGGATGAACATTATGCCTTCTGTTTAAAGACACATCTTAACTTTGTATTCTGTGCAATTAGCAACCCATGGTATATCCCAAATTGCATTCTTTAACCATCTTTATTCTTAGGATGAAAGGCCCCAAAGGTTGGGGCTGAAGGTGGCACAATCTTTGTGTGTGTTCACGGGCCCCTAATTTTAAATTGTGATGTGCATATGTCTACGTTTGTTGGCTCAGCATTCATTCCTGGTTGCAAGAGCTGCCAGTTTTGGGTGTCCAAAGCAGAGCATGGCATTCTCTTCCAGACACCCCCTGCAATAATTTCCTTAGGAAATGAAATCATTTTGTCACATGCAATGGTTGGGTTTCCCTTTAGTGCCAGTTACAATTTGCTAAATTGCAAGCTTGTTTCATTCGGTAATGTACTACCTTTGTACTAGTTCTCTGTAACTCCTTGTTAGCTAATGAGTCCCTTTCCAACTTGGTTCCTAAATAAATGTATGCAGCATCGTTCCATTAACAGTCCCCAGTTAATCAACGCTATAAAGATATCAGGGGTAGGAATGGAAACTCATCAAGCCCAATTCTTGACTTCTTTTGCCCTAACCAAATAAATGGGTGAAGTGGTTCTATTTGCACATAATACAAGACATACAGGGAATGACAACCACATTTGCTTTTAGGACCAAATTCTGAAATGCATAACAAGCATTCGTTATATGTTTTGCATATTCAACATAGTCCCTGTGCAAGCAGAACAAAATTCTGCTCATGCAATGGGGATTCATCTTCCTAATCTCCACCCACCCCTAACACAGCCCCCTACATACCCTCAAAATATGTTTTGATGGGTTGGAGCAGGGGTCAGCAACCTTTTTCAGCAGGGGGCCGGTCCACCGTCCCTCAGACCATGTGGTGGGCTGGACTATATATATATTTTTTTTAGGCGGGAGAACAAATTCCTATGCCCCACAAATAATCCAGAGATGCAAAAATAGCTCAGAGGTGAACTCCAGACTTCCATTTGCATGACACTGGATTATGCCCCATGTATATTTTTATGCTGCAGCTGGCTGTCTGGTGAGAAGTTTCACACCTTTTGGGAAAGAGGGGGCGGGGAGAGAGAGAAGGGGGGAAGAAAAGAAGAAGGTGGTCACACCTGAAAACAGTACAGCAAAAAACAGAGGCAAACACTGCTATTAAAAATAAAAAATTGTATAAACCCACTAGACTACACCACAAAAATGGGCTGCCTCTGTTTATGGTTAGCAATTGGAAATAATAATGTCAGAAGGCTGGCTCATAAGTGCGCAAGGTGTAGGTGGCTAAATGAGAAGAATAATAGTAGTAATCAGTGCCTTTTTCTGGGGGGATGCAGAGGTACACATACCCCTAAGCATTTTGTGAGTCTAAGTTTGGCCTCATTGAGGGGCAGTATTTCAATATGAGTAGGAAAATGAGAGTACCCCTAAACATTTTTTTAAAGAAAAAAACACTGGTAATAATAATTATTCTTTGCAATGTGAAGAGAACTAAAATTGTGTACCATACCACTAGGCTGCTGTACTGCTTGCTAGTTGGTGTCTGCTTGGTAATTGAACATCATCGTCATCCAGAAAACTGTAACAATAATACTAATAATGTACTGGACTGTGTACAATATCCTCGCAAGACACACACACACAGAGAGTAAAGTACTAATAAAGATAGACATAGAAAATGAAACACAGCTGTAAATAAACCTTACCTGAAAGCTAGAACCCAAATGGGGTAGGATGCTAAGACAAGAGACAACAAATACTTTATTCTTAAAAAATGCAGATGGGACTGGGATTGACTGGGGAAAGCTGGAAAGCATACACAAATGCCACCCAACTCCATCAAAGTTTCTAAGGCATAACTTACAAAATAGTTCCACATTTTAAGACTTCATCCCCTTTCCCCCAAGCACTGTGACTGGTGAGTATTGCAGGGAGGCTTCCAACAAATATTAAAATACATTAAAATATCACAGATTAAAAACTTCCCTAAACAGGGCTGCCTTCAGGTATTTCCTAAATGACAGATAGTTGTTTATCTCTTTGAATGTTGGGTGGGGTGAAGTCATTCTAACCCTCCTTCTGCTCCCCTCCTACCCATCCCTCTCCCCACCCCAGAGTTCTCCTTATATGGTGTTGTAATTAATAATTGCAACAGTTTGGAGACTGTCTGTCTGTCTTTCTGAGAGATTTGGGATAAGCCAATCGACTCTGTAGCAATTTGTAGCTGCTTCAACCTGACCCAGAGAGGGCACAAATCACCCTGAATGTAGTGGGCAGCCCTAGAATAAAGAAGAGATAAACAATGGATGGAGTAAGATACCTTGGGGTTTCTGCTCTCCTGTGCGTTTTGCCCTCACAATCTCCTCCAACTTTTCTCTGATAGAGCATCAGAATCCCTAATAATCAAAGGTTAGATTACAAGTGTATGCTTTTGACATGACAAATTTAACAGTCAGGCCAGGTGGGACATGTTTTGCTGACAATAGCACAGTTAAAGGCTTGCCAGGAACTAATGTAGGCAGGCGGTTCATTTTGCATACAATTCCATAAGGTAGAAATGGAATGCATACACCAAAAGCAGAGAACTTTCAGATTGACTTCATATTGCAAGACAGCCACAGGCACAGTTATGGTGCTGTTGTTTGGAACAAAAAACCTTTAGAATAACAATAGAGGACAACATTTTCCCTTTTGATTGATATAAATAGCTAGGTTTTTTTTTATTTCTTCCCATTTGAATATGCTCAAAGAATTCATGCCAGTTCTAGATTTACACTGAATTTTTGAGGGCAAACAATATTAAGGTAAAAGGAATGGTTTGGATAATGAAAAGTTTTCACCCTTGCTTACTTTTTGCATAGGCTGGATGCAACTTGTGGTAGTGATTTCTTTCCCTAATCTGCTGCTTCAACAGCTTTCACAGCCTTCTTTCTGGGGAGATCCCAGGAGATCAGAAATTGTGTAGGAAAACATCAGAACAACTTCTGTTATACAGTGGTTCCACTCCTTCCTCCTGGGCTGTGTTCAGAAAGTGGTGGTGGGGGATGAGCTCACTTGTGGGGTGCCTCAGGCTTCCGTCCTCTCCCCCATGCTTTTCAACATCTACCTGTACATGCAGCCACTGGGAGAGATCATCAGGGGGTTTGGGCTGGGTGTTCATCAGTATGCAGATGATACCCAGCTCTACCTCTCTTTTAAATCAGAACCAGTGAAGGCGGTGAAGGTCCTGTGTGAGTGTCTGGAGGCGGTTGGAGGATGGATGGCAGCTAACAGATTGAGGTTGAATCCTGACAAGACAGAAGTACTGTTTTGGGGGGACAGGAGGTGGGCAGGTGTGGAGGACTCCCTGGTCCTGAATGGGGTAACTGTGCCCCTGAAGGACCAGGTGTGCAGCCTGGGAGTCATTTTGGACTCACAGCTGTCCATGGAGGCGCAGGTTAATTCTGTGTCCAGGGCAGCTGTCTACCAGCTCCATCTGGTACGCAGGCTGAGACCCTACCTGCCCGCGGACTGTCTCGCCAGAGTGGTGCATGCTCTAGTTATCTCTCGCTTGGATTACTGCAATGCGCTCTATGTGGGGCTACCTTTGAAGGTGACCCGGAAACTACAACTAATCCAGAATGCGGCAGCTAGACTGGTGACTGGGAGCGGCCACCGAGACCACATAACACCAGTCTTGAAAGACCTACATTGGCTCCCAGTACGTTTCTGAGCACAATTCAAAGTGTTGGTGCTGACCTTTAAAGCCCTAAATGGCCTTGGTCCAGTATACCTGAAGGAGCGTCTCCACCCCCATCGTTCTGCCCGGACACTGAGGTCCAGTGCTGAGGGCCTTCTGGTGGTTCCCTCGCTGCGAGAAGCCAAGTTACAGGGAACCAGGCAGAGGGCCTTCTCGGTAGTGGCACCCGCCCTGTGGAACACCCTCCCACCAGATGTCAAAGAGAAAAACAACTACCAGACTTTTAGAAGACATCTGAAAGCAGCCCTGTTTAGGGAAGCTTTTAATGTTTAATAGATTATTGTATTTTAACATTCTGTTGGAAGCCGCCCAGAGTGGCTGGGGAAACCCAGCCAGATGGATGGGTAGGGTAAATAAATATAAATTCTTCTTCTTCTTCTTCTTCTTCTTTCTTCTTCTTCTTCTTCTTCTTCTTCTTCTTCTTCTTCTTCTTCTTCTTCTTCTGTTACTTCAACATCCCTCCCCAAAACACTGTAATTGGAGAGGCTTGCTAAAGCCATTCCGTTGCTAGAAGCTATGACTGTCTGTCATGCAAATATACCTTGACTCTTACTCCCCACTTCCTGGTAGCCCCCCCCCTTTTTAGAGGGTTTGGGGAAGATTAAATGTGTCAATTGCCCAGGGAAAAACAACTGTAAACACACCTTTCTGAAGTGGGGCCAAAGCTGTGAGAATAGCACTCTTTGCTCCAGAAATGCTTTGGAGAAGAGGTCAAAAAAATTCCAACATGACCCACTTCAGCTTGGCATTTGAACATTACATAAGATAATAAGAAGAACCTGCAGATCAGCCCAGTGGCCCATCTAGTCTGGTATCCTGTTCTCATAGTGGGCAACCATATGCCCATGGGCCAAGCAGGACCAAGTTCAATAGCACTCTCCACTCAAGCAGTTTTCACCATCTGGTATTCAGAAGGATATAGCCTCCAATCGTGCAAGGTAGGCTTCCTCCAAATTAGATGTACACCTTCAATTGAAGTGCGACACATCAAATATCTCCAGTTAGATCCATAGATGTTTGCATATCCAGTTTCTGTTTCTTTTGTGAAAACAGTGGCAGGATATAAATCAAGGGGGAGCTACTGTGGCTTTCTAGCTGTCATGATTGCATTCAGTATGCCTCAAAATAATGAAACGAAAATGTAGCCAGAGCGTTGGCTCCAGGTATATGCGAGGCTCCAGACAAGAGACCCGACCTTCTGCCCCCATTGCAAAAGACCTGCCTACCTATATCTGAAACAGTTTCATTAGCAAATATTGTCGATCAGCAAGATTAATTTCATAGCAGATACATCCAACACACAGGAAGTTATACAGTACAGTTCATAGCTGTCAAGTTTCGGATTTGAAAATAAGGGATCAGCAGCCTCACCTATCCCGGGGACAGTCACATGGCAGTGGTGGGCGGAGCCAGAAGCAAAAGTGGGCGGCACTGGTGTGAATGCACGCAGTAGGCTTACTGTATTTTGGAAACGCTGCCCGTGGGCTACGACGCCTGTAAGCGCGGGAAATGGCTCCCGCTTGCTTTGAGGCTGCAAGGAGGCGAGGTCTTCCCAGTCCCTGGCCAGCAGGGGGAGGGAGAGGAGCTGCTTCCTTTGAAAAAACGGGAAATTAAAGGGATATAAAAAAATAAGGGATAGCAGCAGGAAACTGCTTGAAATAAGGGAGATTCCCGGGGAAAAGTGGATACTTGACAGCACTGGTACAGTTGTACCTTGGTTCTTGGATGGAGTCCGTTCCAGAAGTCCGTTTGACTTCCGAAAACGTTTGAAAACCAAGGCGCGGCTTCCAATTGGCTGCAGGAGATTCCTGAACTCAATCAGAAGCTGCAGAAGCCATGTCGGACGTTTGGCTTCCAATATATATTTTTTTGCAAACCGGAACATTCACTTCCGGGTTTGCGATGTTACGGAGCCAAAACGTTGGAGTCACAAGGCGTTCGAAAACCAAGGTACGACTGTATGTGTCGGCCCTGGCATCATAGGATGTTAATTTTAAAAAGCCTGAATGAAGATTTTAAACATTTTGTAAATGCCAGTTTATTCTGTAACTGCTATAACAGATTGGACGCCACAGTATAAATCTACAACATAGGATTTTAAAATTGTTATGGCCCTTTTAAACAATTACATGTACTCCAGCATAAGGCCTACCAGTACAATAGAATTTCAGTGTTAAACAGCCAAACTTTGTTTCCTAGTGCCTATGTTTAATTAAATCAGCCTGTGAGCATCGCAGAAAACTTGCCTTTTATGTTTAGAAGATGGTCCAGTGTGTGTATACCACATGGGACCCTGTGTGTGGTCGTTTCCTGGTCCGAAAACAATGTTCTTCTCATGTCCCCCTATTTTTCCCCTAGGATAATTTGCAAGTTGGCTGGGTAAAACACCCCCCCCCCACGTTATTTGCTTGTAGTTTCACAATGGGAAAGAATAGCATCCTGTTCTGTGACTCGCGGATGCTGCACAGTTCCAACTGTAAATGTAATAAAGTTATTGTGACACATCCCCCACCATCTCTGCACGAAGGGGCTTGGATCTAGAAGAGTCTGCAATCTGCTGCTTCCCAACTGGCAATGGAGATGGGCTGCTCTGGTTCCATCCAGCACACCTTGAAGAGGATAGCTGACCACAACCCTCCTCCTGGGTTTGTTTTTTAGAGCACAAAAATGACTTTCATCTCAGGTAAAGGTAAAGGGAACCCTGACCCTGTCCAGTCGTGTCCGACTCTGGGGTTGCGGCACTCATCTCGCATTAATGGCCAAGGGAGCCGGTGTACAGCTTCTGGGTCATGTGGCCAGCATGAGAAAGCCGCTTCTGGCGAACCAGAGCAGCGCACAGAAACACCATTTACCTTCCCGCCGGAGCGGTACCTATTTATCTACTTGCACTTTGACGTGCTTTCGAACTGCTAGGTGGGCAGGAGCTGGGACTGAGCAACAGGAGCTCACCCCGCGGGGGATTCAAACCGCTGACCTTCTGATCAGCAAGCCCTAGGCTCTGTGGTTTAACCCACAGCGCCACCCGCGCCTCAGAATGGGGTGCAAATCTGTCATTTTCAGTTCCTCTCTGCTTTTTTTTCTTTTTTTAAGTTCAGCACTCCATAATTTCACTTCGGTTTGTTATGATGATGATTTAAAAGTCCTCCTGAAAATTCAGCAGCGAATTTCTCCGAATGTACACATTTTTGCAGTTTCCCCTAAGGTGGCACATTTTTAATGCTATTTTCATCTTCTCCCCCATCCTTGCTGCCATTGTTCAGTGGCACACACAGTCAAAGAAAGAAAGAAAAAGTAAGCTGACTGACATTTTGCCCGAGACCCTAGAGACAGCTGCTGCTGCCAGTTAGAGTAGACAATATGGTGCCAAGTGGACAAAGAGTGTGACCTGGAATAAGGCAGGTTCCCATGGAACAAGGAGACTGTGAAACACCTGGCAGGCTGCTATGCTGCTGGTGGGGCATTCAGGCATAGTGGTTGTATGTTCTGCACACCTGTTGTTGTTTTTTATATATAAAAAATGAGTTCAAATGCAGAATTTATTTTGGGGCATGTTACTAATGATGATTGTGGCTTTGCTGTCATAGAATCATAGAATCATAGAGTTGGAAGAGACCACAAGGGCCATCCAGTCCAACCCCCTGCCAAGCAGGAAACACCATCAAAGCATTCCTGACAGATGGCTGTCAAGCCTCCGCTTAAAGACCTCCAAAGAAGGAGACTCCACCACACTCCTTGGCAGCAAATTCCACTGTCGAACAGCTCTTACTGTCAGGAAGTTCTTCCTAATGTTTAGGTGGAATCTTCTTTCTTGTAGTTTGAATCCATTGCCCCGTGTCCGCTTCTCTGGAGCAGCAGAAAACAACCTTTCACCCTCCTCTATATGACATCCTTTTATATATTTGAACATGGCTATCATATCACCCCTTAACCTTCTCTTCTCCAGGCTAAACATACCCAGCTCCCTAAGCCGTTCCTCATAAGGCATTCCAGGCCTTTGACCATTTTGGTTGCCCTCCTCTGGACACGTTCCAGCTTGTCAGTATCCTTCTTGAACTGTGGTGCCCAGAACTGGACACAGTATTCCAGGTGAGGTCTGACCAGAGCGGAATACAGTGGTACTATTACTTCCCTTGATCTAGATGCTATACTCCTATTGATGCAGCCCAGAATTGCATTGGCTTTTTTAGCTGCTGCATCACACTGTTGACTCATGTCAAGTTTATGGTCTACCAAGACTCCTAGATCCTTTTCACATGTACTGCTCTCAAGCCAGGTGTCACCCATCCTGTATTTGTGCCTTTCATTTTTTTTGCCCAAGTGTAGTACTTTACATTTCTCCCTGTTAAAATTCATCTTGTTTGCTTTGGCCCAGTTCTCTAATCTGTTAAGGTCATTTTGAATTGTGATCCTGTCCTCAGGGGTATTAGCCACCCCTCCCAATTTGGTGTCATCTGCAAACTTAATCAGGATGCTCTCAGTGCGTGTCTGCAAGGTCTTTGGTGCCCAGTGCACTTCTGAATACTGCTACTAGTATAAAAAGCAGCTGGATTGCTCACAGATATTATTGTGTCCTGTTTGTGACTGAGGAGCCATTGATCAGAGAAGGGAGAGTGGTTGTGGTTGCGGAGAGTGTGTGCAGAGCAGGACAGACAGAGGACAAGGCCAAGGTCAAGAGGTAACTTAAAAAGATAATCAGAAATGTTTTCCTTTCCTCCTGAAGGCCACAAGTTCCATCCTGACTGGTGATGAGATCCACGTATTATGTATCTGAGTCAGGCTTCAGGAGGATAGGTGTCTAATAGCAGTCCTGCTATTAAACCCACTTCCCCACAGACTAACATTATGTTTGAGGCCACCCAGGCTTTATTGACCTTGAAACCACTCCAGGGCCAGAAACGGACTGGGTAGTCACAACAAGAATAAATCTTCTCTGCTCTGTGTGTTTCTGTGTGCACGTGAGCACACAATGTGTATTCTCAGATGTCATCTTTTAGGATAATCCCCTTAAGGTGGCGCCTCGAAAAATGGGGGCATGTTCATCAATGCTTGCACTCCAGGGTGGTCAAACTATAATTGAAAGTTTCACCAGCTTCGCTGCTGATGGCCAGGAACAGAAAAGTTCCCATAATTACAAGAGGCTGTTCCTCTAATCCAAGGTTAATAAATGTTAGATAAAAGATAAATAAACTTCCCACAAGCATTTCCTGGAGCCATGGATGCTGTATGCTTTCATCTTCTTTTGACGGTAGAGCAAAATGAGGATGATCAGGGGGTGGGATGGGGGTGGGGTGGGGAGAAACCTGGGGGTGGGGAGAAACCTGACATCTCATTTCAATTTTGGGTTTACGAATCGTCAAGTGCCTTTGAAATGTCTTTTCAAACAAATGAAGGCATTTTATTTACATTTTGCCTCAAGTAACCAAGTAAGTAATTTATGCCTCTCGGTTCACAGTCTATCTTGTATTGATTTTCCTGGATTTTATAATGGGACCATGGTGGTTCTGGAGTTTCCGAAGGATGAGCAAGTCAGCAAAACCTTAAACGATCACTTTATCTTTGTAGAAGAAGAAAAAAAAATAGAAGCCTTGCAGAAACGTAAGCTGTTTTTCTTTTCTATGGAATGCATACAGTAAGTGACATTTGCTCTCTTATTTTTGCTGGGTATTGCAATATAGTGTCTTAAATTTTAGCATGGTTTATATGAGATGCCCTATAGGCCTCCTGTGATGAATCAACACATGGAAACGGCCATATTTCATTCATACTGGACCATTTATTATTCATGGTATACTAGGGAGGAAAGCTCAAATTTTGTTTGATGACCTCATTCATTTTGATATTCATTTGTTTGCTTTTCATTCATTTTCATAACTGATCCAGAACTGGTTCGTCATTTTTGCTATTCCCATTTGTTTCCATTTCTCATTGCTTTCAGTGGAAGGCACGGACGGTCTTCTGCTGCTTGTATCGTCGAGAGTTTTCCATCCAAATGTCACAATTTTTCCAGGCACTTTCAAGACATTGGACCTGCGGATTTCAGATAGTTAAGGCAAAGGTTTTACTATTTTATAGACGATTTACAACAGCACACATTCCTATAAACTTTACGTTGCTTTCAATGGGAGATCCAGCTACTATGCTCCTGCCTGTAACATTTGAGGTTTTCATCCCAATAGCATTTCATTTTCAGGCATCTGACTACCCTCTAAAGGGGTGTCTCCCAAATTTCTAGTAAAATGAGAACCCAGCATAAGAGAGGACACCAACAATGTTGTTGAAATCTGTGTATACCGGTAGTACTGAACACTCATCTCTTCCTGGATGTATGGAGCTTACTCATTTAACTTACATAAATTGAGCCTGCTGGATCAGGCCCATGGGCTATTTAGTCCAACATCCTGTTCTTAATTTAGATGGCTTTAGAAGATTAGGTAAATGACTGGCAGATAAAGTTATCCATGGCTACTAGTCCTATAAGTTATATGCAGACTGCAGAGTCAGAGGCACTCTACCTCCAAGTTGCTGGGGATCAACAGCATATCACGATTTTTGGGCATGTCAAGAGACACCTGGTTGGCTGCTGTAAGAAACAAGATGTTAAACTAGAAAGCCCTTTGGTCTGATCCGGCAGGACTTTTTATGTTCTGATGCATATTTATAAAGCATTTTTTAAAAGATCCAGTTAGAACTGGACAATGCCTGAAATAAGACAATCCTTGTCAAAGGAGACAGTATTATGTGTACGGTTAGTTGTATCGCACAATATCTCTCGATTTAAGTGGGGCATGAAAAACCCCATTAACACAAAGATGTGGCAACAAGGCTTTGGAACTTTGCTTCCAAAGTTTCTTCAGTTCCTTCCTTACAAATCTCATATACACCTTAAAAAACCTGTGAAGTAGTATTTTTTCAAACAAAAATGTAATAAAATGGCAAATATCTTATTGGTTCCAACATATGTGTGGCACTTACTGTAACAACTTCATGGTGAGCACTGGCACCTTTTTAACTAAAAAGAAAGAAAGAGAAGAGTTTGGATTTGATATCCCACTTTATCACTACCATAAAGAGTCTCAAAGCAGCTAACAATCTCCTTTCCCTTCCTCCCCCACAACAAACACTCTGTGAGATGAGTGAGGCTGAGAGACTTCAGAGAAGTGTGACTAGCCCAAGGTCACCCAGCAGCTTGCATGTGGAGGAGTGGGGAATCGAACCCGGTTCACCACATTACGAGTCCACCACTCTTAACCACTGCACCACACTGGCTCTGCTGAGGGCGAACTTGTTTGTGCCACACAGCCTGCCCTGCTCCTCTCAGCATCGTAGCATCGGTTGCTGACACCTGGGACGGGTGCACAACTCACCAGCCCTCACCGCCGATGCTGCCAGAGCGGCCCCACATCCATGGGAGCAAAGCGGGGCCATTCTCAGCTGCCCGCCCACTCATGCAGGTGGGAGCCTGGTCTGCCAAAACAGCGCTTGACAGGAGAAAGGAGACCAGATCAGGCTGTGCTGGGGATGCTTGGATGGGGGTGCCTGGTTTGCACCCCTCAAAAATAGTTTGATTGGAACCACGCCCTCCCCATGCTACACCCTACCTGTAGGTGTACTGGAGTAAGCTGTACCATTGCCTAGGTGAAAGAGCCAATGACCACTGGAACTGGCTTCTGTATTTGCAGGTGAAGGGGCTCAATAACAGGGACTTTGAATGGTCCAGGGGTGGTGGAGGAATGGGAAGAGTCTCCCAAGTCATTCTGAAAACAGGGCATTGCCTGTGGCCTTCTTTTGCTTTACCACAACACATGTCTAACTAATCAAAGGCAGGATTGTTTGTTGTTGGTATTTATTATTTACCTTCCATTTTCCCCTCAAGGTCTTTAGAGACCCAAGTCCTAACCTAACTAGATCAGTCTTTACAGATATTCCGCCAAAGTGCTTCCATCTGATTTCCCCAACAATAGCAGGAATGGCTACAATTTATTCTGGCACAATCTACTGGTTCTCCCAGCTTCACAAGTCAGGCATAGATGATAACGAACGGAGTAATGGGCTGTGTAATAAGAACTCCAAGCAGGCTAGAAAAACAGAGGTAACTGAATACTTCAAATTTTACATCCTTCGTGTTGTTTGGATAAGAATAAAGTGAAAAGTCCATAGTTCTAATTGGCATTTGTCCATGGAAATAAACCACCAAGAAGTTTGGCACAATTCTGAATGGTTTTTATTTTATTTTAAAAAAAACAAACCCAGAGTGGAGAAGATGAGTTTGGATTTGATATCCCGCTTTATCACTACCCGAAGGAGTCTCAAAGCGGCTAACATTCTCCTTTCCCTTCCTCCCCCACAACAAACACTCTGTGAGGTGAGTGGGGCTGAGAGACTTCAGAGAAGTGTGACTAGCCCAAGGTCACCCAGCAGCTGCATGTGGAGGAGGGGAATTGAACCCAGTTCACCAGATTACAAGTCTACTGCTCTTAACCACTACACCATGCTGGCCTAGCTGTGGTCTGAATCTCAAATGCATTAGTAGATCTGTGTAAAAAAAGTCTATACCATAAACTGACACAAAGAGGGTATACTGTCTTTACTCACTTGCGGGATCATTACCTTGGTGAGTGGGCCTGCGTGTTCCTAAGATCCTTGTGAGTAAACCCATCGGGAGTCTTGTACTTCCAGTAGGGTGATCCAAGAAGTCCTCAATGGCAGAACAAGCCGTGTGTTACAACGGCTGTGAAGGCGGCAGCAGATAAGAAACTACCGGTCGCCATCATACTCATGCCATCGGAATAGAGCCTTTCTGCGAAGACTGTGCGTTGGTCAGCATGCACTGCTATCCACACATAAAAGAAATTCGCGCACAGGCGTCTTCCAAAAACCCACCCCCTCAAAAAAATGTCCCATGGCGATTGGCAAATGGTAATGGGGGCGGGACTGTGAAATCTGCAAGCCCCTAGTCATGAACCGGCAGGTCAAATCACTGTGTGCCATAGATTTGGAGATGGGTTGATTTTAGTTGCCTGCCACCCAATGACGTCTTGCTCTGTTCCTTAGTCAGGCCTGCTTCTACCATTAGGCAGAGGGAGGCAGCTATCTCAGGCCGTAGATGCAGAGGGGTTGGGAGCAGCAGTGAAGGGACAGAGAACATAGCCATGTGTGCCACATAGCCTGCCTTGCGCGCGCACACACACACACACACACACCCAACTAGCCTGGTTCCCTCAGGCGCAGTGTAGGTCAAATGTTTTGTCGCCATTATTGAATCAAGGTTGAACGACCAGCTCAGCTGCCTTGTGCACAGTGAAATGTCCCTTCCCTCTCCTCCCACAAAAATGAGCGACTCTCCAGAGCAAATCTGGCAAGGCACAAGAAGCTGCCGGGAGACGAGGAAGGGGAAATCCCATTGCACGGCTGGGAGGACTCTGTTAGATATCACCCCCTGTCGCTGCAGCAATACTGAAGCTCAGAAAGTGTAGATCGTCTTGCAAGGGAGCCTCAAATAAGGTTGTAAGTAGGACAATTTTTTTAAAAAAGTGTTCTGCCCCCATTTTGAAGTAGAGCATCCTTATTCTTGAAAGCTGCCCTTCTCTGCTGTCAGGGATCCCACCCTGCCTCTCACATTTGAGTGCTCCCCCTTGTGGTGTTGTCTGGATTCCATATACAGCATTTGCTGGAACTTCTGCATTTTATTTACATCCGGGCAGCCTATTAGGACGGCAACTCATTTTATTCCACAGGGATGCAATGTGCACACTGTGGCTCTTCTTCTTTGGCGATCACTCGTAGCCGAGTAAGATAATCAAGGTTTTAACAATGAGTCCATAAGTGACCATGGAGGCCAATTCTGGATCCACACGTCCTTCCACGGGGACATAGGTTTCCAGGCAGGAGTTGATAACAGTGAGGGTTTGCCAATTGCGCCTTCCTCTTAGCACGTTTCTCCCTTGCATCCTGAGTTCAAGTGTCTTCAAAGCCCGTGACACCTTGGTAAAGGCAGTACTCCAATGTGGCTAGACCCTGCATGAAAACAATGGCTTGCATTGCCTTCTGTCCCCTTGTCTTTTGAGGACTTTCTCGCACAGAAGGCTCATCCACACTTCTGTCTCCACTGCTGCTTTGCCCTGGGGAAACCCATAATTTAACACTGAATCGACATAAACAGCAACCAGGTTTTCCAGGGACAAGCAGCAACACAATGGCAAAACTGCTCAGGACAAGTGGGAAACTGCTCGGACCTGTGCAGAAGTGTGGATGAGCTCTGAGTCCTGCGGTGTCCAGTCTCCACACTGTCACTTCCGTTGACTCTCCCTCCAACTGATGAGCCCATATGCAAATGCCCCTTTGCTCACCTCCCAACAAATTTTGAACACGTTTGCTGAGCAAAGAGCCGAGGAATTAACAAAATGCATTTTTTTGCACATGGAAACTGGTGAGAATATAACAGAATTATTATTTCTGCACTGTTTAATAGCTCAATGATGTTCTGAATGGAGCTATAAGAATACGACATGGCACATTGGGGTTTTCTAAAATGGAAAATACAAAGAAGTGAATAAATGTAGCTTATCCAATATAGACTAAAAACAGATTTCATCACGGGTCCAACTATGGGGAAAACAAGAGAGAGCCAGAAAGACGATGAGTAAAAAAGAGAGAGAGAGAGAGAGAGAGAGAGAGAGAGAGAGAGAGAGAGAGAGAGAGTTCTCATTAAACACCATTGAACTTGCAGGTATTGCTAGCCAAATGAAAGCCTAATTTACACATTTTTATTGGACAAAAGTTCTGTTTTCTTATTAGTTTTGCTGATAAGGTATAACTGAATTTCCAGCACAAATAAGGAGTAAAGCAATATGCAATAAAGTAAACCACATGAATTGTGAAAAAAACAGCAGGGGAAATAGATAAATAAACATGTCAGGAAATTTGAAGGAAGAAACCAGCCCAGAAAGCCAGCTTCTAATTGCATGAAAGGCATTTCAAGATAATCGAAGCACTGGCTGTGACATCTGTTTAAATTAACAGATTATAAACAGAAAATATTTACAATAGGTTCAAGTCAGTTGGCATTTTTCGAAGGCAAGGAATTGGCTTTGATGACTTAGAAATTAGAGATTTTTAAACCTCACATGCCAGATGACAGATGCGAAAGAAGAAGGACAAGAAGGACCACCTTCAAGTCACTGTGTGATTCCACTGAACTCACTTGTGCCACAGACTCCTCACATCATTGCCTCCACTTCCAATGTTGCAGCTAAAGGCCCATCCAGACTGGTGTTTTATTGCACATGTTTTCTGCATCATGTTATTGACACAATAATAGTGTATTCATGTTGGATTTATTCTGTTTTATTAGTTGTTCTGTGATGCTTCCCTGTTATTGCTACCCAGAGGGGCTAACAGTGCAACAAAAGCAGGAGAACCCTCTGCCTCCACAACACTTGTGATATAGAAAGTCCCGACATATCAGCTGGAAGTTACAGCACATGCACTGATTGGAAATGAAGCAATTAATAAATGTTCTGCTAAGGGGGAATCCACAAACAGCTGCATTTCCCCATAATTGCTCTTCACAGGTGAAGTATTCATAGCCATCCTCTGTATTTGACAGAGGTGGTGCTAGGGGTAGGCAGAAGATTGTGGTCTCCAGGGATGCTAGCCCATGTCAAAGTTCCTACTATAAAACAAGGCATCCCCTCAACTAAGCTAAGTTTATATAAAACTGACTAAAATATTGATCTACGAATCAAACTTTAAAACAAATATAAATATATATACCCTGTATACCTGAAGGAGAGTCTCCATCCCCATTGTTCAGCCCTGATGCTGAGGTCCAGCTCTGAGGGAGGGCCTTCTGGTGGTTCCCTCATTGTGAGATTTCAAGGAGATGAGTACAGTGGCATTCGCTAATGAAAGGGTGACTCACAAGACAAATTTCACTATGGCCGTGACTCGCAAAATGAAAACGTTTTGCGATTCCCCCCCCCCGTCAAACCGTGCTTCCTCCGACCATGCGTCGCAAGTCGAAATTTCCACTATATGACAGCACTCACGGAACGAATTAATTTCGTATTGTGAGGCACCACTGTAACTACAGACCTGTATAGGCAGACCTGTATAGGGTAGTTTTTAATGTTTGACGTTTTATTGTGGTTTTATATTCTGCTAGAAGCTACATAGTCAGATGGGCTACATATAAATGTTGTTGTTGTTAGCTAAGCAATTATTAAAACAACAACAACAAGAATCAATATCAGAACAAACTGAGAATAAAATTATTTGGGTCCCAATGTATCGCAAACACTGAATGGATGCCCTTCAATGACTGCCTCCGGCTTATGCAAGTTAGCTAAGCAATTAAAAACAAAAGTGAAAGGCAGAGGTGAAAGTAAAAGACAAAGTGTGTCCATTTCACAGAGAACAATATAGTTAAATTACATGTATTGCGTAGTAATCCATTACTAAAAAGTAATGTTCAGAATCCTTTGAACCTGCATTATCTGCCACTGTATAGATACATGCATGTGTGTAAATACTATAAATTGTGTCACCCTTCATTTAATATTATGCTTTTAAACTCTTTCCCCCTTTTATATCACAAACTTAGTATTTAACTAGGTAATGGGATTTATGATTTTGTTTATATCAGTTGTCTTGGCAACCCACTATAAAAGCTCGGTCGCCTGGCAACTTGGCATTGTGGAGCTGCAATGGAGGGTGGATTTTTTTGTCTCTCTGAAGGGAGGGCTTAAGGAATAATGAAAACTTCTGCTAATACTTCTCTTGAATACACTTATTTTCAAGGTCACTCAAATATTTCTTCGGCAAAGGCTAATGCACTTTCCTTCAAAAGATGCACTATAAAATGTTTCTCAAAGATTATCCTTTGAGATAATCAGAGGAGTGTCAGAGGAGAGAACAACCAGCTTAAGTGGTTCTTATTCTCTATGCACAGTTGCAAAATAAAGTGTAGCCTTGACTATGGAACAGCTCTCATAAAGCAGGTCTTTTATTTACTGACACTTTCTGAATTCATTAACAAATCAGCTACTGTACACCCTAAACTTTCTATGATCTCAGGAAGCCAGGATTGCTTTATTCAAAAAGTGTATTTGTTCTGGTTTCCTTTTAAACTTTTATAAAGCTTTTCTCTTTCTTCCTTTGGTACCCTGGTGGCACAAGGGAAAAATAAATATATATTTGGGTGGGCAAAGAAGGAGCAAAGAAGCAGATTTTGAGAGGACAAACTCTACTTCACAAACTAAATATTCTCAAGCAGGAACTATTTTTAATAGTCACAGTGCTCTGATCCTAAATGAATTTATGTAGACATTACGTAAATCTTATGGAAGGCTTATATCCCATACTTAACATTACAATCTTATATTAAAAGTCTAATGTTCAGGTTCAGTTCTTTTTTAAAAAGAAAAAAGGGAGTGTGCTCAGAAGGTGATGCTAAAATTTAACACCGGTGAAACTAGCCAAAATGTACAGGAAAAGCAGTAAAAAATGTTGGAAATGTGATCTAAAAGATGGTGATTTCTATCACATGTGGTGGCTGTGCGATAAAGTTAGAGTTTACTGGGAGACAATATATAATGAGTTAAAGAGGATACTGCAATATACATTCCCAAAAAAACCGGAGGCGTTTTTACTTGGTTTGGTAGGTGAGGAGATTAAAGGGAAAGATCAAAGATTTTTCTTATACGCCACCACAGCGGCTAGAATTTTATTGGCTCAGAATTGGAAACTAAAAAGTATACCAACGGTAGAGGATTGGAGAACAAAATTAATGGAATATTCGGAACTAGCGAGACTGACTGCAAGGATAAGAGACCAGAGAGATCAACAGGTTCAAGCGGACTGGAGTAAATTTTTGAAATATTTAGAAGTCTATAAGTATGTAAATTACTAACAGGTGTGATAGAATACTTGCAACCTACTAGAAAGTATGACTAAAGATGAAGGTATTGTAATATGGAAATAAAATTTGGAATTTAAGGGAAAGCGGACGAATGATGTAACTTAAGAAAACTAAAGTAGAGAAGGAAGGAAGTCGGAAAACTCGGCGGAGTTCTTGTACTATTGTAAAAATTGTATCTGACAGATGTGTTAAGTTTTGTTTACTTTTGGAAAATAAAAATATATCTGCAAAAAACCCCAAAAAAACCAGAAGGTGATGCTAAAAATGTAAGTCTTTTTTCTGAATAGTTGTCCCAAATTTAGAATGTGCTGCCAAACGGAGTCCACATGTTTTGATCTGGGCTACTGTCTGTGTTGGAAGGCCCTTAACAATTCACCTTGGGGAGGGGGCATTCCCCTTGATGGGCCCTAATCTCCCCCGGTCTGTTGTTGTTGTTGTTGTTGTTGTTGTTGTTGTTGTTGTTGTTGTTGTTGTTACTACTACTATTACTACTACTATCATCATCATACAAATTTATAGACCACTTCACGGCATAAAGTAATTGAAGCAGTATTAAACATAAAACAGTAAAACAAAAACAAAAAAGTTCTAAAATCAATAAAACAATTTCTTCAGATATAAACTCGATGAACAACACGGGGACTTCCGGCGGCGACGCCATCGCCGGGTGGTCGAAGGCTGCTTCGGGTCCGAAGCGCCTTGTCCATCCCGGGGGTTAGGAGCCGCGCTACCGCAGCGCGCGGCTCCGGTTGGGGTGCGGGAAGAGCGTCCCGCACCCTGGGCTCCCCGGCTGCGCCCGCGGAGGCTCCGAACCCTTCCCTTGCCCCCCTGTAAAGGGGGAGTGGGGGTGAAGGGCAAACGGAGCCGGGCTTCGGGGACATGCCCCAACCGGGATGCAAATGCGGCGACTGAGCCCGCGGTGAGCGTCCAAGTTCTACCTTTGAAGAATGGAGCTAAAAGAACCCGGTGGTCGTGAGTAAAGAATTTGATTAGAAACCGTGCTTTTGGAACGATCCGGGGGGAAGGAGAAAGGCAGCCTGTCCTCCCTCCCTTCGAGCTTAAGAATCTAACCAATTTGAGTGATTGCTGCTACAGAACTGGCTACAATGTATTTAAAATTGACACATGAGACTGGCAAATTCTTCCTTTCGGGAAGTTAACTAGAGTAAAATATCTCCTTTTAAAGTTGCGGTATTTGCGCTCCAGCTCAGGAAAATGGCGACGAACAAAGAGGGGAGTAGAAATACGACACCCGCTTCCTCCTCCTCTGCCAGTATGCTGGGTTTTGTCCTTGAACTGGTATTGAACTCTGGACTAACGGACGAACAGAGACTCACTGCCTTGAAGGTGGAACTGCTTTATAGAAAAGTCAAAGTCTTGTGTGGGGGCCTGAAATGGAACCAATTGCCCACAGAGGAGGCTTATAAAACTTTTGATACTCTGGAAGAAGGTCTTGCCAAAGAGCTGAGAGGATGGATGAAAAGATGGAGAGAAATGAATGAGCTACTTCGGAGAAGAAATTCGCTTTTTGGGGGTGGCAGCCCCAAAGCGACGTTAAGATTTCGTATATCCAGTCCCCGAGGTGTGAGCTCGGGGGCCAGGGACAGAGAATTAAGGTATTTACAAGAAGAAAAGGAATGTGACAAGGAACCGAAGAAGCTGAGCGATGATGAGATGGACACCTCTGAACTCGTGGCAAGGAGAGGTTCGGACTGTGCCTGGATCTGTGGACATTTGGAGAGGGAAGAGATATGGAAGTCCAGTGTTGATGCCATCAGGAGAAGAATAATGGACAGAGGGGGTGTGGGGTGAAGCATCAAGCAAAACTTTAAGCAGCCTGATATGGTGAATTGAAATTGAAGGGTGAATACTGTTAACAACATTCTGTTATAATTTTTATTTGAACATGAAAGGAGATATTTCAAGTTATTATGTTATTAGCAGCAATCTTAAGAATAGAAGAGATAGATTAGATATGAAGGTTTAGTGAAGATTTATGAGGTGGAATATAAGTAAAGTGAATCCAAGTGGTTTAAGTTTATGGACCAAGAAGATTTAACGATGAGGTATCACTATGATGATGTATTTTTAGCAAAATGTTGAAGATATAATTGAATGTAATTATACAATTGAAGTTAATGTTTTTTTTTTTTTTTGTAGGAGAAATGGTTATAAAATAGATTAAGGATATAAATTCGAAGGTGAAAGGGCAGGGGAAGTCATTGGTCAAGATATGGAAATAGAAATTTTTTTTTTTTTAGAAAGATGCAATAAGAAAGCTTGACATTGTTTGTATTTGTTTTATCTGTTTTGCATTTGTTTAATTGTAGGTGTGGGTGTGGGTATTTGTTGTTATAGAAAAATGCCAATAAATTCTTATAAAAAAAAAAAAAAAATAAACTCGATGAACAACACATCTCAGGGAAACCTTTCCTAAAGAAACAAACAAAAAATGTCTTCTGTAGAAACATCAACATCATGACGTGAGGCACCTGCCTAATTCCAGCTGGAAATTGTTTCCAGATTTTACCCACACCTTAGTTGTGACAAAGAAATTGGAAAAAAACTTAACTGTTCACATTCCTTACTATTATGATACCTCCAGGAAGGTGAAATGCATGGCATTTCTAATACAATCCAGCATGGCATGGGAAATTCCTTCCTGGCCCTTAAGCAAGCCAGTGACTGCAAATGGACCAGGTGGAAAGGGCCTTTTTTAGTATCCTGCAAATCTTATGAGACCCCAAGATCTTGCAATACTGCCTCCTCAAATCTTGTGAGACCCAAGTTTTTGGGGAACCCCCTAAAACAAATTTAGGGGGCACGAGGGGTAGGAGAGGGGGAGAATGTTTTATTATGCAAGCAGAAATCATTGTGCTGATGGAACATTCAGGTAGGGCAGGCACCCCCAATTCCCATCATCCCTGACCACTGGTCCTGTTAGCTAGGGATGATGGGAGTTGTAGTCCCAAAACATCGGGAGGGCCGAGTTTGCCTATGCCTGAGGTAGTGCTATTTTGGAGGCAACCCACTGCTGGGTCATTCCTACCCATTGACCATACTGGCAGGGGAATTGACATCCATATCCAGCTCTTCTATGGGCAGAGTTGCAGGACTATATGGCCCTGGTATCTCCAGACCCTCTTCCTTCAGGTTGGTGCCCTAGTGGTGGTATTCTGTAATTTGCTGAGTGTTTATATATATATTAGTAGATATACCCATATTATTTGTAGATATACTTGCTACAGTGGTACCTCGGGTTACATACACTTCAGGTTACATACTCCGCTAACCCAGAAATAACGCTTCAGGTTAAGAACTTTGCTTCAGGATAAGAACAGAAATCGTGCTCTGGCGGCGCAGCAGCAGCGGGAGGTCCCATTAGCTAAAGTGGTGCTTCAGGTTAAGAACAGTTTCAGGTTAAGAACGGACCTCTGGAACGAATTAAGTACGTAACCAGAGGTACCACTGTATATAGTTCTGTCCTTGGTATGCAGCAGTGGTATAGCAGGGTGGGTGGGTGGGGCAGGGAGCAGTGGCAGGGATTACAGGGGCAGTTGCTTTGGGTGCAAAATTTCAACATCTGTTGCTGCCTCAATAACAGTTGTGCGCTTCCATCACTGGGCTCCATTGAAAATGGCTTCACCTTGCGAACCAGGAAGTGACCTCTCCAGACAACAGAACTACTCTTCTTTTCTTATGTTTGCAGCTGCGATCTCCTGGGTGATGCATTGAATGTGCATGTGTACTCTGTCGGTTTCCCTCCCTCCCACCATGCAGCCCTGGGCACTGGCAACCCACGCTATGCCACTGGTATCAAATAGTCTACTTGGCTTCCACAGAATATGGGCTGTGTAGCCTGAATTTGTTTATATCCTCTAGGTGGTCTTAGTTTAAGCATATCATGAAATAATCATTCAGGAAGATTTTTTTCCAGGAAAACAACTATGAATGCTGTCTATATCTCTCCCCCACCCCCAATATTACTTTCATATTCTAAGTAGGAGGATTTTTAAAAACCTGATATATAATTGCTCTATTCAATCATTTGTTTTAAATTTGTTTTCTACAAAACAAAAGTAAAGCAGATGTTAAAATGATTCCAGTTTCTCTTTTTAAAGCAGGGTATCAAAGCAGAGGAGAAGCCTGTCCAAGCTAGCTGCATCTTGTGATATTTTATGGCTGAAGTAATAAAATAGGATATTTCATTCTCCCTAACATTTAACAGCATTTACATCAATTTTATTAAGGTAGTAGCATGTCAAACTATTTGGCAATTCACAAAGCCGTTCCTAAAAAAAAAATGAAAATGTTGCACGTTCTCTAGAGTCTGGCTAAAGGAGTCTGGGTGGGAGGAAAAGTGGGAGAGAAACTGAATAAACTTAATTAACAAATGGAAAATTAATATCAAGATAAGGCAATAAATTGCATATACCGTAAATAATCACAGCAACCCAACTCCCTTGTGCATGCCCAATCTTTCCTATGTGTTGTAAGCTTTTCAAATATGTGTTTTAAGAATTCATGTAGATTGTTATTAGTTTTAACACTACATGAAAGCACTAGGAATGTCCTTGGCTGTTTCAAGGATTTTAAAAAAGTATAGTATGTTTTGACTCGTATCTATGCATCAAGGTTTTATAACCATTTTACAGAGTCTGAAACATTTCGGAGACACCAGCTCACATTCACAGTGGAATCCTATGCATGTTCACTCAGAAGTAAGCCCTGTTGAGTTTAATGGGAGTTTCTTTTTCCAGGAAAGTGTGCGTAGGATTGCAGTTTCAGTCCCTTGGCTTGCATTTTATATTCCACATTGCCTTGGTTTGTTCTAAAAGAGAGAGAGAGAGAGAGAGAGAGAGAGAGAGAGAGAGGGGGGGGGGAGAGCTGTCAATAAATACTACGAGTTCAAAGAGTGAGAGTGATCTCGCTCTTTGGTTATTATCTTATCATTTGTTTGTACGTTTTAAGATGTTGCAGCACATTCTGAACTGAGTGCTAAACCTTGAAAACCTAATGAAGATGGCAATGGAAGACAAACGGCTGTCCTCCAAGTCCCTGGCTTAGGAGCTGTTGACATTCTGATTCAGCAGACTGTTGTTGTTTTTTAAAGTTTCCTGCATTTAAAAAGTAGGCTTGTGGCTCAGTGGGGTGGCTGCTGAATCAGAAAGACAGCAACCCCCCCCCCAACCATGTGTGTGAGTTTCACTGGAATGCACCCATTGTAAATATAAGTTTAGTCTTAAGTTGCATGGCTCCATCATAAACTTGCTGGCTCGTAAAATCTTCGTGAAGCGTCTTTGCTTCTTATCCTGAAAAGCCCTCTTCCCTTGGAGACCTGGTAGAAAATACGTATTCTGTTGGTTCTCTGTATTAGTTTATCCTGGGATGAACACAATCTGTTAAACTACCTCTTTCCTGGATTTAGATAGCATTTTATGCCCCTGAACTTTCAAACAGCTTTTATCTCGCATGCTGATGCAGAAACCTTTAGTATATTGTAAATCAGACTTTTATAAGGAGGATAAACAATGCCTTTACTGCTTCAGCTTCTATGACCTACAGAGACATTTTTATCCTATTTTTTAATTCACCTTTCCTTAATCAGTTCTGGGATTTGATTGATTGCTTCAGTGAAACAAAATGATATTTCTGAATCCTTTGGTACCATCGAGGGATGGGGAGAGATTCTAGTAAAGTGAAGTCCACAATTGACTTCTTTCTTTCTTTTTTACAGTTTACAAACTGTTTTAAATCTCTCTCTCTCTCTTTTTCCTCTCTCATATATAGATTGAGCTAACATATGAGCCCTGGAAATTTTTTTTTATTTTTTTTTTGCTGTTAGTGAACTAAGTCAAGTATTTTCATTTCCCTGTGAAACTTAAACTATTCAACAGCATAATAGAGTCAAAGACTATATGAAAGAAAAAGTGTGCTTTAGAAAAATGGAAGTTTTACTTAGATTTATGTTGTGATTATTATTATTTTTTTAAGAAAAACAATTCTCCTCAAGCAGCTTCATTTAAAGACAAGTGGTGAGTATGATATAATTGAGGCTATAAATGCCTTCAGGAATGGGGAGCCTGCAGGACTCCAGATGTTGTTGGACCCCCCCCCGGATGGGTGAATTTGGGAATTGTAGTTTGATAAGTGTGCTGGGAACTGTAACTCTGTGAGTTGTAATCAGATGATGTGCACCCAGTGGGAACCATAGTGCCCTGGTTGTATGTGGGAGCTTTTCACCTCCTCATTCCAATCATAGCCCCCTGTACTCCCTAAAAATGCACGGGAACCCCAAGAGTAACACTCTATGAGGTGTAAAAGGCAACCGCTTGGAAGAAATACTGTTCCCATGTGTTCATGGCAGCGGTTCTTGTGTTAGAACCAGGCTAAGGTCACCTGCTAAACGTCTGTATGTCAGTGAGCCATTAAGTCACCACAGACACATTATTACCTAACTTAGACCAGGGATAATGAACCTGTATTTCTTCCAGATGTTGTTGGACTGCAATGCCCACCAACCCCAGACACCATGGCCAATGGTCATGATAGGAGATGATAGGAGCTGCGGTTCGGCAACACCTGGAAGACCACAGAATCCCCAGCGCTGCCTTAGATTTGTGTGTGTTTAAATAGACATCCTTTCTTTCTTTCTTTCTTGCATCATATGTTTGTTTTGGCCAAGCACCTCTTGGCTTGGTTGCTTATCATGAGGAGTCACAATTCGACCGTGGCCTTATAGTAGGATGGTCCAACACATGACCTGGGGGCTCCGTGCGGCCCTCGGTGCATTTTTGGGTGGCCCTTGGCAACTTTTGACACCGCTCCCTCACACTACCTTCCTAAAGCCTAGTTAGTGCTTTCCGAGGTTTGGGAAGAAGGTGGGGGGAGAAGAAGAAGAAGAAGAAGAAGAAGAAGAAGAAGAAGAAGAAGAAGAGTTTGGATTTGATATCCCGCTTTTCACTACCCGAAGGAGTCTCAAAGCGGCTAACATTCTCCTTTCCCTTCCTCCCCCACAACAAACACTCTGTGAGGTGAGTGGGGCTGAGAGACTTCAAAGAAGTGTGACTAGCCCAAGGTCACCCAGCAGCTGCATGTGGAGGAGTGGAGACACGAACCCGGTTCCCCAGATTACGAGTCTGCCACTCTTAACCACTACACCACACTGGCTCTAGGAGCCTGCCAGAGTCTCGTACCTTCATCCCAAAGCCAGGCACCTTGCTTAGCTGGCTTTTGGAAGGCAGCATGAGGGCTGGAGTGTGTGTAGGTGTGTGAAAATGTTGGCCTTGCTTCGCTTCCCTCTCACATGTGGCAAAGCAGTGTGCGATTCACAGGCTCCATGTCAAAATACTCTTGCCGCCCACTCAGCATGAAAAGTTGGACCACTCTGCCTTACAGCATCTATGGGGGACCTTCTTCAGTTAGAACGCCATCCCTCTGAAGGAGGAAGGAGTAGGAAGCAGAGGTAGGAGGAGAGCTGGAACAAGGCCCCACCTCCTGCCCCTATGGCAATGTCGTCTCAAGTGGAAACTGTGTACTTCCCCACATATCTAGCTGCATCCCTGAAAGCGTAAAGCCTCCATGGTGGTGTTGTTGTGAAATGCTTCCCTGGGACTTACTTGTGAGCAAGTGTGCATGGGAAGCCTAAGAGAAGATGATAGGACAGGAAGGTGGTTTGCAACCTTCAGTGCATGTGCGTGTTGTGTATGTGTGCATGGATGGGTGGGTTGTGTGTGTGTGTGTGAAAGAAAGAGAGAATGAATGGGTGATGAATGAATGGAATGTGTGTGTGTGTGGTTAGATAGATAGATATATACAGTGGTACCTCGGTTTACGAACTTAATCCGTTCTGGAAGTCCGTTCTTAAACCGAAACCATTCTTAAACTGAGGCGCACTTTCCCTAATGAGGCCTACCACCGCTGGTGCCCTTCCACCGTTTGGATTCCGTTCTTAGACTGAGGTAAAGTTTTCAAACCAGGACACTATTTCTGGTTTTGCAGAGTTCGTAAACTGAACTGTTCTTAAACAGGACTTTTCTTAAACCGAGGTAGCACTATCTATGTATCTATCTACTATCTATCTATCTGTGTAATATATATATATGTGTGTGTGTGTGTGTGTGTGAGAGAGAGAGAGAGAGAGAGAGAGAGAGAGAGGTTGATTTAAATACAGAGAAAATAGGAACTACCACCATTTTTGCCTTTGCTGCAGCCAGCCGTTGGCTCTATCCCAGCCCAGTGTTTGCATGTGGCTTCCAACCAATTTCCCTCAAGGGAGTGTGGGCCTTGGCTTTCAAAAGGTTGCCCACCACCACTGCTCTAGTCTATCCTTCCTTGGCTGCTGAACTCTCTTCTACTCCCTGAAGAACCCCTTGCAACTTATAACAAATAAAGCTTATTAAAGATGGCCACTCAAACAACGACAAGGGCAAGTCCATGGCGATCTCTCTCTCTCTCTTTCTCTCTCTCTGGAGGTTTCTAAAGCTTCCGTAATGCACAGCTCTGATCAGCACCTCTTGTTTGCATTGCTTTCTATCCAGTTCCTCATCCGTGGTCTGATTGCAATATGCAGTACCTTCTCATCTGGTTCCCAGCAGTTGGAATTCCCAGTGTTGTCTTCTGGCCAGCATACATAAACAGTTCAGTATTGCCCACCCACAGTCCTTGCAAAGACAAGTTTCCGCGATTGGCTAGGAATTGACGGGACTTTTTTTTTTTAGTAGCTTTGTTAACATTTGCTTAAAAGCCGAGCGTGATCTTAATCATAATCAAATACTCGAATACCCATTCATCATTATGTGAATGTCATGGTAAAAACAGCATATAGGAGTGTGCGCACATGTTTCTCTGTATTCAAAGGTGAACAAAACTTACTTTACTCAGAAGTAAATTTCTTAGCTCAACAGGGTTTAATCCTTAGAAAGTAAAGATTGCAGCCTTACCCGCTGATTAAATTTAGCAGTTAAAAATCTGCCAAATTTTACAGCGTTTAGGATTGCGCAAGTCATGCCAATTCTCTCACCTTACTAATCCCCCCCCCCACGACTGCTCTTTTAAAATCCTTCAGAGTAATTGCACTTATTTGCATACTCCTGTTCAAATGAACCACTAATGTCTACTTCTGCTCTGAAGTTCTTTTTAAAAAGCCCATTTGCTACATTGGTTTCTGTAGCTTTACCGTTCAAATAAATGATATTGATTTAGTATTATTGACATGCCTTGTAGGCTCACATAAAAAGTCCCAATAGAATCCTTAACCACTTTAATAAGAAGAAATGGGTGCGTAGGGATTTTGCCCAATATTTATCAGTCGGAAAACGTAAATTAATGTCGCTGTATCCTCATTTTGCACGAAGAATATGCACAATAAATGATAAATAATGGTTAAAACAGTTTCCATTATAAAATGGTTGTTTTTATGTTTGACCGTCTATAATGGAACATGATGTAATTACTTAAGAGTCCTTTAGCCAACAGTCCTAAAGAGGTTACAGTATGATTCCCCATCTTTTCAGGACAGCATTTAGAGATACAACAAAGTTTTGCAGCATGAATTGATTCTGTGGGGAGACAATGGATCATAAAGTTTGATACCTTAATTCAAGGCACTAATCTTCAAAAATGTTCAAGGTGTGTTCATGTTGCTGAGGCAACAGGGATACCTTGCCACTTATCCCATACCAATTTAATGCGATAGAAATGCATTGGCTTTCTTTGTCTTCAGAGACATTATCATGTAGCAAAAACTGGTCAACTATAGCCCACTTTGGGCATTCCATGGCTGTGCCCTCTGGCCCTGCTATCTGATCTCTGTCAGTCTGGCTCAACACAGATCATGTGCTAGGGGAGGGGGAACACGTCTGTAAGGGGCAGGCTGCCCTATGTACCTTTAGGTTCCACCCCTGATGCCACAGGGGACCTCACACATAACACTATGGATGTTTCCCTCAAGGTGTGGGCAGTAATAAGGTGAGTCCAACAACAGAGAGGTTGGGACTAATGGCCATGAAACTGTTAAACTTTTGGACTTTCGTGCCACAAGCCTGGTGGTGTCCACTCTCTCTCTTTTTTTTTTTGAAATAAATTTTTATTATTTTTCCAAATACATCAAATTACAGCCAATTCAACATCTAACATAAAATACATTCACCATTGCTCTGCCGAGCTACGACTCCCCTCCCTCACGTCAGCAGGTTTTCTAGTCCATTCTCAACACGCAGTTTTTATCACTTCATATTAAACTATGTCAAAGGTCTATTCCAGTCCTACTAGTGTTTTTAAACTTCCACGGTTCAATCTTAAGTATTCCACAAATTTACTCCAATCTCTTTGAAACCTCGAGTCATCCTGGTTTCTGACCCTGCCGGTCAGTTTTGCAAGTTCTGCATATTCCACCATCTTCGTCTGCCACTCATCAATCGTTGGTAATTCCTGTAATTTCCACTTTTGGGCAAGCAGTGTTCTTGCTGCAGTTGTCGCATACATGAACAATCTTTTGTCCTTCTTAGCTATTTCTTCTCCCATCAAACCCAACAAAAAGGCTTCTGGCTTTTTTGGAAAGGTATATTTAAACATCTTCTTAAGTTCATTGTAAATTGCTTCCCAAAAAGCCTTAACCTTATTGCAAGTCCACCACATGTGATAGAAGTCCCCTTCTTCTTGTCTACATTTCCAACATAATTTATCATGTGTTCTATACATTTTCGACAATTTCACTGGAGTCAAATACCATCTATACATCATCTTATAAACATTTTCTTTCAAAGTTACACATGCAGTAAATTTCAAACTCTCATTCCACAATTTTGTCCATGCATCATACTCAATATTGTGCCCAAAGTCCATTGCCCATTTTATCATCACTTCTTTCGTTAACTCGTCTTTTGTATACCATTCTAACAACAAATCATACATTTTTGTCAAAAACTTACTTCTACCTTCTAACAACTCAGTTTGTAATCTGGATTTTTTATCTTCAAAACCAATTTTTCTATCTTCTAAAAACAGATTGTTCACCTGGTGATACTGTAACCATCCTGTAAGAGTATCTTCAATCTGGTGATATGGCTTTAACTTCCAACCTCTTTCTGTTCTCATCAACAAATCCCCATATGTGGATCTTTTACCTTCCATATTAACTTTCTTTAATGTAAGTACATCAATCGGTGAGATCCACCACGGGGTTTTACTCTCTAGAAGTCTTTTATTTCTTTCCCATACCTCAAAGATGGCTCTCCTTATCACATGGTTCAAAAAACCTCTATGCGCCTTTACTTTATCATACCAAAGATAGGAGTGCCATCCAAATCTATTGTCATATCCTTCTAAGTCCAACAAGTCAGTATTTTGCAATGTTATCCATTCTTTTAGCCAACACAGACAGGACGCTTCATAATACAATTTCAAATCTGGCAAGGCGAAGCCCCCTCTTTCCTTCTTATCAATCAACAATTTAAATTTTATTCTTGGTTTCTTTCCTTGCCAGATAAATCTTGTCAATATCCTCTGCCATTCTTTGAAGTGTCCTGTTCCTTTAATTATTGGAATCGTTTGAAATAAAAACAACATTCTTGGTAAAACATTCATCTTGATTGCAGCGATTCTTCCACTAAAAGATAACTTAAGTCTATTCCACACTTCTAGATCTCTTTTAATCTCCTTCCAAACTGGTTGGTAGTTATCTTCAAATAGATTAATGTTCTTAGGAGTTAACCAGATTCCCAGATACTTAACCTTCCTTGTCACTGCTATGCCAGTTTTTTGTTGTAATTCTTCTATTTTATCTTTCTCAACATTCTTCACCATCATCTTAGTCTTGGTTTTGTTCAGCTTAAATCCTGCAAGTTGTCCAAATTTCTCCATCTCCTCCAAAACTTTCGGGACACTGCTCTGGGGTTCTTCTAATGTAATCACCAAATCATCTGCAAAGGCTTTTAATTTATATTCTTTTGCACCCACCTTAATTCCTTTTACTCCCGGACATTCTCTCAATCTTTTAGCTAAAACCTCCAGGACCGTTATGAAAAGTAAAGGTGACAGCGGACAACCTTGTCTGGTACCTTTCGTTATTTCAAACTTTCTGTTATTTCATTGTTAACTATTAATTTTGCTTTTTGATCCAAATATATTGATTCAATTCCTCTCAGGAAAGATCCTTCTATTCCCATTCCTTCTATACTTTTCTTCATAAATTGCCAAGAAATATTATCAAACGCTTTTTCAGCATCAATAAACATCAACACTGCTGGTTTGTCATTCCTGATTTCCAGATATTCTATTATATCCACAATATGTCTCACATTTTCCTTTAACTGTCGACCAGGAAGAAAGCCAGCTTGATCTTTGTGAATTACTTCATTAAAATTCTCTTCAGTCTCGTAGCCATAATATCTGCAAAAAACTTGTAGTCGTTATTCAACAAAGATATTGGTCAATAATTCTTGACATTTAACCGATCTGTATCCTGTTTGGGAATTAGTGTTATGTATGCTTCTTTCCATGTATTTGGGATCTTTCCTCCTTTCAAAATATTGTTCATCACTTCACCCAGTACCGAGATCAGTTGTTCGCTGAGAGTTTTGTAATATTTCGCCGACAGCCCGTCTGGTCCTGGAGATTTTCCTAATTTAATTCTTTTTATTGCCTCATGTATTTCCAACGCCGTGACTTGAGCATTCAAGATTTCTATCTTCTCCTTTGGAATTTTCTCCAAATTATAACTTTCCAGATATGCCTCAATTTTCCTTCCATTCTCTTTCTCCTGTTGGTATAAATTTTTATAGTATGGTGTCCACTCTTGGAGGACTTTGAAAGGGGATTAGACAAATCCACGGATCAGTGTTTACCAACCACGATAGACCAATGGAACTTCCACTTTGAGTAGCAGTGAACCTCTGGACGTCAGTTGCTGGGGAACACACAACAAAGGAAAGGCTATTGTCTTCCTACTGCTTCCTTGAGGCATCTGACTGGCAGCCATTGAGATGCTGAACTAAATGCGTGCTTTGGCCTGACCTAGCAGTTATGGGCTGGCTCCAACGGCCTTGCATAACATATTTGTTCTTAAGTTTGCTCAATATAACTGCGCCCCTCCTCACATAGCAGAGCTTACCAGCAGTAGTGGGAAATGACACTGTGATTCAATTTTGACCCTGTTCACGGTCGGTATGTGCCCACTACAGATTACTCCTGGGAAATTGCAGCCCTTGACTCCCCCTACCCCCCAAAGTTGCCTAAGGTCACTGTATGAATTTCAATGACTTTTTATTGGAAAAATTCTGATCTACTGGAACCTCCAGTGAACTGGGGCTGACACAGCCCTCATCACCCCCTCCTGCTCTTTCCCACTTGCACGGTGACACTTCCTTCCTTCCTTCCTTCCTTCCTTCCTTCCTTCCTTCCTTCCTTCCTTCCTTCCTTCCTTCCCCAAGGCCACATGACCCTTAAAGTTCAAGCTAATTTCAGCCTGCCAGCATGTGATCAGGTTAGCATCTCTTAGTTGCAGTTTCCTGGCATGCACATCACTTCAAACATTAAAAAATATATATATCATTAACTGTAAGCATAAGCAAAATATTTCACACACATCCATAGGGGCTTCTTCCCTGCCACACCAGCAGTCTTGCTACTAAGAGTGAGGCCTTCAGAACCGACATTTTCCTGTCTGTGATTGTGCACACACATTTGGAGATAAATTAATGTGAACCGCAATGTCCATATGGAGAGGCAGAAGCCCTTTGAGTGATTTGAACTGCCAGGGGGCAAAAAGTGCAGCCCAAGCTCTGGGTGAAACTTAGGTTTTCTCCATACTGCCATGTATTCCCATACAGACGCAGTTTTGTGTTCTGTATTCTGGCCCTCAGATCAAGTAACTTTAATGAAAGCTGCAAAACCCACTTACTTACTTCTTGTCTTTAAATAGTTTGAGGTAGAATAAAATGTTGTTATTCATTAAACAGGTTTCCTTACAAGGCAGTACAGGAAATATTGTTTTGACTAGGTTGGAAATAACCTGGGAATAACCTCTCTCTGGTGAAAACTATGTGGAGATGTAAAATGTGATCAAAACTCAAGTTCAGGTCACGTTCCTGTTTCATCAAAACCAGTTCACCTACTTCTTATTTATAGCCTGTCTAGGTTCTTACAGGACTGTATATAATAAAACTTCCTTTGCATTTAGACTGCCTTTAGCCATGGACCATGGCTGCGATATAACCTATTACAATTTGCCTCCTATATTTTAAACGCCAGGGTGTTTTAGGACTTCAGATTCCTTGCGCGTGTATCACGCACTCGTCCCCTTCTGGAATTAGCAGCTAAGTGAATTTGTCATCAGCACCGTTCTGCATGGTCAGGCAAAATGTGCGCCGGCAACATTTCTATCCTTTGCTGAAAATCACGATCAAGAATATTATAATGCATAACACCTGCACATGACGACAAATACAGGAAGTAGCTATGCCCCATCAATAAGGCTGTGCTGGTGTTTGACCCTCTTTTTAAGCTGAGCTGCTTCTCTGCATGGATTTCACAATAGGAAAGAATTAAAAAAAGAGAGAGCAAAGCGCTCACATAATGGCAGAAAAGTGGGGATGGGGTAAGAAGAGTGATCTAAGAGTGGCCAGCACTTGTGTTGGCCAGGAGAAAAAGGAACATTTCAGTGAAGAGGCCTAGATTCGGGATGTTGCCATCATATGTTCACAGAAAATCCAGCCCCACCTTGAAAGGCCCCATGTTGGGGGTTTCTGTTGCCTTTTGTTAGCAGGAGATGCTGCTAGGGGAACCTTCTGCCCACCTGCCATTTGGGCAAGGCTGGGACACCCCAGTTCCATCCAAACCGCCTCCACACTGTGGACCAGGGCTTTAAGTTCTCTCTGTTAGCTGCTTTTAATACCTCTTGATGAATGTACATGTGCAGCATTTGCAAAGTATAGTACACAGTAAAGAAAGAATTCACAAAATGGCAAATTCACAACAGGGAGCTGTGTTGCTTTCCAATAATAATCTGACTTAAAACAGAATCAGCTAAAAGGTAAAGGTAAAGGTACCCCTGACCATTAGGTCCAGTCGCAGACGACTCTGGAGTTGCGGCGCTCATCTCGCTCTATAGGCCGAGGGAGCTAGCGTTTGTCCGCAGACAGCTTCTGGGTCATGTGGCCAGCATGACTAAGCTGCTTCTGGCGAACCAGAGTAGCGCACGGAAATGCCATTTACCTTCCCGTCGGAGTGGTACCTATTTATCTATTTGCACTTGATGTGCTTTCGAACTGCTAGGTGGGCAGGATCGGGGACCAAACAACGGGAGCTCACCCCGTCGCGGGGATTTGAACCACCGACCTTCTGATCGGCAAGTCCTAGGCTCTGTGGTTTAGACCACAGCACCACCCACGTCCCATCAGGACTCAGCTATATAGCTGCAAATAAAACGTTTCAAGTGTGTTTCAAGTGCAATATACAATGTGACACTAGATGGCGATGGTGAGCCTTATGGAAAATTCAACGACTCTTTTAAAAAGGCTTTAAAAAAAGCATTTTCATTTTTTTTAAAAAAGATCTTTATTGGTTTTACAGATTTTCCAAATTTCGCCATCATAATACATAATACATACCTCATTTCTTTTAATCTAAATACTGTAACTCTAAACGAATTTGTACTTCCCTCCTTCCTTCTTCTGGTTTCTCTATATTTTCTTTATATTTACGCATTTGTCATGTTTACATTCTATGTGTACTTAATACTATGGAATAATACTATTCAAAATTTCATTAATGTACACATACTTCAATTGTTGTAATATGTTTGTTCCATATTCTTAAATCCAAAATGAATGATTTTTAATAAACATTCTGAGGTCCATTCCAGTCCTGCGAGTGTCTTTATTTGTGTATAGTTCTTTTCTATGTATGTTGTAAATTTCATCCAGTCTCTTTGGAATGCTTTGTCACCCTCTTCTCTGATTTTCCCAGTCAATTTTGCTATTTCTGCCTACTCCATGAGTTTCTGCTGCCATTCTTCAACTGTGGGTATTTCATGTTGCTTCCATTTCTGTGCGAGTAGTATTCTCGCCACGGTAGTAGCATATAGGAACAGTTTCTGGTCACTCCTTGTTATATAATCTCCAACCATACCTAGCAAGAATGCCTCTGGGTTTGTGTTTGGTTTTTTTTTGGAAAATGTATCTAAAAATGTAGGGAAACTTGCCGTTTGGGCGTACTGACACAAAACCACAAAACAGCCCTTATCAGAGAGACCATGCACCAACGTGCACCACACCTAACTGGGCGCAGTGAACATCGCAAGCACACAGGCCCATTGATTTACGTAGACATGGCATGTTAACCCACGTCAGCAAGAATAAGTCCACCCTACCCATATATAGACTTCCATATCCTATGGCTGATGCAATGTAGTCCAAATATGATGAAATATTTCTGTATGCCTTTTTGTAACTGCCCTATAAATAAAGGCTCTTGCAGCCCTAAATTTATCAGACTCTTTCAATCCACGCTGCTGTGAGACTGATCATTTTCGCCCATGACGAGCCGGCTCTCGTCATAAAAATCTTTTTTAACTCATTATACCTGTATATATTTTCCCAGAAAGTTTTAACTTTTTCACATAACCACCACATGTGGAAAAAGTTTCCTTCCTTCAGTTCACATTTCCAACAGTTCTTATTTTTCATTCTATACATCTTTGCTTATTTTTCATTCTATACATCATTTCCCCCCACCCCACCCCAGCATCAACAGATGGCCGTCCAATCTTTGCTCGAAGACCTCCCGAGAAGTATATGCAGCAGGTGCCTGTGAAAAACAACCGCATTACAAGCAAGCATAATAATAGTGGATATTTGTGCCGCCTGGGAGGAAGTGTCTGGGAAGAAGTGTCAAATTCGCATAGGTGCAAAATCCTATGCTTTGAAAAAACGCAGCATTCCCGCAACAGAAGTAAACACTCCTGGCAGATTTAAGTACAGGTATCTGGCTTTATGTAATAGTCCAACAGATGATGGAAGGCTGGACTTGATGTAGGGAGACCCGAATTAAAGGCACCGTCTATGGGACCGCCTCTCCTGGTATGTCCCGTGTAGGACCTTAAGGTCCTCAAATAATAATCTTTTGGAGGTCCCGAGCAACAAAGATGCTAGGTTGGCCTCAACTAGGGCCAGGGCTTTCTCAGTATTGGCCCCGACTTGGTGGAACAGTCTATCACAAGAGACCAGGGCCCTGCGGGATTTGGCATCTTTCCGCAGGGCCTGCAAGACGGAGCTGTTCCACCTGGCCTTTGGGTTGGTTTCTGTTTGATACTTATGCTTCATTCTTTTATTGGTGGGCTATTTGAAAATGAGACTGCAGTTTTAATTTTGAATTTTTAAATTTGTATTTTAATCTGTATTTTAAATTGATTGTTTTTATGTTTTTGCTGTGATTTTAATTAGTGTTAGCCGCCCTGAGCCCGGTTTTTGGCTGGGAAGGGCGGGGTATAAATAAAAAATGATTATTATTATTATTATTATTAAACCTCTTATCAACCAGCAATCGCACAATTGACCCCTTTCAACTTGTTTTCCAACCTGCAAAATGGAAATAATGAGTCATAAAAGCATGTCAGTAATGAGGGCTACTTTGCTACAGTGCAAGGCTAGTGAATCACTGGCTGGAGCTGGCATTCCATTATTATTATTTTTTACCTGTTTGGGCCACCTCATGATATTGTTTATGATGTGGGTGGCAGGCACTACTGCACAGCTGGAGGGGGTGGTGGTGGCACCAAGCTGCATATAAGTGGCACTAAAGCCAGTGTGGTGTAGTGGTTAAGAGCAGTAGACTCATAATCTGGGGAACCGGGTTTGTGTCTCCGCTCCTCCACATGCAGCTGCTGGGTGACCTTGGGCTAGTCACACTTCTTTGAAGTCTCTCAGCCCCACTCACCTCACAGAGTGTTTGTTGTGGGGGAGGAAGGGAAAGGAGAATGTTAGCCGCTTTGAGACTCCTTCGGGTAGTGAAAAGCGGGATATCAAATCCAAACTCTTCTTCTTCCTTCCTGTTTGTGCAGAAATTGGTGATCAGGAAAGGAGAGCAGCCAGCAAAGTGGGGAATCCAAAGGAGCATTTGCTCATTCCTGTTTTGGGTCTATTATTGTAAAACATTGGCCTCTGTTCTTCTCCTTGCTGGGGTGGGAAAATTTTCATTCATAGCATATATTTGAAGCGCTATGAGAACACTTTAGACCAGTGATGGCCAAACTTGGCCCTACAGCTGTTTTGGGACTACAATTCCCATCATCCCTGACCAGTGGTCCTGTTAGCTAGGGATGATGGGAGCTGTAGTCCCAAAACAGCTGGAGGGCCAAGTTTAGCCATCACTGCTTTAGACAGTCAGGGCTTCCCCCACAGAATTCTGGGAGCTGTAGTTTAAGGAGAGTTGTTGGGAGACCCTTATTCCCCTAGATACAATTCCCAGAGCTACCTGTGATGAGGAAACCCAGCTAGATGGGCGGGGTATAAATAAAACAATGAAAATAATGATAACGATAATTATTTTTAACCTCTCTGGAAATTGTAGCTCTCTAAGGGGAATAGGGGTCTTCTGACAACTCTGACAGTGCAGTTCTCCACACCCAGTTTTATCCGCCAGGATTTGCTGCCCCTATGGATCCTGCTGCCCAAGGCAGTCACCTCACCTTGCCTCATGAGTAGGCCGGCCCTGCCTACTGTACTGAGTCCTCTGTGGAGGTGCCTTTATGGTCATTTGTACTGCTCAGTCCAGCTTTCCTGCAATGGGGACTACAGTAGCAAAGCAATAAGCAAGACTCTTGTTGGGTGCCTGAGCCTCCCTTAAACACATGGGCTCTCTTTGAATCTTAGGAATAACAGTAACTGTAATAGTGCAATATATTTGTAGTAGCATAGGGATAATGATTTCAGCAAGTGATTTCAGCTCTCTGACATAGCAGGCAGGAGATAGCTTCTTCATGTAACACTCTTTATTCAGGCAAACAAGACTGGGGAACTGAGGAGAGGGAAGCTACATTTATAGGGACAGAAGACTGGCTAGAAAGGATACATTTTGGAGGGAACAATCTCAAGCAATCACAAAGCTGCCTTTTGGTGGGAACCAATAAGACTGAGGATCCAAATGCAGCAACTTGAATGAACCAATAGTAGCTGTTCCTTCTGGAACAGGAAGGCAGTTACTTTCCCCTAATGTGAATACAGACAATAGTAATACAGATATGATAACCCTTGAATCAATACACAACAATATTGTTGATTTTAGGCCTAGGCAACATGATGTTCTCTCATAAAGAACAATGCATAACACACACACACACACACACACACACACACACCGGTCCTGCTGAATGCAGGCCCAATTTGAATGAAATGCTGTTTTGTTTTTGTTTTAATTTAAAGATGTGAGAGTTTAAGATACTTCCATTCCAGAGGCGAAAAGTGGGGGGGGGAAGTCTCCTAATTTTCTAGGGGAGAGATTAACAAGTGGGAATGATTAAGGGAGCAGTGATTTGGTTTTCTAATTGAAGAAGTCATACTGCATGACGTCATTCAGTGTTATTAGCACTTAATTGCATTCAGAGAGAGCTCACGGGGACCCCCCCTTTTTTTTCTTCTTCTCCCGCCCCAAATAAATCCCCAAAGCATTAAAGTATAGAAGAATGTAGCTGTTTGCAAACGGTTGGTCTGTTTAAAGTTCATTTAATTGCATTAGCTTAGTACAAAGCACAGAGCAGCTCAAGGCCCAGCTTGGGTTATTTTTGGTTTTTATTTTATTCTTCATTGTCAGTCTCTCTTTCTCTCTCTCCTTCTGATGGATGGACTGATGTGCTGGTTGCACAACATTCATAACAAGAAACATTCCTGGCATCATCACGTGACTATGCCTTGCATTCTGCATTTGGTTCAGCAACTGAGGATACAAATCCACAACCGCATTATGGATTGTTGAGTGGCATTTACCATGTGTTCAAGTATTTGTGGGGCTGCATCAACAGATGCATATAATCTAGTTTTGCATGTGCTATCGACTGGATGAAAAGTGTACAGTATTAGCCAAGGGTGGGCAGCAGGATGTGATTTCATACCCTCCAATATTTCTTCGATTGTTCAGTCCCAGCTCTTGCCAACCTAGCAGTTTGAAAGCACGTCAAGTGCAAGTAGATAAATAGGTACCACTCCAGCGGGAAGGTAAACAGCATTTCTGTGCGCTGCTCTGGTTCACCAGAAGCAGCTTAGTCATGCTGGCCACATGACCCGGAAGCTGTACGCCGGCTCCCTCGGCCAGTAAAGTGAGATGAGCGCCGCAACCCCAGAGTCATCCGTGACTGGACCTAATGGTCAGGGGTCCCTTTACCTTTACCTATTCCGTAATAATACTTTTGCTATTTATACCCCACACATCTGACTGGGTTGCCCCAGCTACTCTGAGCAGCTTCCAACATACTGTATATAAAAACATAATAAAACATTAAACATTTAAAAAACCTCCCTACACAGGGCTGCCTTCAGATGGCTTGAGGGCTGGACAACTCCACACCCTCCAACATTTCTCAGATGAAAATAGGGACAGCCTAAGGAGAAGCAGGGCATTCTAGGATCAAATCAGAAACGGCTTTTGTAAATCCGGGACTGTCCCTAGAAAATAAGGACACCAGACCCTCCAAGTGTCCCTATTTTCCAGGGACGTCCCTGATTTAGAGAAGCTGTCCCAGTTTCTGTTTTGATCTTGGAATATCCCACTTTTCTTTAGGATATCCTATTTTCATTAGAAAAAAGTTGGAGGGTATGGCATTATCTGACACACACACCCCAAGCTTTTTGAAGGCAATCCTGTATAGGGAAGGTTTTTAAAAAATGTTTTATTATGTTTTTATATATGTTGGAAGCTGCCCAGAGTGGTTGGGGCAACCCATTAAGATGTGTGGGGTATAGATAGTTAAGAGTATTATTATGGAAGGGGATGTCCCTATTGTCAATGGAGAAATGTTGGAGGGTATGGGGCACTTGGAGAGTCTGTGATGATGGCTTGAAAATCAAATGAGTGCAGGATCCGTCTCCCAATACCAAAAAGACTGCAGGGCCACCAGCCCTTCTTTAAATGTCTCTCCTCCATATGGTACGCATCAGAGGCGTGGCATTGGGGGCGGGCTGGAGGGGCCGTAGCCCCAGGCACAGTTTGTGGAGAGGGGCACAGCAGGATTGCCAGGGGAAGAAAGAAGGCAAGATGTTTAGGGCCTAGGCTAAAGGACATGGGGCTCAGCCTCCCCTGGACTACCCCTCCGCCTCCCTCTTTAGCACTTAGTAAAGGTAAAGGGACCCCTGACCATTAGGTGTACAGCTTCCAGGTCATGTGGCTAGCATGACTAAGCCGCTTCTTATAGTACACAGTAAGGAAAGAATTCACAAAATGGCGAATTCACAACAGGGAGCTGTGTTGCTTTCCAATAATAATCTGACTTAAAACAGAATCACAGGTAAAAGGTAAAGGTAAAGATACCCCTGACCATTAGGTCCAGTCGCAGACGACTCTGGGGTTGCAGCACTCATCTCACCCTATAGGCCGAGGGAGCCAGTGTTTGTCCACAGACAGCTTCTGGGTCATGTGGCCAGCATGAATAAGCTGCTTCTGGCGAACCAGAGTAGCACATGGAAACGCCATTTACCTTCCCGTCGGAGTGGTACCTATTTATCTACTTGCACTTGAGATGCTTTCGAACTGCTAGGTGGGCAGGAGCAGGGACTGAGCAATGGGAGCTCACCCCATTGCGGGTATTTGAACTGCCAACCTTTTGATCGGCAAGCCTTAGGCTCTGTGGTTTAACCCACAGCGCCACCCGCATCCCTCCTCTTTAGCACTTATATCTCAGCAATATATGGGGACACTTGCTGAGATAATGTGTTGTTGTGCCCTTGACCCTTGGGCATATTCATATGTTATGCACAGCAGCAGGTAACACAAGTTTACAAGCGATGATGATGAAGAAGAAGAAGAAGAAGAAGAAGAAGAAGAGTTTGGATTTGATATCCTGCTTTTCACTACCCGAAGGAGTCTCAAAGCGGCTAACATTCTCCTTTCCCTTCCTCCCCCACAACAAACACTCTGTGAGGTGAGTGGGGCTGAGAGACTTCAGAGAAGTGTGACTAGCCCAAGGTCACCCAGCAGCTGCATGTGGAGGAGCGGAGACACGAACCCGGTTCCCCAGATTACGAGTCTACCGCTCTTAACCACTACACCACACTGGCTCTCAATGATGACTTATCCTCACCATATATTTAAACCATGGGTATGCAAACTAAGGCCCGGGGGCAGGATCCAGCCCAACCGCCTTCTAAATCCGTCCCACGGACGGTCCGGGAATCAGCGTGTTTTACATGAGTAGAATGTGTCCTTTTATTTAAAATGCATCTCTGGGTTATTTGTGGGGCATAGGAATTCGTTCATTTTTTTTTTCAAAATATAGTCCGGCCCCCCACAAGGTCTGAGGGACAGTGGACCGGCCCCCTGCTGAAAAAGTTTGCTGACCCATGATTTAAAGCATCACATGGGCTTCCCCCAAAAGAATCCTGGGAACCGTAGTTTGATAAGGGTGCTGGGAATTGTAGCTCTGTGTGGTGGTAAACTACAGTTCCCATGGTTAGGATAGGTCAGGTGATTATTCCTTAATCTCCAGGAAGAAGGCATTAGCCTTGTGCGCTGCTGAGGACCTGCTGCTCTTTCATGAAAACAGAAATTGCATCTGCTCACTGTGGCATCCACATATTGTTATTATGAAGAGCTTTAGATCCTAAACAGTGTATAATGAGAGGTTAACAGGAGCTGGCTAAGGTTGAGAAACGGTGGTGAAGGAGCACCCAGAAGCATTGCATTATATATATGGTGAAGGGACCAGATCATACTTTTTACCGTACCCTTGTTAAAAACTGGCTCAGCTGCGTGGGAAGAGAGATATAATTGACGACATGAATTTAGTAGCAGACATTTGACATTACAGGGCAAAGCTGAAATCAGTAACAGTAAACCACTGTTCTCTCTCTTTTTTAACATTTATGATTACAGAAACAGTGCTTTTTGGGCAGTTACTACAGGAAAAACATCTGATAGTCATTAAATGTATAAATGCAGGTACAGTATATTAACATACAGGCCATAACATAGGGAGTAGGTAAGCCACAACTCTGTAAGCATGCACAAGGAAGGTTAAGAACACAATAAGAACTCTGCCAATGGCCCAGCATCCTGTTCTCGCAGTGGCCAACCAGATGCTTATGGGAAACTCGCAAGCATGAACATCAGGCATGGCCTGACTGATTTGGCCACCTGAGGTGAAACGGAAATGGCTTCTCTGTGTCCCTTTACACCAATTCCTTCTCCGGAACACCACAGCTCTCGGTGACAGCTGGGGCATTCTGCAAGCTGTTGCTGCTTGGCTTCTCCACCAGGGGGGAAGATTCGGGGAGGAAGATTTGGACTGAGGGAAAGCGTTTAAGTGCCCTCCTCCAATGGTTTCACACTCTCGATCAAATCAAAGCTGATTTTCGTTAAAATAATAATAAACTATTGAGAATTTGCGATGCATAACATCTACTTTGCCCTTAATATTTGTGCCCAGTCAAAACCCATCCTTGTGTTCTTCTTGTATCTTCTCCTGGCCACAAAGTGGGACTCCAAGGGGGTCTGAGAGGAAGGAAATCAGAAAAAAAAATGTTAAAGCCCCATTTCTGTAGGTTGGGCTTGAGGAGGGTTGGCTACACAACTTTTCTCCTAGCAAATAAGCAGTTGTGACAGTGGGGACCCTTTCTGAACCAAAGTTTTTAAATTTAGTTACATGTTAACTGTTCGTACAACTGTTGTACAACAAAATATATTCGCAGAAGCCTACGAAAATCTTGGCCTATCACTCAACATCCAAAAAGACCAAAGTGCTGCACCAACAAGCACAAAACAATCCCTCTTGCAGCGCCACAAATCCAACTAAATGGTGTAACGTTGGAAAGTGTTTATCACTTCTCTTACCTGGGCAGTTATCTTTCCACAAGGGTCGACATTGATGCCGAAATCCAGCGTTGCCTGTGCTCTGCGAGTGCAGCTCTCTCCCAATTGAAGTGCAGAGTATTTGAGGACCGGGACATTTGCGGGGAAACCAAAAGGCTTCTTTACAAAGTTATTGTACTATCAACCTTACTGTATGCTTGTGAAATGTGGACCACTTAAAAACATCCCCAACTCCTCAAAACATTCCATCAATGGTGTCTCCCAAAAAATTGTACACATTACTTGGGAAGGCAGGTGAACTAATGCCAGTGTACTGGAAGAAGCAAATATCACCAGTATCGAAGCAATGATTCTTCAACATCAACTTCGTTGGACTGGTCATGTTGTGCGGATGCCTGATGATCGTCTTCCAAAGCAACTACTCTATTCCAAACTTAAAAATGGAAAGCGTAATGCTGGTGGTCAACAAAAGAGGTTTAAAGACTGTCTCAAGGCAAATCTTTAAAAATGTAGTATAAACACCGACAGCTGGGAAACACTGGCCTGAGAGCACTCCAGTTGGAGAACAGCCTTTACCAAAGATGTCATGGGCTTTCAAGACGCTTGAACTCAGGACGAAAGGGAGAAACGAGCTAAGAGGAAGGCACGCTTGGCCAACCCTCACCTTGATCAATTCCCACCCAGAAACCTATGTCCACACTGTGGAAGGACATGCTGATCCAGAATTGGCCTCCACAGTCACTTACGGGCTCACTGTTAAGCTTGTGTTCATGGAAGACCATCACCAAAGAAGAAGAAGAAGAAAACTGCAATGCTTCGCAAGGGAGGAGGATGAGGTGAAAACCAGGACAACTTGGCCACACTTCTATAACCTCTTTGGACACACATTCATGACCTCTTTGGCTGCCAAGCAGCCCCACCAACATCCAGTTGCCACCAGCTGCCACTATTTGGAAGGAGCAGCAGTGTTGGTGGGCATTATGGTTTATAGGTTATTGGGGCAAGAGGGAGACAGAGACAGTGATGAACTTTCTGTGGTCCTTTATCACAGGAAGGTTTGGGTGTGTTAACCTTAGCAACTTTAGCCACTGTTCCTCTCCATTTCTGGTTTTTAAGTATTATTACAGCATGCCTATTCCCTTCTATCAGTAGGCTGATACAGATAGGTTTGCTTTTTTAAGAGTGGATGGGTTTGGCCTGTTCCACAGCTGAGCAGAGGTATACAGGATGAAATTAATAGGCTGGGGTGAGAGTGAGGAGGAGTTCTTGCACTGAGCCATGTTCCAAGGTCACAGAACTGGGAACAGAGTTGTTCCATTTCCCTTGCAACTGAGAACATACACCCCGAAGCGACGTCTGTGATGATAAATAGACTGCTTTTGGCAGAGTCCCATCTGCTTTCCAAATGTTGAATGGTTTGGGTAGCTGAGAGGTAGGAACAGGTGGGTCTTTGCAAAGCCACTTCAGAAAGACAGGGATAATTGATTAGCAATGAGGGACAGGATGAGATGTATGGCTGCCATATGATAACAGAGCCATGCAGGGAGCTTGGATGTCAAGCTCCTCATTCAGCCATTGCAAATGAGTTTCCAGTTTCATTTGAACACTACGTTTTAGCATATTTAGTGTATCCTTTAACCCTGCCCTAGATGAACATTGTCCTCTTTTATTTAGGGAGGGACTATCTACAAATATTTAAGAGGTTGGTGCATGAAATTGAAGACCCAATAGCAAAATCTTTGGGACATCAATGAATTCCAGGGTTAGCTGCACTTATTGGAAGCTTTGGCCTAATGAGCCCCTTTTGATGCACATGCTTTTGTGTACGTAAAAATAAATAGGGCTTTGTTTACCTAGGAAAATAAATAAATAAATAAATAAATAAATAAATAAATAAAAGCAGCTAACACCAGATTTGCTACCCTCCATCTGTATGTTAAATGATGATTCCATTGACATCAAAGGATGCTTAACTGACAAGGGCGTGGAAATTCCAGTATTCTGAGGCCCCATATGCACTATACATTTAAAGCAGTAACATACCACTTTAAACAGGCATACCTTTCTCCAAATAAACCTGAGAACCGTAGTTTGTTAAGGGCTCTGGGAGTTGTCAGGAAACTCCTTTTCCCCTTGCAAAGCTACAATTCCCAGATTTCACTAGGAAGAGGCATTGACTCTTAAACCACTCTGAGAATTATGATTCAGGGAGAGGACTCCTAACAACTCTCAACACCCTTAACAAACTACAATTCCCAGGAATATTTGAGGGAAGCCAAATATGAACGATGGGATAAAACTCTTAACAAAAAACAACGTCATATAATATAATATCTGATCCTGGTTTAGTGGCAAATCACACTTTACCATTTTATCTGAGTGGGCAAGCCATGGTTTGCACTTGACTGCAAACTAGGATCAAACTTTGGTTTGCAATCCAGCTTGGCAGGCAAGCATAAACCATAGTTTGCTTCCCTGGAGAAATCTGCAGGCTAATGTTTGCTGCTAAACAAACCAGACTGAATCTGACTAATCACAGCTCATGAGAGCAGATGGGGGAGAGGGAGAAGGTAGCCTATCAGGCTTAGTATCATTGAGGCGCATTCTCCCTCCCTCCCTCTTTAATTATAATTTATTGCTTCCTAGGAAGCATCTGAAAGCAATTTCACAATGCAATAAAGCATATATAAAAACAATTCAAAATCCAACAGGATAAAAATCTCCACTTGGAAAGCTTTTGGAAAGAGGAAAGTTTTCGAAAGACACTGAAGTTGCAACAGAGATGGGATACGACATGCAGTTTAAAGCTATGTACTGTAGTACATGGTTTGTTTTTACATCTGAAGGGGTGACCCCAAATCTAATTATCAACACAACACGATAAACATTGGTCCACAAGGACAAAGTTACTCTCATTGGGAATTATCTGCCGTCCGTCATGGAGATGAAAGATACAGAAACTGACATATCCGACCAGGTTGGCATTTTCCCCTGCCCTCGCTGGGGATGCCAGGAGTTGAGCTCACTGGCAGAGGAAGAGGAATGAGGGGGGAGCGCACTGCCCCTGGCAGCGCGATCCCGGTGGGGTGCCATCGCAGCTGCCCCCGCCCGTGCTGGGTGCCACGCCCCCAGGATGTGCGCCACGCCCCTGCGACGTGCGCCACGCCATGCCACCCCCACCTGCTGTCTGCCCCCCCCCCGGTGCTGGAGCATGAAGCTCCGCCACTGGTTGAGCTTGGGAATCCTTTGCACGCCAAACAGATGCCACTGAGCTCTCATGACCCTTCCCTTGAATGGGATTGGTCGCCGTTAAGATTCCCGGGATGCCCAGCAGCTAGAATTAGTCTTTTAGGTGTGTTTGAAACAGGAGCTTTGCACATAAGTATTGGCAACTCTCTACCCACACAATTTATAAGCCTATTTAGGGGCCCTGCCTTTATCTGTTGTTGTTTCTAAACGTTGGCAAAGAGCCGTGCTTGTAGCTGTTCCCCGAGTGCAAGTCAGAGCAGATAGAGAACACACAGAACATTGCTGAAGGCAAGAGCACTGCTGTCATAAAACAACAAGAAAAGCAACATCAGCATAATGTTACCCAGACAGACAGTTTTCTGATCACCTGAGAGAGGGGTTAAATAATCAGAAGCACACACCAAAAGGAAGACGTAGCATACGGTATATAACACAAGAGCAGAACATGAATACCTGGGTGGTTGGGGTGAGTTTCAGAAAATATCTGAGTGTGATTGTAGCAGGACAACATAAGCAAGACACCTTCTATTCTTATGAATTGGGAAAATAACAAATAAGACTATATAGTCTATATATATTATGCTTTCTTACTGTAACGATTTAAGATACTTATTATATAAACTTGGTTTCTTCTTCTTCAAAGACGCACTTCCATTAAATGCTGTAAAAGCAACTTCTGTGAATGAGAACACAATGTGTCATCAAAGGCCATTTTGCTAAACAGGATGAAGGAAAAATGAGTGCGCTTTCCCCCCCCCCCCAAGCTTCTGGTTTGCTATTTCACTTCCTGAGCCACTTACAGACACATCATGTGGTTTTTATTAATTAAAAAGCTTCTTTCTTTCTACACTGGCCCATCCAGGTCCTCGGCTACCTTTCAGCTTACAAGTGAGGAATACTCGGAGATAAGGTATAATCAGAATCTTTAGAACTAGGCATATTGCATAGCCCACCTGCTGCGATGATATGGAGGGCAACATTTCAGGAGGTGTCTTTGGTCAGAAGATACAGAAAGGGAGCATGGGGGGGCATTTGGGAACATTTCTATTGGTCTCAAGGACTCTGTGTTTAAGGGTGATGTCAGATTTGTGGGTAAAAGTTCATAACTGCAATTATCTCTGAATCATCACATTCAAATTTCCAGAAGGTTGTACCACAAACTTTCTTTTAATTTGAATGATATTGTTTAGCTAGGGGAAGGTATTTTCATGATATTTCTCCCCCCATTGTCCTTGATCTGCTTTGAACTTTCTATCAGGAAATCATAAACTTTGTTTCTATAATGCTTATTCTTTATGGGTCTAAATCACTGAGCCCCCTGGGCTTGCTGATTGGAAGGTCGGCGGATCGAATCCCCGCAGCGGGGTGAGCTCACGTTGGTCTGTCCCAGCTCCTGCCAACCTAGCAGTTTGAAAGCACGCCAGTGCAAGTAGATAAATAGGTACCACTGCGGCAGGAAGGTAAACGGCATTTCCGTGCGCTCTGGTTTCCGTCACGGTGTCCCATTTGCCAGAAGTTGTTTAGTCTTGCTGGCCACATGACCCAGAAAGCTGTCTGTGGACAAACACCGGCTCCCTTGGCCTGAAAGCGAGATGAGCACCACAACCCCATAGTCACCTTTGACTGGACTTAACCATCCAGGGGTCCTTTACCTTTACCTTATTCTATGTGGGAATGTGTGCGTCTATGTGTTGTTTACCCCCCCTCCCCACCCTGCTGCTCCCAGTTTGGTAGCTGTTTCTAAAAATACAGTACTAATTTAAGATTCACATCCAAAGCAAGTTGGCATAGTCTCTCATTTGGGATAGTCTCTCATTTATCCTGTGTGTTTAGATCAGGGGTCAGCAAACTTTTTCAGCAGGAGGCGGGTCCACTGTCCCTCAGACCTTGTGGGGGGCAGGACTATATTTTTTTTGGGGGGAGAATGAATGAATTTCTATGCCCCACAAATAACCCAGAGATGCATTTTAAAGAAAAGGACACATTCTACTCATGTAAAAAACACGCTGATCCCCGGACCGTCCGTGGACCGGATTTAGAAGGCGATTGGGCCAGATCCGGCCGTCGGGTCTTAGTTTGCCTACCCATGGTTTAGATACAATACTCGTCAATGCAAAAACATTTGCACACTACAGTTAGTATCCACTCCCTAGATCATGGCTCGAGAAACAATTGGCCCTTCAGATGTCATTGGAGTACAACATCTATCATCCTTGACTATTGGCTAAACTATGCTGACTGGGGCTGCTGGGAATTGCAGCCCAGCAACATCTGGAGGGCCTGAGGTCTCCCAAATTAGCCCTAGATCATAGAATTGTAGAGTTGGAAGGGACCCCAAGGGTCATCTAGTCCAACCCCTGCATTGCAGGAGTATTGCAGGTGGCCTGTATGGGTATTGAACCCGTGACTTTGACGTTATCAGGACCATGCTCTAACCAACAGAGCTAATAAGAAGCATCCAAAACAGGCTGGCACAAAATACTGCAAACCATTTAGTTTCACCCTTTTCTTTTGAGTCAAAAGACTGATACTTATTTTCAGCAACATTTTATTCTACTTTCAACAAAATATTGAAGTTAAACTGATTATTTCTTTCCATATAGACATTTTGCAGCCAGGAATGTTTCATTGACATTTAGAGTTTTGTGTGATGAAGGTTTTGTGACAATGGATTCCATGTAAGGTCCTGTGGGGATTTATAGCTCAGTCAATCTCACTTTTTATAGGGTCAGTTCACGTTTTGTGGTACTCCGTAAACTTGGAGGGTGGCGGGGTGGGGGTAGGGGAGAATGAAGAAAAAAATAATAATCCAGACACAAGACTTTGGAACCACACACATTGTTATGAGTTTGTGGTCCATCAAACTTTTGGACATCTGAGGAAGCCTGCAGTTAAAACAAATGGCCTCATCAATTATTGCCCAATTTCCAACTTCCTGTGTCTGGGCAACATCATAAGGTGGGACCATTTGAGAGTCCAGAAGTTATTATTTTATGTCAACATTCCACAGCAGGATGTTAGAATACATGGGGATGGACTCAGTTACATTTCCCTCCGGACTGGGTCTGGTTTTGACATCTCTTCGTTTCTCATCGCGTGTGAACGCTTACCATTCAAAATCCACGTTTCTATTACACCTAGTGTATAAGGCATGGCCTTTCTAATACCCAAAAGCTCTTGATTAATTGCTGCATGGCAAAAATATATTAAATTAAGGCTGGCAGGTTGGCAGGAATGCTTTAAAAAAAAAGCCTTGGGATGCTTATCACTAGATAGCTACTTCCCAGATCATAGCCAGTGTCCCCAAGCATCTCTAAAGATGTTTACACACTACCTGACAAATGTGACCTGCACTCTGATTGGCTGAAAAGTGCCAGGCTCACTGCAGGGAGGGTCAAGTAAACTGGATGCTGTCTTGGGGTGCCTGTTTAAATATTTGCTGGAGAGTCCCAGAACCCCCCTTTGTCTGGAGGCCATGGGGCTAAGCTGGGAGGGTGGTGGCAGTGATTACTGGATACTTTGGGACATGACCGGCCTACTCTGCAAGGCAGTTTTGCAAGGAAGGGGGTGGGCAGGCTCCCCTAGTAAACAGGCCATGTGTGCTTCCATTGCACACATACGTTCCAAAATTGGTGTCCCCCCCCAACATTTTCAGGAGACCAGTCCTATCCTGCTTGCTGTTTCCTTGTGCCTATAAATAAGCCCAAAATGCCCCGTCGAGAAGAGCAATCCCTCAGTGATTATGTTTTACTTATTTCCACGGTCAAGCTGACTGCTGTGGACCAGCTTCAAAGGGATTTCTCTCTAGGTTCAGTACTTTCTCTCCTCCTCCTGTCGTGATGGGAGGCTTGGCTCATTTACGTAACATCTCCAACTATTTGCTCAATAAGCATTCTTAAAAACAAAACACAGCTCTTTTATTTTATAAAATCCCCATCACACAATTAACACAGGACAAATGAGGATACCCATCTGCATTAAAAAACTGCATATTCTAATTACACACACACACACACACACAAAAACACAATTTTTTGGGGGGGGATACTGTAATTTTCATAGAAATGCAATATTGCAGGGGGTTGGACTAGCTGACCCTCAGGGACCCTTCCAACTCTACAATTCTATGATGTCATCATTGTGAGGAAGACACCAGGTGATTTATGTGCCTGCTCAGTTAGGTGTGCTAACTGCTGGTGGGAAACTTCAAGGTTCCTGGCCTCCCTTTTTATGGTTCTTTATCTTTAAGCCAAAACTGGCCTGGACATCCCTGAGATAGATGACACCTTCAGAGCAGAGGTCTGAACTTTGTAAAGCAGGTCACATGATGATGGCCCTACAAGGCAAGCACAGGAATGGCGACATCCATGTTTGCTTCCTAACATGGAAGTCCTGCCTTCAGTTAAAAAGAAAAGTCTGTAAGAACAAAAAGAAGTGTTTTTCTTGCAATTATCTGCTCTGAAACGCTGAGCTTTCTGTTTTTTGTTTTTGTTAACTGCAATTTATCACTCCGAAAGCTGTCAAACAAATGGCATTTCTGAAAAACATATGATGGCAAATTTCTTACAGCCAGCTAGCTATTGAATTTGCTTGTAGTTGTTTAGGTCACGGAAGGCTGCAGCAGACCTAGTCTATATTCCCCAGCATAAATATAGTGGGCGTTTATCAGAAAAATATATACAATGCTTGTGGGAGCTTTATCTTGGACACTTTTAAAGTGGTGGATAATCTTCAGCCGCACAAATGTTGACGCTGTAAAAACTGTGTCACTATAACTTAAAACCTGCATTTTATGTAGTTTCATGCACATCAGATGTGTTGATGCAATCGTGATTTCTGCAGCATTTCAGTTCACAAACTGCTCTTCTGAAAACTGCCCTCTTCTTTTGATCCTCCAAAATTCAAATGTGGAGTTAAGGTACAGCATTTGTGACTGTTTAGTTACTCAGGGATGTTCAAGGAATGCCATCCAGCATCAACATTAGTTTTGATCCATTTTCCAATCTAATACGACCAGGCAATGAAAAATATGGGTGTTAGACAGCTGTCACTTGATTAAATAAAACCTACCTGTCAATTAGGGCAGCAATCCTATATTCACTTCCTCTCTGAAATCAACTTGGGTTCTGAGTGGAAATGTATAGGACTGTGCTGCAAGACTACAATCCTTTGTAGACTTACTTGGGAATAAGCTCCACTGAACTGTAGGGGGCTTACTTCCTTTGCACTATTACGGAATGAGTTTTAATCTGAGAATTAATCAAATCAATCAAATCTGAACAAATTTCCTTAGAAAAGGGGAGTCATTCTAAAGCGGGAGTGGGGATGCTTTGTCGTTAGGTTTATAAAGACATTGAGAGAAGAAGAAATGGGAAGAAATTGCAAGGAGGAGATTGCAAGCAAGGCAGATAGGAATTCTATCCTCACCTACAGTAATTAGGATCAAAGTGGACTGGCAGTGAAATAAAGATGTAGATTGGAAAGTCCAAACCAGGTGCCCCCTGGGGTTACATTTTACTCTTTCCACTATAGGCTTTCTTGAATTGAGGGTCAGGTTTGCTAAGTGGGAGAGTTTGAAAAAGGGAAATAAATTTGGGGAGAATTATCCTCAGTGCTGTGACCTGGCTGAGCCAAGTTAGCCTCCCACCCCTCCATTTCCTTTTTAATAGAGGCCAACGTTGGGACAAAGCTCCATCTGTGCAGCTGGCTCAGGTCTTTGGTAAAGGTAGCACTTGCATATGTCATTCCAGCCCTGGGCCAGAAGAAGGATTCTCCCCCTGGGTCAGAGAGAAACGGGGATATCTTTTTTTACCAGCCATTGATACACAAGTGTTGAAGCAATGTTTCTTCAACATCAACTTCATTGGACTGGTCACGTTGTGCGGATGCCTGATGATCGTCTTCCAAAGCAACTACTCTATTCCAAACTTAAAAATGGAAAGCGTAATGCTGGTGGTCAACAAAAGAGGTTTAAAGACTGTCTCAAGGCAAATTTTAAAAATGTAGTATAAACACCAACAATTGGGAAACACTTGCCTATGGGCGCTCCAGTTGGAGAACAGCCTTTACCAAAGGTGTCATGGACTCTGAAGATGTTTGAACTCAGGACGCAAGGGAGAGACATGCTAAGAGGAAGGCACACTTGGCAAATCCACACCATGATCAACTCCCTCCCAGAAACCAATGTCCTCACTGTGGAAGGACGTGTGGATCCGGAATTGGCCTCCACAATCACTTACTGTGTTAAAACCGTGTTTATGGAAGACAGTCTTACTCGGATATGAGTGATCGCCAAAGAAGAAGAAGACTATATTTGGGGAACGTTCTTTGCGAAAATGTGTGCATTGAGTGAGATTTCATGCAGTGATATGTATGTTGTAGGGATGTTTGCACTGGGGTGGTGCTAAGTTTTCTCAAGGAATTAAAACAAAACAGGAGGCTGATGTGGAAATGCGGAGAACTGAATTTGGGATTGGAGAGACAAGTAACTGAGAGAAACCAAAAGTGACACATTCACTCATACCACCCATAGGGCCAACGGACACAATCTGCGCTGTAGGAAGGAACATCGGAAATGGGAGCAGAAATTGCCAATGTTCGCTTATTCATCCCATGTCTGAAGCATAATAAATTTAAACATAAATAATTTGCGATTGCTGCTGCTTTTCGTCTAAAAAACCTCCATAATTGATTGCATTTCCTTTGCACTGAAATGAATGGGATGGAGTAACATAATGACAAAGTACAATGACAATTTATGTAATTAATTATGTAGGTTATGTCATTTCCCCACAATGGACAGTGGGATGAATAATGTAGCTTTTGGCAGCAGTCGAACTGCAGTGTAACAGAAACAGTACTGCAGGTGATGAATAAAGGGCAGAACAGCAAATGATGCCTCCTTAGGTCCCTAACCACAACTGGGTTCCATCCCAACCTATGAATGTGTTGCAACAGTGGCACCGCAACATTTTTAAAACTTAAGTTTAAAAATAAAAATAGACTGGAGAGTGTGTGTAAGGAAACAGAAAAGAAAGGGGAGGAGGATGAGAGTGAGAAGAAAACCATGTACATCAGAATAAAACGAAAAAGTGGGTCTCATGTTGCAGTCTGTGGCTGTAGTGAGTCCTGTGTTTGAAAATGTCGAAAGCTAGAGTGTTAGGGCAATGTGGCTATAATACTATTCTGAATGTAACAGGAAGTGTGGTGTTTTTGTTTATGCAACACTTCTTTTGGGAAAAATCAACGCTGAATACATTGGGTGTTTTACAAACAATCGGAACACACCTTCCAACATATGCAAGCACAGTATTGCAACAGTACCAGATGTGAGCAGGCCATTCCCATTAAGAAGTGACTGGATAGGCACCGGTTGTGTGTTTGTGGGGGCAACTGCACACCGTTGTCAAGCCTCCAGGTCCATGGAAGCAAAGGAAGTTGGGCCAAGAATTGTGCAAGGGGAGGGAAGGGAACAAAAAGGCAAAGGAACCTAGACCTAGAAAGAGGCTCCTCTGCTGAATCAAGGGGTGAAGTTCAAAGTATTTGCAACGGCTCCACTATGCCTTGCTGAACCAGTCAAAGCTTGACTTTGCTGAAAAGCATTTCAGACACAAACAACCCAGCATCTATCATTTCCTTGTAAATCAAACAACACTTAGGCGGCTGAGCATAAGTTCAAAGATCAGAGAATACACTCCAGAAATGTTTCTTTTGCTATAATTTTTAAGCAGCTATGAGGATGTAGGGCAATTGGGAAAATCAACACAGTTCAGCTTTCTTTTCAGGGCTGTGAATCATCCAAAAGGCTGGTCCTTTCTCGGTGCATTTTGACAAGTTTCTTGAAAAAACAAAAACAAAACCAAAGCCACTTGTGAGCATGGTGTGTGATATGCCACAACAGAATATGTAATGGCTTCATAACCATTTTTTCATTTATTTTCAGTGTAGTGAAGTTAACCTAAGTGCCTTGGGGTGAATCGGCTTCTACATGCTCCCCAAGGATCAAGGGACAAACCACTGTGAAAGATAAGGAATCACAGTTTAGATTGGAGATAGGGATGAGGGAGAAAATTGTTAACTAAGCACACTTACTCAGGTTGTAAAGGTAAAAGGTAAAGGACCCATGGACAGTTAAGTCCAGTCAAAGACGACTGTGGGGTTGCGGCGCTCATCTCGCTTTCAGGCCGAGGGAGCTGGCATTTGTCCACAGACAGCTTTCCGGGTCATGTGGCCAGCAGGACTAAACCGCTTATGACACAACGGAACACCGTGACGGAAACCAGAGTGCATGGAAACACTGTTTACCTTCCTGCCACAGCAGTACCTATTTATCTACTTGCACTGGTGTGCTTTCGAACTGCTAGGTAGGCAGGAGCTGGGACAGAGCAACAGGAGCTCACCCTGTTGTGTGGATTCGAACCGCCAACCTTCTGATTGGCAAGCCCAAGAGGTTCAGTGGTTTAGACCACAGCGCCACCCACATCCCTACTCAAGTTGTACTTCCCAAGCCAATACACAACCCAAAATGCTGCTAGTCTGCAACATTTGTTACTACAACTCCCATCATTCCTGAACATTGGCCATCAGGGGCTGGTAGGAGAGTTGCAGGTTCCCATCCCTGCTGTATGTTCCAGCTACCATTTCAGTCTAATAATGCTTAGAACAGGCACCCTAGTCCAGCAATTAATTCTCTCTCTCTCTCTGTGTGTGAGACAGACAGAGAGAGAGAAGTTCTAATCTATATACAGAACTCACCCTGACATCTGTGAGGGCTGCTTCTCTCACTTCAGAAGAGGGAATATAGTTCCATCAAGTGCACAGAACTGCCCCATTCAACTCAATGGGATTCCTGAATGCAGTTTAGATCTGGGCAACTGAATACAATGTTTGTGCTTCTAGATTAATGTCTTCCACAATGGGCGCTCATAGCTATTTCTCACAAAACAAAACAACACAATAAAATGCCATCTTCTTTTTATTTTTCAACCTACTAAGACACCACAGGCAGATCTGGAGAGGATTAGAACGTTTGTTGCCGCTGTGGCGAGAAGCCCTTGGATAAGAGATATAGTAATAACCTTCTCATTCCCAAAGCAGTATTTGATTTGGCACCTACAGCGGTACAGATTTATGAGCTGAAACAAGCAAGCCGAGGTAAACTGAGTGTGGATTTTGCTAAAACAAACAGCAATAAGAAACCTAATATAGCTTAATACATTTTTTCAAGTTTTAATTTTGTACGTGAAGCTAGTGCTTGAGAGAGATTCCAGGCTAGGAGGATGAAATCCTATGCTTGTTACAAATGATAAAATGAAGGCATCCTACTGGATTTGTGACAAACACTCTCATAAAGATATTTAGAACATGTCTGGGGATATTTCCTCTCCACTCAGGAATTTTAGATTTTGTTATACTCGTATCTTCTAGCCAAGACATCTATTTTGCAGTGAATGAGGGTACTTGTGTGTAAAAAGCAGGGCTCAATATGAACACATAGCTATGGGACAACATTTAGATTTTGTTTAGAAATTAAATGGTGGTGGTAAGATTTATATTTATGCGGGGGGGGGGGGAGATCTCAGTCACCAGAATGGGAGGAGGAGGAAGTATCTAACTTTTGACAAAGCTAGCAAAGAGTTTTAGCATTTTACATCAACATTAAGAAACCAAGAGACTCTTTCATTATTGTTGTAGCATGGGGATAGTGATTCAGCAAGTGACTTCAGCTCTCTGACATAGCAGGCAGGAGACAGCTTCTTCATGTAACACTCTTTATTCAAGTAAACAAGACTGGGGAACTGAGGAGAGGGAAGCTACATTTATAGGGACAGTAGACTGGCTAGAAAGGATACATTTTGGAGGGAACAATCTCAAGCAATCACAAAGCTGCCTTTTGGTGGGAACCAATAAGACTGAGGATCCAAATGCAGCAACTTGAATGAACCAATAGTAGCTGTTCCTTCTGGAACAGGAAGGCAGTTACTTTCCCCTAATGTGAATACAGACAATAGTAATACAGATAGGATAACCCTTGAATCAATACACAACAGTTATCATAGGAAACTGATGTATAACAAGTGATAACATTGGTTCTTTTCTCTCAGTACTGTCAGTACTGACTGGCAGCCGTTCTGCAGGGTTTGGGGCAGGAGTATTTCCCAGCCACACCTGGAAATGCCAGAGAGACTGAACCTGGACCTTGTATATGCAAGCCAGATGTTCTAACACTGAACTGCAGCCCTTCCCCAATTATAAAAGAATACAATGCAAGCACGTTTATTACAAATTAAGAGGTTCTGCTAATAGGCTGAGAAGAAAACTTTGTGGAAGGTAAGCTATATTGTTATAGTTCCATATATTTTGAAGACTTTGCTTGCAGATCTCTCTTTGGTATCTATAGTTCAAGTGGTCTTATTCCCTCCCTCCATCCTTTTTTTAAAAAACAAAATAAGAAGAAAAATAAAAGCTGTGATGTTGAGGAAGAAGCAGAGGACCCTACCTGTCATTAAGATCTAATTTGGGAGAAGATATTCCTGCCGAAACAATATTTCATTGACACTGACTGTAAGTATAAAGTGTGAGCCATTGGAATCCAGTCTTATGTGGTTTCTTTTGGCTAGAACAGCACGTCTGGCATGCTTTTTTTCACTTGCAATTTTGAAACGTATACAAACAGGAACACTGAATGATGTTTTATGTCTTGACACATATTTCATACTACTCCCGGGGCTGCTAGCAGCTGAAACCGGAGGAGTTCAAAATGCACACAGCCAAGTCTGAGAATTATAAGCGTGCAAGAGAATATTTGAGCAGATTAAGGATAATTAATTCTAGATAGAAAGTGCATCGGTGGCTCAAGAAGACATTACTGGATTTCGCAACGGTCTACACTGGGCACATTCCGCATGACATTCTTCTGGGCAAGCCTCATTGAAACAGGGCAGCACAAGACAACATGCTTGCAAGCTTCTCATAGCCTTATCCTCCATGAAGTTTTAGGGCAGCACCGGGTGCTGTGCTGCAGGGGGAGCCAAAACAATGCTGTAGAACGGAGCAGAACAGCTGCTGAAATCTAACAGCCCCAAATCTGCTGCTGATACCGCCCCCACAAGAGGTCTGAAGGGCCGCAACATGGGAAGGGGCCTTTTCTGCAGTAGCTGCCCGTTTGTGGAATGCTCTTCCCAAGAAGGCTCGCCTGGCACCTTCATTGCATATCATGTTTCCGAGCACAATTCAAAGTGTTGGTGCTGACCTTTAAAGCCCTAAACGGCCTCGGTCCAGTATACCTGAAGGAGCGTCTCCACCCCCATCGTTCTGCCCGGACACTGAGGTCCAGTGCCGAGGGCCTTCTGGGGTTCCCTCGCTGCAAGAAGCCAAGTTACAGGGAACCAGGCAGAGGGCCTTCTCGGTAGTGGCACCCGCCCTGTGGAACGCCCTCCCACCAGATGTCAAAGAGAAAAACAACTACCAGACTTTTAGAAGACATCTGAAGGCAGCCCTGTTTAGGGAAGCTTTTAATGTTTAATAGACTATTGCATTTTAATATTCTGTTGGAAGCCGCCCAGAGTGGCTGGGGAAACCCAGCCAGATGGGCGGGGTATAAATAATAAATATTATTATTATTATTATTATTATTATTATTATTATTATTATATCTTTAGGCACTTCTCTTCAACCAGGCGTTTGGCTGGCTAACATTCTGTGGCCTTTTAAACGTGTTTGTGGGAGGGCATTATTGCTTTGTTGTTGTTGTTCAGTCGTTCAGTCGTGCCCGACTCTTCGTGACCCCATGGACCAGAGCACGCCAGGCACCCCTATCCTCCACTGCCTCCCGCAGTTTGGCCAAACTCATGCCAGTCGCTTCGAGAACACTGTCCAACCATCTCATCCTCTGTCGTCCCCTTCTCCTTGTGCCCTCCATCTTCCCCAACATCAGGGTCTTTTCCAGGGAGTCTTCTCTTCTCATGAGGTGGCCAAAGTGCTAGAGCCTCAACTTCAGGATCTGCCCTTCCAGTGAGCACTCATTGCTTTATTTTTGCTTTATTTTGTATTTTGTGTTTCCATTTTGGTTTTGTTTTCTTGTGAACCACCCTGTGATCTTCGGATGAAGGGGTGTATTCAAATTTAATATACAAACAAACAAATGAAATAGCAGCATGGCTCCGCCCCACTAGGCAAGGCCCTTCCTCTTGGTTTTCCCCCAATCAAGCTTTCTTCATTTCAGTAAAGAAATAATAAAGGTGACAATTCCATGCAGCAGGTTGTCAAGATGTCTGAGGATATTTTCCCCGCACTCAGGAATTTTAGATTTTATAATGCTTGTATCTTATAGCCAAGAGATATTTAGGGCATCTCTTCTGCAGTGAATGAAGGTGCTTGTGTAAAAAGCAATGTTCAGTGTGAACACATAGCTATGTTAATGCTAGTCTAGCACAGGGGTCAGCAAACTTTTTCAGCTGGGGGCCAGTCCACTGTCCCTCAGACCTTGTGGGGGGCCGGACTATATTTTGGAAAAAAATATGAACGAATTCCTATGCCCCACAAATAACCCAGAGATGCATTTTAAATAAAAGGACACATTCTACTCATGTAAAAACACGCTGATTCCCAGACTGTCTGCGGGCCGGATTGAGAAGGCGATTGGGCCACATCCGGCCCCCGGGCCTTAGTTTGGGGACCCCTGGTCTAGCACATAAATTGAGCCTAATAATTGTTTTCTAGATGAATCTAACAGTCTCTTTGAATGTTATATATGGAATTAACCATTATTTTCAACTTTGCCGGGATGCTGAATGTTGCTGGTGACAGCAGCTCCTGTAATATATTGGGGGGGGGGTTGTTCTTTTGATATCTTGAATAAACCAGTTCTCTTCCCCCCCCCACCACGAGCAATTGATTTTAATAGTGAAATCCTCGGCGGATTTATTCCGAAGTAAGTCGGAATGTAAGTGTGTATTAATTGCCGCCTAATTCATTTCTTCCATTTGGTAACATCAAACGATCTACCAAATGGAATCAATTAAGGTATGATATTAGTAACGAAACCTTTGGTCTTTTTGAGACCACAACCTGGTCCGCAGTTTCACAAATGTCTGTGATTTTTGCAGTGCTAGTGTGCTATCATCTCTGTGCCAGATTAGAGCCTTAATTCTTAAATCTAGGCTCTTTTTGGAAGACCAGAGAAGGGGAAGGGGGCCCCCCTAGGGCTTTATGTCACAAAACAGACATCTCACACTGATAGCCTAAATGGGAAACTCCTTAACATCCTCAAGTGTGGGCATTGACTTGCCTCCAGAAAGAGACCACACACATGCTCTCAAACAGAGGATCCCATAATTGCCCGACATTTTCATTACTTGTTTTGAAGTCGTGTTATCAGATGTCTGGGGGGTGGTGGTGGTGGTGGGGATGGGGGCCTGTGGAAGTTCCAATAACAATACTTCATAAATGGAAGCAGCTACAGAAGGGACCTGATAAACATTTCAGTACAAAGTATTTGTGTAGCTGAGCCTGTAATTTACACCACACTTTACTGCTTTAAAGCACTGGTTTCGCGTTACACAAGATATTGTAATTACTATTCAGGGTGGGGGGTATGCGTTGAAGAAGGGGCTCACAAAGACAATATTTCTTGGTTGTCTAATCTTTTAAGAGATAATGGCGCTTTAGCATTACACCCTCTGCTTTATTCCTACCAGAATTGGCAGCTTTGAAATTAAAACATAAAAATATTCATCTGGGGGAGAAGGGAAAGGTACTGAAAACATATATTATGATGGCTCTGCAATCGCACAGTGTGGCACATTATAGAACATTTCCTCTCTGAATGTTTGAGTGCTGAAATAGCCATGGTTCCTCAGCTTTGTCCCTTAGGGATACGATCCAGGCCGGGAGCTTTGGTTACCCAGATTCTGGGGGCGAGGAAGGAATATGGTGGTCCAGCGCGCACCAGGCCATTTGCCAGGAGGAGCCACCATTCCTCGTGATCCCAGGGTCTGGAAATAACCAGAGTTCCAGCGGGGTTAACCAGAGGAAGCAAAGTTTGATCAGGCCGGTCTTAAAACAACCAGTCAAAAGATCCCGGGATCGCCAGAAAACAGCATGCTGAAGTGAGTATAAATAGGGAAAAACTGATAGTGGGAGGGTTCTAAAATCACAGCAACCAAAAACTTCTCTTTCTTTTCTTCACACCTTCCTTTACCTTATCTGAATCTCTTCTTTCCACCACTACTCCCAACCCGTGAGCTCAAAATCCGTCGGAGTCTGCCCAGATTGAGAGCAAGCGGGTTCTCTTTCCTTAATCTATCCCACCTCTCAACCCACGAGCTCAAAAATCCGTCGGATATATTCTCTGGACTTAAAAACCTTGGTAGGTGGCAGGTTAGAGCACCAGGAATTTTGGGTTTTGAATTTTTTATTTTTTTAATGTGAGTTTTACAGTGGCACTTTTTGGCCTGGTTGGCGCATCATGCTAAGCCAAACGATGGCTCTGCAATTTCCCAGAGAGGAGATTGCAGCTGCTTTATTGCTTTCTGATTGTTTTGCTGCTGCGCTGTGCTGAGCTAAGCCATGGTTTGGTTTAGTGAGCCACCCCAAGCCATGTTTGGGGTTTAACTCTCTCCAGACTAACCCTGAGCTTGTAACCAAGGTTCGTGGTTTATTCAGGAGAGCCAAACCCACGAGCCAGGGGTTAGACAACGTGTTATGTCAAACCATGGTTTAGTTCACCTAGTTTTTAACAGATGCTGAGAACACTATTCCATGAGCAGAACTTCCACGATACATTGTTAACTGGTTTACTCACTTCTCGGTCTTATGGCTAAGATGAAAGTAGGGTATCTGGCTTCCCAATATTTCCAGGTAGATTTTCTTCTTCAGACAAGCAAGAGAAAATAGCATGTTAGCTTACATATGAATGAGCTCAAAAGCCTTGAAATCTTACCTTTTTCATTGAAAATGTTCCATTTGCCTGAAGGTAGATTCCCCCCCCCCTTTTTGGAAATGCATGAATTACCCGAGCATTGAAGCAGTAAGGAATTGTCATTAAATATTTTCAGAATTTTGTAACTTTTGAGCTGCCGTTGGCATTTCTGAACTTTTCTGACCTGTGTGCTGCCTTTCTCTTACTATTGCCCTGACCGCCTTAAATTAGGACCTCCAATATCTCACATACTCCCTCTACTGGACACTAAACCGCCTGGTTACTTAAATCTTGTACACTTTGGCACTTACTTGAACTGGACACACAGCTACATGCAGCATAATGGTAATGTTAAAAGAATCCCGCAAAGCCCTGCTTCGTTTTAACTTAACAAATTTAGGAAAACAGAAGTCGCCCCAAAGCAGAAATAGCCCCACTGTATTTCTACAACTGGAACTATTCCCAGCTTTCCCCAGCTTGTTTTCTTGGGAGTGGTTTTTCAACGAAAGTGGACAAAGCACCTTTACACAAATATTCAGTCTCTGGGGGAAACTTGGAAGCTTATTTGAGAAGGCTGTGTAACAGGGAAGGGGAACTGTGGCCCCCCAGGTGCTGTTGGCGTGTTTTCCACATGCCATCTGTGGAAGAGGAGGTTATTGGAGAGTAAGCACCACTTATTGTCAGTGATGTCTTCCTCATGGATAGGAGATTGTGAAACACCTTGTGCCCCAGATGGCACAACCAAAAGTACTAGAAGTTTGGAGCGGGGAAGGGATTTCATTCCCCCCCCCCCAAAAAAAAACACTGCTTGCAGTTTTGAGTTGCTTTGAAAAAATGTAATTTCCTCACAAGTGGTATGCTAGCTATGGACAATTTATTTGGCACTCATAGGATGTGTCCTAATATATGATTAGGTGTTTTAAAATTCCCATGATAAATCCCATCTGTGTATTTGTTTCCAGCAGTGAAACTATCATACTGTGGTCATATTTCTGAACATATCATCCAGCAGGAAGTCTTGTAAACTTACCTGAGGACAGAATAAATAAACCAAACAAACATTGTAGTTATTTCTGCTTCAGGTAATTTACTGGTTTTGTCAATCTGATTATAAAATATGGTATTTGGGTTACACTTCATTTAAATCTATGCCTCACTAGCACAACCCTGCATGAAATTAATATATAATTTCCAAACTATATATAAAATATACAGTAATTACTTTTCCAATATGAAATTTATATTTACAAGGTATATATTTACATGCACTATTCAGAATGATGCCTTATTTCAGCCCCATCCTCTGTTTCTTTACTTGATTCACTATATATTTATATAGTTATATTTTAGAAAAGTGTCTAAGGGCCCATCTGCACTACGCATTTAAAGCAGCGTCATACCACTTTAAACAGTTGTGGCTTCACCAAAAGAACCCTGGGAAGTGTAGTTTGTTTCATGCGTTTTCCTTCAAACCAGTTACCATCTGATTTGAAAATCAAAGCCGCGGGATACAATCCAATATTTGCAACAGAAGTGACATACTATTAGTTTGGGTTTCCCATCTGGCAAGGGAATATAGTCACATGTCTGTAAAATGGACTGAGCACATCTCTTCCCCTGTAAGCTGTATTGAATGAACAGATTCTTCAGACTTGTTTAATTTCTGTTACTTTGCATTAAGGTTTGCTGTGCTTCTCTGAGGCGATGAATAGTGAGTTAATAGCACAATATGACACCTGAGATCTCCCATTTCCAAAATGCCTGGAAGACCACCTGTTTGTGTAGTAGGTATTTGCCCACACAAGGATTATGTAACATGTTTTGATTGGTCACGATACGCCATTGTGCCGCTTAGCTTTTTGAGGAATATCTCTTTTGTCTTCTCTGTTTTGCTTGTTCTGCACTAATCGTGCTGTACAAACAACCCTTAACAAAGGTCCTAAAGGCTCTGTGGGAGAGGTTTTTGAGATGCGTGCTGAAAGATGGGGCCGCACATAGGATGTGTTTTTGCAAGTTGTTTGTGTGGTTGTACTCTGTGTGTGGCCTAGCAGTGTGTCAATGCAAAGTGCCATTTGCCTTGAAGGCTTTCCAAACCACCCGGATGCTTGCAGCAGGAATCATTGCTTTGTAAGCAAAGAAACACAAGGGCCAAAATAGTTATTTGCTAATTGTTTCTTCTGTATACTCCCATTCCTGAGACTCTGTAAACTTCCTTCCCACTGTTGGGGCATGTTTCTCACAATAGCACCTCAAAGGCGTTTCGCCCATCTGCAAACGCTTTGTGTCATAGCAGGCCTTTCCTCTTAGCTTTCGTAGCTTTTGGGGCACCATTCCTAACCACCCCTAGCTCCGTGCTTTTAGGTATGCCTTCACAAAAAAACACCACCACCACAGAACACTTTGCAAAAGCCTGGGGCGGGGGGGAGAGCAGAAATGGCGGTGCTGAAGTATGTGCCCATCTGCTAGATATTGCATTTTCACCACATGACTGTGAATTACAGTGGAACCTCGGGTTACAAACACTTCGGGTTACAGACTCTGCTAACCCGGAAGTAGTTCCTCGGGTTAAGAACTTTACCTCAGGATGAGAACAGAAACTGTGCGACGGCGGCGTGGTGGCAGCGGGAGGCTCCATTAGCTAAAGTGGTACCTCAGGCTAAGATGGTTTCAGGTTAAGAACGGACCTCCAGAACGAATTAAGTAGGCTACGTAACCAGAGGTACCACTGTATTAAGGGTATTGGCAATGGTACCCTTGCACGGGGTAAACTACAATTCTTCTTTGGCGAGCACTTGTAGCCGAGTAAAATTGTCTTCCATAAAACACAGTTTTAACAATGAGTCTGTAAGTGACTGTGGAGGCCAATTCTGGATCCACATCCTTCCACAGTGTGGACATAGGTTTCTGGGCAGGAGTTGATCATGGTGAGGGTTTGCCAGGTGTGCCTTCCTCTTAGCATATTTCTCCCTTTCGTCCTGAGTTCAAACATCTTCAAAGTCTTTGGTAAAGGCGGTTCTCCAACTGGAGCGCTCGCAGGCCAGTGTTTCTCAGTTGTCGGAGTTTATACTACATTTTTTTTTTAGATTTGCCTTGAGAGACTTTATAAACCTCCTTTGTTGACTACCAGCATTACGCTTTCGATTTTTAAGTTCAGAATAGAGTAGTTGCTTTGGAAGACGATAATCAGACATCTGAACAACATGACCAGTCCAACAAAGTTGATGTTGAAGAATCATTGCTTCGATACTGGTGATCTTTGCTTCTTCCAGTACACTGGCATTAGTTTTTCTGTCTCCCCAAGTGATGTGTAAAATTTTTGGGAGATACCGTTGATAGAATCTTTTGAGGAGTTGGAGATGGCATTTATAAGTGGTCCATGTTTCACAAGCATACAAGTAAGGTTGGTAGTACAATCGCTTTGTAAACTAGCATTTTGGTTTCCCTGCAAATGTCCCGGTCCTCAAAACACTCTGCACTTCAATTGGGAGAAAGCTGCATTCGCAAACCTCAGGCGATCCTGGATTTTGGCATCAATGTCAGCCCTTGTGGAAAGATAACTGCCCAGGTAGGAGAAGTGATCAACATTTTCCATCGTTACACCATTGAGCTGGATTTGTGACGCTGCAAGAGGGTTTGTTTTGTGCTTGTTGGTGCAGCACTTTGGTTTCAGGGGGGGTTTGGATGTTGAATGGTACCCTTGTGTGGGGTAAACTACAATACACAACATCCTTGGGTGGAAGCCCTATGCTTTAAATGCATGCTGTGTATCAGGGTGGATAAAAATCAATGGTTTTTTTTTTTTTTAAACCAAAACGGATTTTTTAAAATTTAAATTGGATTTTTTAAAAATAAAATGCTTTTTGGTGAAAATATATTACCATCCAAAGGTTATTCAATCATGAAATAAAGATTAGTTTTTTAATTATGTAGAATAAGGCTGTATATGTTTAATTTTTTTAAATAAATTCCATTAATCCATTCACAATGTCATTTATGCTCTTCCAGAGGTTTTTGTAAATTATTGGGCAGTTTCTCTGCCTACAAGATATTATCACAGATGCTTGGTTTACTTTTGCAGTTCTCAAAACTGAATTTGACTCAGCAGAGATCACATGCCTCTTCTTCACAGCAAAAATGTTATAACATGAACAGAGTTGAGAAAAAGACCTTAATCCTATTGTTCTACAAACCTATGAATACAGAATCAACCCCTTCAGTGTTAAGTTTCAAGAAGTTCAGTGAATAGAATAGAAACAATATTTTTCTGATTGTTTGGAGTGGAATGGATCTAATAAATCTATTTAAATTGTTATTATTAAGGTAATGATTATTTTTCTCCTTCCTAAGTACAACAGAAAAGTTGTCCAAATATGAATGATTAACCTATTAAACTGGGGATAAAAAAACTAATATGAAAAGTTGTTATTCTAAAAATCTTCATCTACTTGCATATTAAAGTTATACCAGCAAGAATTAGTCTTTATGTAGAAAACTGTGATTTAAATCAAGCCTTACTGACTAGTGATTTAAATCATGATTTAAATCGTGATTTAAATCAGTTTGATTTAAATCAAATCCACCCTGCTGTGTATGCCACAACTTTGGCAAATGGCTTCAGGAGACATTCAGACAATGTTCTACTCTCTAGGATTGGTACAGAGATCATATGGATTTGTTTTTTAATAGCTTTAATACCCAATAGGTTAGTCCTATTAACCCTTGGTATGCTTCAGAAGACCTTTGCTGGATGAGCTGCTATGGGTGGATACTGGAGAAAAGGCCTTTACGGGGTGGGTGGGAACAATGGTTCTGCAGGACAAATGGAGAGGCGCTTGAGCATGTGTACAGGTGAAACTCGAAAAATTAGACTATCGTGGAAAAGTCCATTTATGTAAGCAATTGTTTCATTAGCTACTGGAGTTTAATATATGAGATAGACTCATGACATGCAAAGCGAGATATGTCAAGCCTTTGCTTGTTATAATTGTGATGATTATGGCGCACAGCTGATGAAAACCCCAAAGTTGAAATTGTTAATTTGGGGTTCTCATCAGCTGTACGCCATAATCATCACAATTATAACAAATAAAGGCTTGACATATCTCGCTTTGCATGTCATGAGTCTATCTCATATATTAGTTTCACCTTTTAAGTTGAATTACTGAAAGAAATGAACCTTTCCACGATATTCTAATTTTTCGAGTATCACCTGTATGTGTGGAAACGAACTTCTGTGTGTTTGACACGTAGCTTAACATAGACCCTCCAAGTGGCTGGGTTAACCCAGTCAGATGGGTGGGATATAAATATCATCATCTTCATCATCATTCGGAGAAATGTTGCAGGGTATGTAAACATAAGGGACGCGGGTGGCACTGTGGGTTAAACCATAGAGCCTAGGGCTTGCTGATCAGAAGGTCGGCGGTTCGAATCCCCTGACGGGGTGAGCTCCCGTTGCTTGGTCCCAGCTCCTGCCCACCTAGCAGTTCGAAAGCACATCAAAGTGCAAGTAGATAAATAGGTACCGCTCCAGCGGGAAGGTAAACGGTTTTCCGTGCGCTGCTCTGGTTCGCCAGAAGCGGCTTAGTCATGCTGGCCACATGACCCGGAAGCTGTACGCCGGCTCCCTTGGCCATAAAGTGAGATGAGCACCGCAACCCCAGAGTTGGACACGACTGGACCTAATGGTCAGGGGTCCCTTTATGTAAACATAGGAAGGATAAAGTCAATCACACTGCAAGCCATTCTGAAATGCTGAAAGGTGGTTAAAATATTTAAAATATGGAAGAAATAATAAGTTGAAAGAATATGCATGCAGAATGCACAGTAAGATTATCTGCCTCAGTTTTGTTGTTGCTTTGGGGTTTTTTCATAGGCTTTTTCTGGTGTGTGTGTGTGTGTGTGTAACTGGCTGCTTTCCCTGCTTTTACTAATGGCTGTAAGCCATCTTGAGGGTGTTTATGTTAAAAGGTGAGGTATCAACCCTATACATAAACAAATGTTGAGTTTGGAGTGAGGAGGGGGATGAATAATGAAATTGCTGTTATGTTCTGCTGGGTTTTTATTCTGCAATATCCCAGAGAACAGCAGTACACTTTGGAAATGTTAACCCTATCACTGCTTTATGGCGGTTGTAAAACTGTGGCTTGGAAGAAAAATTAAAGACATTTCCTAAAGACCATTCCGAGCTTACCATGAGGGATCTTTTGGTTGCTGAAGTAGGAAAGTCTGCTGCAAATCATAGCTCTAAGTAGGAATTAGTGCTAGAAACTAATGGTTCAGACAAAATGCATTGCAAATGTTGCCAAGGCAATCATGGAAAAGAGGGATATCTTCACTTATGCCTATTTTAGTTTCCAGGAGGTTTGTGATCTCCATTAAATGCAACTTTCATTTGAAAGGGCTCAGGAAACATGGATTAACACTTATCTGTGATTCAGCGGTTGAGAAACTGTGTCCCTCCAGATGATGCTGGCGTCAATTCCCATCACCTATTCCCACTAGCCCCGAATGGAGCTGTTGCAATTTGGAGTCCCAGCAACAACTGGAGGTCCACAGGTGTAACCTTCACCAGGTCCAGGAGGAAGAAATGGCCTGTGAGGATTTAAGAATGGAGGTTGGGGGGGGAGCCTGTTTACCTGCAAACTTATTACTATGAGGAAAAAATACAGAGCCTAAATTGTAGAACCTTCTTAAGGAAGGTTTTGCAAAGCCATTTCCTTAATATCTGTTTGAGTTGAGCAGACCTTGCATGACCATGTGATTCCCCACCCCCACGCCTGGAGGCAATCGAAAATAGTGTTAGAACAAAAACCAGTAACCTTCCAAACCGGCGAACTCCTGACTCAGGCCCCCGACTGTAACAGAGAGTGTGTGAGTGAGAGCTCTTGCGCAGGAAACCCAAATGCTCTCTCAAAATGCAGGCATTTCCTATGCACGGACAGAAGAACCTAACATGTGCCATCCTAACTTGGACACTGCAGTCCCAAAGACAGTGAGGGACACGTTTTGTTGATAGTGTTTATTAATTATTATTTAATTTGTTAAATTTCTGTACCGCTCTTCATCCAAGGAACACAACGTAAAAACAAAAAAATACATAGTAACAAATGGAAACGATAGACCCCACAGTTTAAAAGGCCATAGAAAAGAGGAATGCTTTTGTCTGGTGCCTAAAGATACATTAGAAAGGTGCTGGGCAAACCTCCCTGGGGAGAACATTCCACAAGTGGGGAGCCACCACAGAAAAGGTCCTTTCTCGTGTTGCTGCCCTCTGGATATCTTGTGGAGGAGGCACACAAAGAAGGGCCTCAGATTATGACTACAGGGTCCAGGTTGGGGAGAGGTGGTCTTTACAGTTCCAAAGGAGGGTTTCTTGAGGAGTGGTTTTTATCACTGTCTCTTCCATTGTAGGAACCACCGCCTCTCACAAGGAGGCATTAATCACCTCCCTGGCCAAGCCAGCTGTCCCCACCCTGCTTGCTTTTATCAGCCAAAAGGGGCAAGGCTCCAGAGTACAAGTGGTCACTGTGACCAAGCCTTGCCCGCATCCTTGAGCCTTACCAACTGAAAATCATCCGACAGAACAGGACTAGACAGTGTTCTTTTGTTGTTCAGTTGTTCAGTCGTCTCTGACTTTTCGTGACCCCATGGACCAGAGCATGCCAGGCACGCCTATCTTTCACTGCCTCCCGCAGTTTGGCCAAACTCATGCTAGTCGCTTCGAGAACACTGTCCAACCATCTCATCCTCTGTCGTCCCCTTCTCCTTGTGCCCTCCATCTTTCCCAACATCAGGGTCTTTTCTAGGGAGTCTTCTCTTCTCATGAGGTGGCCAAAGTACTGGAGCCTCAACTTCAGGATCTGTCCTTCCAGTGAGCACTCAGGGCTGATTTCTTTAAGGATGGATAAGTTTGATCTTTTTGCAGTCCATGGGACTCTCAAGAGTCTCCTCCAGCACCATAATTCAAAAGCATCAATTCTTCGGCGATCAGTCTTCTTTATGGTCCAGCTCTCACTTCCATACATTACTACTGGAAAACCATAGCTTTAACTATACGGACCTTTGTCGGCAAGGTGATGTCTCTGCTTTTTAAGATGCTGGCAGTGTTCTGGTCACGTCCAAAGATTCTTGCTGTTCCCGGTGGATGCTAGTGATTTGATCCTCAAAATGTTTTGCAAATATTGAGCTACCGTCGGTTCTGCCACCTCCTTTGGGCCAGACTGTAAGAGGCCCTGTATTACCTTGAAAAGCTCTGCCAGGTGGCCCAGTGAGGATTCAATGGAGGCAGCAAAGTATGCCTTCTTTGCTGCCTTCACTGCCACTAGGTAGGCTTGATGATGTGCCCTCACCAGTGTTCAGCTGCATTCAGCTGGTTTTCCTCCACTCGTGTTTGACTCATTTACCAGCTTGTTTCCTCGCCCTAAGCTCTGGAGTAACCAGGGAGCCAAGCGGGCTCCATGATGTGGGAGAGGGAGCTCAGGGTGATCTTGGAGGTAATTAGTTAGGTTCCAAAAGCAGGGTTGCATTCTGTATTTAAAAAAGTAAAAACCAGGACACTCCCTCTCTTTTCCAGGGAAAACCCATTCTTTAGCTTTAAATTGGAACAAATGCCAATTTGTGGAAAATCTATATTGCCATTTGCCCCAACAGAGCACTAAAGAGCAGTTTTCACTCAGGAGAAAGCAGTGGGACAAGAGGAAGCCTCAGCTTTCTATGTATGTCTTATTTATTGTACATGCCATTTTTGTTATCTTTAGGTATGATTCTTTGGTGCAATTTATGTTCATATGCATTTGTCTGGCTACAATCTCTTTTTAGGAAAACCCCAAAGTTATTGAGCTTGACTTGTCTAAGATCCAGGACAAAGAGCCGCCTTTCGGATATTCTTATCCAGTAATGTCTGGGAAAGTATGGCAGCCCTACCAAAAGGGCACACAAGAGCTGTCACTAGACCAGGGGTCAGCAAACTTTTTCAGCAGGGGGCCGGTCCACTGTCCCTCAGACCTTTTGGGGGGCCGGACTATATTTTTTTGGGGGAAATGAACGAATTCCTATGCCCCACAAATAACCCAGAGATGCATTTTAAATAAAAGCACACATTCTACTCATGTAAAAACACCAGGCAGGCCCCACAAATAACCCAGAGATGCATTTTAAATAAAAGGACACATTCTACTCATGTAAAAACATGCTGATTCCCGGACCGTCTGCGGGCTGGATTTAGAAGGCGATTGGGCCGCATCTGGCCCCCGGGCCTTAGTTTGGGGACCCCTGCACTAGATCCTTGGGGCAAGGAACATCAGCAAAAGACCACAAACCAGGAGGCCAAATGTCCTCCAAGGCTCTCTGACTGACCCAGCCACACATCCTCTTCCCATTCCATATCCCCCACCAGTCCTGCCTTGCACTCTTCCTTGGCTGTTTTTGCCTGGTAGTTTTGCTGCTTTCAGAGATTTGGGTGATGGTGGCTCATAGAGGGCTTTCTCAACAAAGGGCCCAAGAATGCGGAACTCCCTCTTCTCATAAGTGCATCTGGCACCATCTCTTTACGGCTTCTGTTGGTTGCCTATTTCTTCTTGCCCTTGAAAACTGAAAATTTATTTCTGGTGTTCTCCCTGTAATGTATTCTATGGGGTCATGAATGTTGTTGTTTGTTGCTCCTAATTTCATTATGGTTTTCATATGTTGTAATGAGCCCTAGGGCCTCCTGGTGAAGAGCAAAGAAGAAGTATTGCTGTCAGTCCATTCTTTGCAGTTGTCAAGATTCCTGAGCCGATGGAGCAAAGCTATGAGACAGATCAAAGAGTTGCATTGAAATGAGTTGCTATACTCGGAGTAGACCCATCGAAATCAACTCACATGCCTAACTTAGCTGCATTATTTTCAGTGGGTCAACTCTGAGTATAACTTATTTGGATACCACCCAAAGACTTCCAATCACTTCAGAATGGTCCATTTAGTGATAGCTTTGAAATTCCGAACCAAAAAATGAAGATTAAAGCTGTGCTCTTCCTGTGGCCCCTTCCTACCAAACACATGTTTTCTGGCATTTTCTCTTTCTTTTTGGTTTTCCTAAGAAATTTGTAGACAAACCACTGGCATAGTGAAGACAGTTTATAGTCAACAATCTAGCTTTGTTAAACAAATACAAATTAGGAATCCAGCATCGGTTTACTGTTCTGTCACTCCAAATGCAAGTTTATGTGAACGGGATTCTTGTGCTCAGCGTTTCTGTTCTGTTTTTTTACTTGCCGGCACAAGGCCCAGTGACACGAAGGCAGGTCAGGCAAGGAAGGGAAATTGGTGTGTGCCAAATGGGGCAGTCTGTATTGGGGGCAGGGGGAGAACATGGTGTAGACAAGCCAAAGTCAAGTACAGCATCATATAACACAAGAACCACAGTACTGGGTTGAGCCCGATAGAGTCATTCCAGAAGTTGCTCCTTTTGAACAATGGCAGATTTACATAACATTTCTCATACATGTTAATTGCAACCGTCAATTGCCTGCCAGAACACAGAAAACTCCCGTCACTGAATTGTTTTCTTATTACATCTGCTATCAATCAGTGGAAGGGAAGCTATGAGGTAACAGCGTCAATTAATATTGCTCAGAGAGAGAGAGAGAACGCAGCTCGTTGGCCCCGCCCCACAAAAATAATAAAGCACAAATATCAACCAAAGGAGAACTTCCCTTCCCAAATGAAGACGGGCCAGTCGAGCTCGTATCACAGCAGGCCAAATATTCTGCAAGAAAGAGCTTTCACGAGTAAAAATAATTTCCACAAAACATGTAGTGCTTTTTCTTCTAAAAAAAATGTTTAGGGGTACTCTCATTTTGACTCAAGAAAATCACCTTTTTATAGTTCAAATTGGGGGAAATAAATACAGTAAATGGACAAAAGTACAAATATTCACAAAATGTTTAGGGGGTATGCATAAAACATGGCTCTCCAAAAGAAATTAATGAAAACATGGCTCTCCAAAAGAATTAATGTCAAGAAGATCTTGTCAAATTATTACAATGTAGCATAACTGGGGATCAATCAAACTGATGATATGGGTAGATAAATGGAAATTGATGATATAAATTAAACTGATTACTAAATCATTTTCTCAGTAATTGATAAATGGAATTTGATTATATGAATTAAACTGATAACTAAATCACTTTCTCAATAATTCATATGCATGTCATTAAAGTTGATGGCTCTCTTAACTCAGAGAGTGAACACAAATGATCTTTTCGTTAATGATACAAATTAATTTTAAATCAGTACAATTTCTATCTGGTTTAATAAATCCTGATAATTATGAATATGGAATCAGTGTTCCAGGCTAATACCTAACACAGTTCTGCATTAATTTAACATGTTTAATTGTGAACATTTGAACTGTGGAAAAATCCCAGTGAAATCAACAAAGCTATTTACTGTATATACTTGTTGTGGTTTTTTTTTAGTTTAAATGCAACAGTTTGTACTCTTGCACCGTTTGCTAATGACTGGTAAAAACCCATCTATTTGTTGTACTAAGTGTATTGCATTGAATGCCGAAAAGTGCCATTTAACGCTTGGCTGCTGTACCAGTTAACTTACAAGTTAAATTAATATAAGATGTTTTTGACAGTGTGGAAAGAAACTAGGTACACGCCCACTATACATTTTCTCTGCTCACTGAACACAAAATTGAAGGAGGTGGTCTCTAGTGGAATATTAGGACGGAGAATTGCTTGGAACAAAACATTTCATGACAAGTTGCTTGCTACTATTCAATGACCTCTTGAATAAACTGTACATAGCGTGTCTGAGGATGGATTCTTGGGCAGGGGATTCATTCATATGTACAGAATCCTCCCCAATTGCAACTGCTACTGTAGTTTAAGGATGGCCAACAGCGACTTAAAAAGCCTTTCATGCGGAGGCAGATGAAACGGACAGTTATATTTCCCGGCTGGCATGCTTACTTTGTCTCTGCTGCTAAACAAAAGGTCTCTGTGCGAGGTCACTGTATAATGAGCCTCCGTTCAGCCGCAAATACATTGCCAATGTTTCCGTCCCAGTGCAGAACAAAGGGGCATGTCCCAATTCGGGTCAACACTTTGCAACATCATCATTTGATGAGAAAAACAATTTTTGTCATCGGTTGTGTGCTACGCATCTCCACTTCATGGGAAGCAGGCTTTCCGGATAGATACGACAGTGACTGTGATGTCAAATGCCTGCCATTGCCCTCTTTAATCTTAATTGATGAATATTGGCTCTGAACCTTACTGTACTGTAGGTCTTTCTTTCTTTCTTTCTTTCTTTCTTTCTTTCTTTCTTTCTTTCTTTCTTTCCACACTTGGTATATGTGTGTCAGTCCTGTTTGGTCCTCTTTTGTCCTTCAGTCATGGTCGGTTGAAGAGAGAGGGCTGCCTCCATTGTTTGGATGAAGAGAACACACTTAGGCTTCAAAACATCAACCTAAATAAGTTTTTTTGTAGTTTACAATATAATGCATGCCTTCGTTGATCATCAGGCAGCAAGATTTCTTCAGATCCAAGGATCCGATAAGAATGCTGGTAGCAAAGGGGTTAACATCCTACTCCCCACAGACTTGAAACCCCAAGGAGGCTTCTTAGGAACACCAATACAGGTGACCGTCCAACTTTGCAGGATCGTTTCAAAGATAATAGAGATAAGGGAATGAAAGCTAGCTTTCACATGCAGAAGGACACCTTTGGATCCACACACCATTACAAACTGGATCTTAAGTTGCTCCTCCGTTTGTGTAAAGAGGGGTGGAGTCCATCAAATCTCTTCTCAATTTGTAGTCCTCTATGCTACACCAGGGGTTGAATACTTTTGGACAACCGTCTAAAGGCCACTTGCCAGTCATAGGCAAAATTGGACAGAGCAGAAAACGCAACTCCACAGAATCCAAGCTCTTGTGAACATATCAGGCACACAGCTCTGACATATGCAACACATTATTCTGGTTGTAAACTGTGCTCTGTATTGACTTTTTGCAATTACAGTATGCGTTGTTCTGTTATTTTTGACATAACTGTTTTAAATGTGCCAATTGTTGCGAAAAGGGTGTAAAAACACCTTGTATTAATTCACAGTGCCCTTAACACTTTGGGTCAGCCCTGCCTAATCCCTCACATTCCCCCCCCCCCCATCACTGAGATCTTGGGGGAAGCCACTCACTGTTTGTGGTTCCCCATGGCTTGTATCCCCACGGCAAGTATCAATCAGGGGCCAAATTTTGTGGGTCCACCTATATGGAACTCCCTTCTAGCTGAGGTCCCTATTGAACGTCTGTCTCCTTTTTACAGCAGTAGGCATTTTAATTGAAGTTTGATTCGATAGTTTTAACTGATTTTTTTCCTTTACTTTTTGCATCGTATCCTTTTAAACCGCTTAGATAGGATAATAGTTAAGCGGTATATAAATTGTTTGGGTAAATAAAGAAATGTTTTAGCTGTTTATGGCTTTACAAAAAAGCAATAAATATCTCTTGAATAAGATGCCTGTTTCATGAAGTGAATGAGAAATGAAACACAGAACAGCAGAATATGGGGGATAGTACTCCAGCAATTTGCAGTTTTTGAAAGAAGGAAGGGGTCATGAGACCCAAATATTTTGTAAAAGTGACTTGTTTACACTGCTTTTCTACAATGGCACCGCCCAAGAAATAAATCACACTCCTATGATTAATGAAAGACCCATTGAGACCCTTGTTCTTGACCCAAATGCTTCAGCATTTTATGGTTATTCTTAATGAGGACTACACACTTGGGGGTCACTTGAGATTGTCTGGGTAAAGCCAACAGACTTGTGATTTAGTATGCAATTGTAATTTGTGGTCTAATCTACACACACACACACACACACAGTGAAAAAAAATCCCAGCTGCTATTTATTTATTTAAATAACTGTCAATATTCCACCGCAACAAAGCTTTCCAATCAGTTAAAAATGTCACTTTACAAAATGTGAAAGAATAATATTAATATTTATTTTTAGCTGCTGTTACCTGTTTGCAGGTAACACCCAGAAGTGATACCTCTACCAATTCTTAAGCAAGTGTCTCAGAATGCCTAACACAGATGCTGTGTACAGGAATAGAGGTATCATGTGAAGAGACCATTAATCATATACCAGGTGTGCTAAGTGCAGAAACATAATTTCTATCACCTAGGCTGAGCAATTTGCTCATTAACGTTTTCAGGGTGTCCTCCCCCTCCCCCCAGCCCTTAAATTGTAAACTGAGAAAATGATGTCAGGATTACTTTAAACCCATAAATACCAGGTTGATTTGGTATGCTCCTCTTGGCTGCTAGCGCTGTAGGGGGAAAATAGTTGAATCCTTTCCAGTCATATAAAAGTCCTGAATTTAATAGAAGCAACCAGCCAAAAGTTGGCTTCCGTTCCACTTAATTTTGGTTTTGTAAATTACAGAGTGTTGTAAATAGGATGCTAATATTCTTATAACACACCACCCCACTCTTCTGGTGCCTATTGCCAACGGCTTTCAGAGTATTCGGGCGGGGTGTGTGTGTGAATTACGCTTTATAGCACTGTGTGAGGTAGACTGCTATTTTTATCTCTACATGGAGATAAGTGTGAATGCTGCGGTGGTGAATCCATCAACGGCATGCAGCCTTACAGTCCCGCAGGATGTCGTATCATTCTTGTTGCTAAATTGTAGTTAGAATACTGGAATATTTCACATTTCTGCATGGTTAGTCATTTGTTCCCAGGCATGGGCGTAGCCAGGGGGGTGCAGGTGCCCCCTCTAAATCAATAAAAATACTTAATTAACTGACCAGTTGCACCAATGGTGCTTAGAGAATAACTTGCACCTAAATATTAGCAAGACAAAGGAGATGGTGTTGGACATTCGGAGGAAGAGAGGGGAACTAGCCGTGTTGTATATGGGGGGTGGGTGGGTTGTGTGGAGAGAGTCTCTTCCTTTGAATTCCTGGGAGTTTACCTTAGCGAAGACCTCACTTGGAAAAACAATGTAACTCAGGTGGTTAGGAAGGCCCAACAGAGACTCCATTTTCTCAGGGTCTTGCGAAAAAACAATGTTAAACAACAATTGGTGACCTCCTTCTACCGGTCCACAATAGAAAGTGTCCCTCTCATATTGTATCACAGTGTGGTACGTTGGCTTGACAGCCATGGACAGAAAGTCTTTACAGAGGGTGGTGAACACAGCACATGATATCATGGGCTGTCCCCTGAGCCCGCTAGATGACATCGCAAGGGATCATTGCCTTAGGAGAAAAATTCTCAGGGACGATTCACACGCCGGCCAGCACCTCTTTAATCTTCTACCTTCGGGCAGGAGATATAGAAGTATAATCAGTCGTACCAACAGGCTAAAAAACAGTTTCTATCCGTGGGCTGTTAGGCTGCTGAACGGAAAATAATATAGTGCAACTGACTTTTGGGGTTGGTGTGTTGTGCAACAAGCACACAGAGTGCAAAGAGATTGAGTGTTTTTTTGGGGGGGAGGGAGGCTCGGTTAATTTCATTGTACACATTGACAATAAAGGTATTATTATTATTATTATTAAGGAAATAATGTTTAGGGAAGCTTTTAATGTTTGATTGATTATTGTATTTTAATGTTTTGTTGGAAGCCGCCCAGAGTGACTGGGGAAGCTCAGCCAGATGGGTGGGGTATAAATAATAATAAATTATTATTATTATTATTATTATTATTAGCCACACAGCTGCCTACCTTTCCCTACTAAATCCACAAAGGCCTTACCTCTATTTATTGAATCAAATTTCACGAGAGAGCACTGCGTTTAGGTTTACATTCTGCTTTAGGTGATCTTTAACTGTAATTTCCTTCGAGGGGCTTTTATAATGTTGCTGCTGTTGGCAAAAGATTCAAAGCTTGCTTTAAGTCCTTTTGCTTTCCCGGTGCAATGTGGACAGCACATTGTCATGCGCCTTGATCGTTCAGTGTGCTGTAAATCAAGACCTAACCTGCAAGAATTGATCTCTAGTGAGTTAGATGAAAGGATCTCGCTTCTCGGGAACATTCATTCCTGCCCTTTAGCAGAGCAAAGCCAGTGTGCCAAATGTGATATACGATACAGATTACAGTCCAAAAGGAACTTGGCTTATTTTGCTTAGGACCTTTAAGAGACCTCTGATCACGATGAATTCTCTTCATCCTGGTGAAAGATAAACTGTAAACTTTAATTCAGAGCTAACTTTTGGTGAACTCTATGCACTTTCCCCTTCAGGTTTCCCAACACTTGCATAGTGAATGATGTAACTTACATTTTGAGTAACAATAATTCTGATTTCAGCCAAATGAAGTTATCATGTTATCTGGGAAATGGTTAAGATCACTGAGTTATCAGGTGTGACGATCAGATTTGTATCCAAATGTCACTCAGTAATAGTAATAGTAAGGCTACATCTAGGCCAGAGCTAGCAAAACATATCTTTAAGGGTGCATACTGTGGCTAGGGGACGTGGGTGGTGCTGTGGTCTAAACCACTGAGCCTTGGGCTTGCTGATCAGAAGGTCGGCGGTTCGAATCCCCATGACGGGGTGAGCTCCCGTTGTTTGGTCCCAGCTCCTGCCAACCTAGCAGTTCGAAAGCACATCAAAGTGCAAGTAGATAAATAGGTACCGCTCCAGCGGGAAGGTAAACGGTTTTCCGTGCGCTGCTCTGGTTCGCCAGAAGCGGCTTAGTCATGCTGGCCACATGACCCGGAAGCTGTCTGCAGACAAACTCCAGCTCCCTCGGCCTATAGAGCGAGATGAGCACCGCAACCCTAGAGTCGTCCGCGACTGGACCTAACGGTCAGGGGTACCTTTACCTTTACAATGGCTAGCACACTCTTTCCCCACATGACACACAATTAATTGAACTAGTGCTAGTGTGTCTTTGGTAGCAGTCATACAGTCAATGCTTTTTTCCCTAGAAATATAGGTGCCAATACTCACCATGAAGTTGTTTCAGTAAGTGCCACACTTTTTAATAACAGGAAAAGAGGTGCCAGTACTATGTGCCCTTGAGTACCCCCTGGGGGGAAGCATGGCATGCAGTGTTTTTATAGCCTTATTTTTTGATAGAAGAATAGTTTGGATTTGATACCCCGCTTTATCACTATCCTAAGGAGTCTCAAAGCGGCTAACAAACTCCTTTCCCTTCCTCCCCCACAACAAACACTCTGTGAGGTGAGTGGGGCTGAGAGACTTCAGAAAAGTGTGACTAGCCCAAGGTCACCCCGCAGCTGCATGTAGAAGAGCAGGGACGCAAAGCCGGTTCACCAGATTATGAGTCCACCGCTCTTCACCACTACACCACACTGCATTCACCAAATAAGCAACTTCGGTGGCAACTTAGGGTACCATGGTTTGACACTTGAAAACTAGACTTCGGAAAGCTTGTCCATCGGTTCAGTTCTCTAGTCATTAGCTAGGGGTTTCAAGGAGAACAGACTGAACTTGAAAACCTGTTGCAAATGTGGAAGTAGATGAGAAATAAAAAACATGGGCAGGGATGGTGTTGATTCCTCAGCATGAAAACACAACTCCTCCATGCTCTTATTTTAGATGGCCCAACCTCCTCTGTACAAGCCGTCATCATTCAGTAGGGAATGCCCATAAACTGGTTAAGGGGGGGGGCTGTTTCAACAATGACTCAGATTTTTAAATGAGTACATTTGGGAACGTCCTCCAAAGTCCGTGGGGTGATGGACTGAGATGGCTTTTTGAAATTAGCATGCTAATAGTTTCAGAGTTTCAGGACTTATGTAGTCAAAACAGCACCAAACATACACAAGACATACACAAGGTAAAGGTAAAGGGACCCCTGACCATTAGGTCCAGTCGCGGACGACTCTGGAGTTGTGGTGTTCATCTTGCTTTATTGGCCGAGGGAGCTGGCCAGCATGACTAAGCCGTTTCTGGCGAACCAGAGCAGCAGATGGAAACACCGTTTACCTTCCCGCTGGAGCGGTACCTATTTATCTACTTGCACTTTGACATGCTTTCGAACTGCTAGGTGGCAGGAGCTGGGACCGAGCAACGGGAGCTCACCCCGTCGTGGGGATTCAAACTGCCGACCTTCTGATCGGCAAGCCCTAGGCTCTGTGGTTTAACCCACAGCGCCACCCGCATCCCTAAGCCAGTGTTTTTCAACCACTGTTCCGCGGCACACTAGTGTGCCGCGAGATGTTGCCTGGTGTGCCGTGGGAAAATTACTTTATATATAGTCAATATAGGCACAGAGTTAATTTTTTTAACATTTTCTAATGGTGGTGTGCCTCGTGATTTTTTTCATGAAACAAGTGTGCCTTTGCCCAAAAAAGGTTGAAAAACACTGCCCTAAGCATACACAAGAGAGAGGTATAAGCAGGCTTGGGAGAAATCTCAGGGTTTGAAGATGTGCAACAAATCTGAATAAAATAATTCCCATAGTGAACCCCCAAAACCAGCCCAGTGAGGACTGAGTGCATGCTTAGTGGACATGGAATACTGACTGGTGGTTAGGATTAAAAACAAGCAAGCAAGCAAACAAATACACCCTGGGGAGACGAAATAGAATGGAATCTCCTAAAGAGAAGCTCTTCACACTGCAACATTTTATTGCAGGCCCGACTTGTTAAGGTTCTTATTTTCCTTCTGTAAGCCTGCACTTTAGATGCCGAGACTCCCTTCTGAAAAATGAATATTCAAATGTGTTGTCTTTTTGCTTTGGCAAAGCAGCAACATCAAATGCACTCTGTGTCCAACAGCCCCTACATGCAGATAAATGAGAAATCCCAGCTACACCACCCAGTGAGGGTGATGTTAAAGCTTCAGTGGAACCGTTCTCAAAACATTCAGTAGAATCGACTGATTTCTTATGTTTATACAGATCTGTGGAACTTATTTAACTGACAAATTGGATTTCATTTCCTAGTTAACTATATCTTTCAATGACCGATCATCATCGAAACCTGAAATAAATGCTACCTGATTAAAGTAGTAAAGGTTAAAATATTTAAAACACATGCCGTAGACCCGAGAAATCAAGTCAAGATGTGTATGGGTAAGAATTATTAGAGGGTTTATGAAATCTGCCCCGAACAAATTAATTCATCTGTTTAGCCAAAGGCCTGTCAATGAATTCAAGAGCCATTTTAAAAAAGAGAACATCTGTTGCATATTTAAAGGTTCTGTTTATATGTGAACATAGTGGATTATTCTGTCCGAGGGAGGATACACAGTTTACATAAATGTAGTCGGAAGTTAATTTTGAATTGCTCTTATGTCACTGAGGATCAAGATTAATCTAATAATTCTAAGTTGTTGTTTTTTAAACTCTCCAGGATCCATGGAAGAAGGTGACTTAGATCTGGATCGGGACTGGGAAAGAGATACAACAATATAGTATAAACACTTTTACCATCAACGCTCTCCTGCTTGGACTACTGCAATGTGCTCTACGTGGGGCTACCTTTGAAGGTGACCCGGAAACTACAACTCATCCAGAATGCAACTAGACTGGTGACTGGGAGTGGCCGCTGAGACCATAACACCAGTCCTGAAAAACCTACATTGGCTCCCAGTACATTTTCAAGCACAATTCAAAGTGTTGGTGCTGACCTTTAAAGCTCTAAACAGCATCGGTCTAGTATACCCGAAGGAGTTTCTGCACCCCCATTGTCCATCCCAGACACTGAGGTCCAGTGCCAAGGGCCTTCTGGCAGTTCCCTCGCTGTGAGAAGTGAGGTTACAGGGAACCAGGCAGAGGGCCTTCTTGGTAGTGGCGCCTGCCCTGTGGAACGCCCTCCCATCAGATGTCAAGGAAATAAACAACTATCTGACTTTTAGAAGACATCTGAAGGCAGCCCTGTTTAGGGAAGTTTTTAATGTTTGATGTTTTATCGTTTTTTAATATTCTGTTGGAAGCCACCCAGAGTGGCTGGGGAAACCCAACCAGATGGGCGGGGTATAAAATTATTATTATTATTATTATTATTACAATTGTAATAATAAAATTTAGGGCATTCAGATGGAGGCAAATGAATAATAGCCCTTTATCCCTTCATCCTCTCCCAAATATGTTTCTTTCTTTCTTAAGCAAGCACAGGTTGTAGGGGTGGGAATCTGTGGTCCTTCAGATGTCACTACAACACACATCATCAATGATTATTGACTATCCCACAACCTGGGGGTCTCAGGTTCCCTACCCCGGTCATATAGGCTTATCATTCAAAAAGCAATTAGGCTTTTAATTCATGGCTGAGAATGCCCTGGTTGCCCATATTAACATTCTTTGTTAGGAGAAAGACAGAGGAAGTGTGGCCTCGCTCATTTTCCTTGAACTTCTGGTGGCTCTGAGTGCCATTGCACATGGTCTTCCTTTGTGTCAATTGCATGCATTGGGAGCAGAGGACACTGTCTTGCAGTGGTTCCATTCCTACCACATTTGGTGATTTCAGAAGGGGGGGGGGGTTCCGATGTGGTTCTGCAGGGATATATTCTATTGCCCATGGTTGTTGTTGTTGTTTAAATAACTGTATGTGAAACCACCAATAAGGGTCATCCAAAAGTTTGGAGTAGATTGTCATATGCAGGCTGATGTCACCCAGCTCTGTCTCCTTTCTGTTGAAACCAGGCTTAGTAGCTTTGGGCCTTGAATGAGTAGCTGGCCATAAAATGTGGAATGGCAAATTATGTGGCCAAGTCCTGATTCAAAGCACTGGTGGATGTGGTGGGTAGGAGGAAGGGTGCCGCACCATATCCCCTTCTTCTGCTTTCTTCCTGCAACTTTCCTGTAACCATTTTCTCTCTCCCCCACCCCTGCCCCCAGCAGGGTTCCAGATGAGAGTTTGCTCTCCCAAATGCACTTCTGGGACCTTGGCTGGAGGAAAAACACTGGCGGGGGGGGGGTGGAAGACTAGCTGATGGGGGGGAATTGGTGGGAAGGATTAACATTGAACTGGATAAGTTAGGAAGCAATGTGTTGGAGTTTGAAGGGCATTTGGAGACACATGTATATGCACAGTCCCCCTTTTCCAGGATGCTTCTCTGTAGTGGACTGAGGTTCTCCTTTCTGCAGTGGTTTCATCCAGTACCTTTTCAACCTTTCTCCTGCCTTGTCTGCTTCTGTCTTGCAGCAGAACCTGGGCTATCTTTGCGGAGATGTGCTTAGGTCATCGCATGCTATGCCTAATGAACTGGAAGCATGCCCTAGAAAGGCCTTCGCCAACATCATGCCCTCTAGTTGCTGGACAGCAACATGCAGTGCCCAGCATGGCTGCAATTCCCATTGGCTCCATGTATGGCTGTGGTCTACTCTAAACCACAGAGCCTAGGGCTTGCCGATCTGAAGGTCGGCAGCTTGAATCCCCGCGATGGGGTGAGCTCCCGTTGCTCGGTCCCAGCTCCTGCCCACCTAGCAGTTTGAAAGCACGTCAAAGTGCAAGTAGATAAATAGGTACCGCTCCGGTGGGAAGGTAAACAGCATTTCTGTGTGCTGCTCTGGTTCGCCAGAAGCGGCTTAGTCATGCTGGCCACATGACCCGGAAGCTGTCTGCGGACAAATGGCGGCTCCCTCAGCTTATAGAGCGAGATGAGCGCCACAACCCCAGTCGTCCGCGACTGGACCTAACAGTCAGGGGTCCCTTTACCTTTAACTTATGGCTGTGGTGGGCATGGCTGATGGGATCTAAATATACGGAGGCTGCTGAAAACTTCCCTACGAGTTCTAGAAAACACCCAGCATTGCCCCTTGTGTTTTGCAAAAGATTATTAGTCACATTAAACATGCTGTCCTTTGGCGAAGAGTGACTACAGCAATGTCTCGGAGAACACCCCTACCCTGGGTTCCCTAAAAAATATTTCAAAAGCCACTGGTTTAATATAACAAGAAGTTATATTAAAGGATGCCGATTGATCTGTCATCCTAAGAGTGTCCATTCATTGATTTGGTGTGCAAAATAGTACAGGACATCTGGGAAACCTACTATCCACAAAGTTAAACACAGAAAACAGCAGCCCTTTTACCGAGAGGTGGGATAGAATCAAAGATTTCTCCATAGTCATCTGCACGTACATGTTTCCATCCTTCATACAGGTAAGTAAGAGGCACTATCTCAGTCAAAGGACACATTTCATAAGACATGTCTAGGTCCTGCAAAAGGTGTGGCCCGGGGAGAATCTCAATGGCTATTTAGAGAGGACTTCGTTTGGCGCTGGGCCTGAGATTTCCCATTCTGCCTTAATTACAATTACTGTGCACTGTGTTCGCAGAATCACAGAGTTAGAAGTGACCACGAGGATCATCTAGTCCAGTGTTTTTCAACCTTTTTTGGGCAAAGGCACACTTGTTTCATGAAAAAAATCACGAGGCACACCACCATTAGAAAATGTTAAAAAATTTAACTCTGTGCCTATATTGACTATATATAAAGTAATTCTCTTGAATTTTTCAATTTTTCCCACGGCACACCAGGCAACATCTCGCGGCACACTAGTGTGCCACGGAACAGTGGTTGAAAAACACTGATCTAGTCCAACCCCCAGCAGTGCAGGAATCTTTTACCCAACATGGGGCTTGAACCGATGACTCTGAGACTAAGGGTCTCATGCTTCACCAACTGGATGCCACTGTTGTCAACAATCTTAGTGGGGGTGACTGAAGTCATGTCTTCTCCAGCTGATTCACTCTGTGGAACATCTGTTGTTGGCAATTTGGAGACAAGTCTATAAAGGTCCTGTAATCCACTGAAAGGTTCTGATCCCTCTGTTTATTTACCTACATGTTATACAACTTTCCCTTAGGCTCTCAGTGAGGCTCGCTGGTTTTTTAACAGTTTGAACACTGGCTAAATGCCACTCTGAAGAAACTGTAGTTTGTAAAATGGCCGTGTGGTCTGAGTTAAGAATGCACAGGAAAATAATACACTTTGAAAACCCCACACATTATTTTTAAACTGCAAAGCCAACACCCAGAAACTTTAAGAGCTGCGGTTTGTGACAGAGATTCTCCAAGATGTGCTTATTTGTCCAGAGGCTCTGGAAACACTGACATAAAACAATGGCTTTGAGTGCTTTAGGGGTTTAGATAGGAGGAGAGAGAATGGAATACTTCTGGGATGAATGCAGTCCAAACCTATGCATGTTTACTCAGAGGTAAGTTCCACTGAGTTCAATGTAATATATTCCCACATAAGTGTTTACAGGATGGCAAACCTCAGCGAATTGCAAATGAATATATTTTCAAACATGAGAAATAAAGAAGATTGGCAAACATACTGCATAAATCTAAGATACAATTGTTGCAAAACCCCCTTATAATAACATCCCATGCCGACTTTACAAAACAAGACAAAAACAGAATTCCATAAGCAAAAACCTTTTAGCATGTTGTAGTAAAATCAACAAAAAAGCCCCAAGTTCAAAGTGCTAAAAGATTGTAAGCCTGCAGGCAGCGCTTGTCTTTAATGTTATTTATCATACAACACTTTGTTTTGCAAGAGCTTTAGAAACAATTACAACGAATAAATAAAGCACGTAGTGCAGATTGCTCTCAGGGAAGTGCACATTGAATTGCAATCTTAATTAAACAGGTTTGTAGACAAGCAGGAGTGTGGAGGAGCTCTTAGGCTGCACCAAAGCCTTCTGTGTCAAAGAAGATGCAATGATAAATGAAAATAGGAATTACTCCCATGATACTAATCATAGGGGGTGCGGGTGGTGCTGTGCTATAAACCACTGAGCCTAGGGCTTGCCAATCAGAAGGTCAGTGGTTCGAATCCCCGCAACGGGGTGAGCTCCCGTTGCTTGGTCCCAGCTCCTGCCCACCTAGCAGTTCGAAAGCATGTCAAGTGCAAGTAGATAAATAGGTACCACTCCGGCGGGAAGGTAAACGGCGTTTCCGTGCGCTGCTCTGGTTTCCAGAAGCGGCTTAGTCATGCTGGCCACATGACCCGGAAGCTGTCTGCAGACAAACGGCGGCTCCCTCGGCCTATAGAGCGAGATGACCGCTGCAACCCCAGAGCTGTCCGCGACTGGACCTAACGGTCAGGGGTACCTTTACTTTACTAATCATTCATTGCAGTACTTGTTTTCTGTCACCATAAATAAATATTTTTTTGAGGTTAAGGGTGGTATTGAACACTATTCCTACTCAGAATAGACTCAATGAAGTTAACAGACATGGTAAACCCAGGTTCATTAGAATGGGTCTACTCTGAGTAGGACTTAGTTGAATACAACCTAAAATACATTTGTAATCTCCATAAAGCTTTTCCTGCAACTACTATGCCTGGTGGGAAAGTTCTGTTGTGTTCTTGGAACCATGTTCTTTCTCCCCCCCCCCTTTTAAGTGAAGTAACTAACACATAATAAAAAAAAACCTCTGAAGGATAATTAATTACTTTGATTCAATGGAACCAGAGTCACCATAGAAGTGAGATTGCTTAACTTCTCCTCTAAGTGTTCACATGCTTTTTTGAGAAAAAGAAAACAGGGCCATTCCGCATAGAAATCAGCTACAAATCCAATAGAACTGACAAGCATCGTTATGTTGCCCATTCTAGCGAACTGTGTAAGCTGAGTGTTGCTGACATGATCCATTTATGGACAATATTTATTTAAGGACGCGATTTCAGAGTTTCTTCAGGTCGCCCATTAATTAAATAGACACAGTGGGGAAATGAATCAACAGTACATAGCATTTGTAGAATCAAATACTTTCAAGATTACGTAAGCTGAAAGACACACCTTCCGATTTGCAACACATTTTGGAAAAGGTAATATTTCTGGGTGGCTAGGGAGATTTTTGGCTTGTTGGGGAAACATAAAGTGGCATATTATAGGTATATAATAGAGTATAAAACTCACTATAACATTTCTGACAACATACTTCAGCATTGGTAAAATTCTTTTATTTTTAGAACTAAAGTGTCCTCTGAGAAAAACTGGCCTAATGATTTACAAAGAGGATTTTTCATCACTGAAGAATTACTGGAGATGCCCTAGATTGAAATGAACATTTGATCAGTCTAAAGCTGCAATATTGTCCTATTTTGAAATATTTCTACATCATAAATCATATTAACACTTAAAATGCTACTGTGATATCCTTATATCTTGCCCCTTTAGTCCTGATAATTTTCTAGATTGTCCCTGATCCGGAGTTTAAAAAAAGGTAAAGGACCCCTGACCGTTAGGTCCAGTCGCAGACAACTCTGGGGTTGCGGCGCTCATCTCCCTTTACAGGCCGAGCGAGCCGGCATTTGCCCACAGACAGTTTTTCCAGGTCATGTGGCCAGCATGACTAAACCGCTTCTGGCGAAAACAGAGCAGCACACGGAAACGCCATTTACCTTCCCGCCGGAGCGGTACCTATTTATCTACTTGCACTTTGTGCTTTTGAACTGCTAGGTTGGCAGGAGCTGGGACCAAGCAACGGGAGCTCATCCCGTTGCGGGGATTCAAGACTCAGTGGTTTAGACCACAGCACCACCCATGTTCCTTGATCCAGAGTTTGTTGTTGTTGTTTAGTTGTGTCCGACTCTTCGTGACCCCATGGACCAGAGCACGCCAGGCACTCCTGTCTTCCACTGCCTCCCGCAGTTTGGTCAGACTCATGTTGGTAGCTTCGAGAACACTGTCCAACCATCTCGTCCTCTGTCGTCCCCTTCTCCTTGTGCCCTCCATCTTTCCCAACATCAGGGTCTTTTCCAGGGAGTCTTCTCTTCTCATGAGGTGGCCAAAGTATTGGAGCCTCAGCTTCAGGATCTGTCCTTCCAGTGAGCACTCAGGGCTGATTTCCTTAAGAATGGATAGGTTTGATCTTCTTGCAGTCCATGGGACTCTCAAGAGTCTCCTCCAGCACCATAATTCAAAAGCATCAATTCTTCGTGATCAGCCTTCTTTATGGTCCAGCTCTCACTTCCATACATCACTACTGGGAAAACCATAACTATACGGACCTTTGTCGGCAAGGTGATGTCTCTGCTTTTTAAGATGCTGTCTAGGTTTGTCATTGCTTTTCTCCCAAGAAGCAGGCGTCTTCTAATTTTGTGACTGCTGTCACCATCTGCAGTGATCATGGAACCCAAGAAAGTAAAATCTCTCACTGCCTCCATTTCTTCCCCTTCTATTTGCCAGGAGGTGATGGGACCAGTGGCCATGATCTTAGTTTTTTTGATGTTGAGCTTCAGACCATATTTTGCGCTCTCCTCTTTCACCCTCATTAAAAGGTTCTTTAATTCCTCCTCACTTTCTGCCATCAAAGGTTGTGTCATCAGCATATCTGAGGTTGTTGATATTTCTTCTGGTAATCTTAATTCCGGTTTACCAGGAATCTTAATTCCAGCGTTTACCAGGGGGCAAATAAAACCAACAAAACCAGGACCTGCATTTTTTTTCCATTTGTGTTAATTTGAACTATATTCTTAGGGTGCAATCCTCTGCACATCTACCTATGACTAAGCTCCACTGGACACACTGGGAGTTGCTTCTTGGTAAACATGCAGAAGATCGTGCTGAAAGGTTTGTGGTGGCTTGAGGCTGAACAGTACGCTGAAGTATTCTTTGCTTGTTTCCCTGTGATTACAGATGACCCCCCCCCCAAAGAACAAAAGTTTATCTCTAGCCCAACTGTGAGGCGTGTTCTTGCAAAGAGCATAAATGTGTCATTACGGTTTCATCCAACAGAACATGTATTTTGATTAAATACCAGTTACATTATTTAGACCAGAGGTGGCTAACCCGTGTCCCTCCAAATGCTGATGGACTTGAATTCCCATCATGCCCAATGGGAATTGTAGTACAACATTTGGAGAGCTACAGGTACCATATTATGATTTAGGAAAAACAATGGCAGATGAAGATTGTGCTACATTTTAGGACAGGACAGATTATGAGACAGGAAGCCAGTGTGTTAAAAACCAGGGAACGTGAATTTGCTCATTCATCTGGCTAATAGATTTCTTTATATCTTGATCAGGAATATGGAACGTTGAAAAAAGTTTAGAGAACCTAAATTTGTTTTCTATCCACATTTATTTTTAATATTGCTTATTCTAATTAAGTGCATCCTATTTTAGATGTGTTGCACAGTCAGTTGTTAGGTAGGTGAGGAAGTATGAACCATTATGCATATTGGTAACATGCAACTGGCATCAGACAAAGTGGTCTGTGATATTACAGTATCTGAGATAGTTCAAATATGAAGAATACCAATCCTGATATCAGCAATGAATACCTTTTAATTTCCCTGCAACTCAGTTGTGTTGCCTCAAACACAGGATAAGGAAATGACAAATACTGTATGTTTGCAGCAGGCGGAAAACTGAGGACACACAATCTGCTTCCTGTGTATCACAAGAAAAAAATGAATTCATGCATCTCTCATATGGTTAAATGTTTGTGCTGTATGGGCAGCTGTTTTATTTATATATTTAATTTGTATTCCCCCTTTTTACCAAATGGTGCTCAAGGTGGCTCACTGTGATCCAACAGATATAATAAACTACAACTAAAACAGCAATAGAGCGCCAAGTAAAGAACATTAAAACATGCAAGTAAAACATTAATTCAATCAATCGAAGACAACCAATTAAAACCAAGTAGAGCATATTTTGAAGTCCGTTTATAGGTCTGCCTAAATAAAAATATTTCAGGCTGCAATCTGAACCCCTGAATTCAGTAGGACTTATTTAGGTGCAAACATAACTAAACAAAATTCCAAACATGAGGCTTATGATCTGTCGTTCCCTAGAACTGCCACTCCCCTTTACCCACAAGGGTGGGTTTTTTTTTGGTCTACTTATATTTTCAGCAAAACAAACCACCAAGTAAGAACACACCTGTCCATACAAAGGGATTCCCAGCTTAAGGTGCTCAGGATGTATTGTGTTCTGCAACCACTTCGTAATTCCCAAACATTACGTATCTATGCACACTCCATGCTTTTTTGTACCAGCATGGATTTGGTGGCATATTAAGTTCAAATAAACAAAAGTACGTTAAAAAAATTTAAATACAGAATATTGTTGGTCCTCAAGGATAGAGCAACAGCAAGAATTTTCCTGATTAGTGCAGCTAGCTGGTTTTCTAAGACCCCATGTAGGGCAATATATATTATTTCTCAAGGGCAGGCAAATCCCTATTATTTATTTTATCATATTTAATGTCATACACTGACCTATGTTCACAGATCACATTTACAGTAAATAGTGTATTTCTTGTGGCATGGCTTCAGAATGAAAGTAGTCAAATTTCCAGTTGTTTGTATATTTTGGCTAGTGCCAGTTCGTTGGTACTAGATTACATTTGATTTTTAGCAACCTCCCTTCAATTCCAAAACGGCTAGCGCGAAATCTGAGTAGATATTTCCTTGTGCTGCAATAGTACTCTGATGGTTCATGTTCTGAGGATTAACCAGCTATAAACCATCTTTCATAGTTTCTGTTAAGACCGTGATCTTCTCCAGAGACAAATGGATCAAATATCTGCTATGTTTGGAACTGAAAATCTCTACAGGGGAAACTGTAGTCTCGTTTCGAGGCTGTAAATCAATTATCCAGTGCCAGATTGGTGCGATTACTGTTGCGAAGTCATAGAAGAGCAAATATGGAACACCCATACTTTTTTGCACAACGGCATTGTTATTACTGTAATTATTCCTATTAAAATTGCCTATGGCTACTTGAATTATCTTGCTTGACTGCACAACATCACGAGAGCACTATTAAAATGGAAGCTTTTAATATTTGATGAATTATTGTATTTTAATATTTTGCTGGAAGCCGCCTAGAGCGGCTGGGGAAAACCAGTCAGTTGGGTTGAGTACAAATAATAAATAATTATAGTTTTATGAATGATGGTAAACGGGAGTCCAAGCAGCAGCTTCCATTGTAACCAAGCTCGGAAAACTACTCTAAGGAGTCCAAATTCAGCAGTGGGTTTGTACTACATGAGCAGACAAAACACAGAATTGCTGTTGAAAGGCCATTTCACAGCAGCACAGCAGGCAGAAAACAAGCAGGCGCAGCGTTTCCCCAGGATGGCGGTGCACTGATAGGCTGCACCTGTTGATTTTCTGCCTGTCGCGACGCTGCTGAATCATGATGCTGCCAGAAGGCAGCTCTAGGCGCAATAACTGCTCAGTAAAGCGGCTGCGCTTCAGAGCTTCGACCCATAACGGCACAGGGCTTTATTTTTATTTTTTTCACAGCTCTTTGGCTTTGACTCCTTTATTGCTGCGGTCTAAGCTCCAGCCACCGCGCCAAACGAACAAGCGGAGACAACGAGCGAGCGCAACCCGTCCGACCTCCAGGCGAGCAAAGCGAGAACTGAACGCAGCAGGGGAAGCAGCAAAGGCGGGGAGGGGAGCACCAAACTTCGTTATCGCGAGAATAGCCGTTCGTTGTCCCACTAGAGATAGGAAAAAGTGTAGAGCCGTACGATTCGGAAGTCGGGAATTTCTTAAGATCAGGAACTCCTGCTTGCTCCTCTCCTTGGCTTGGGCAGGCCTCTTCTGCTCATCTCCCATCGTGCCCTGTGGGGATTCTTCTTCGGCGCCGACAAGCGAGGGTGAGACAAGGAAGGGGAAATGGCGCTCGAATAGACTCTGCTGGCGGGCGACTCTGCACCGTTAAGTCTAGGGCGATTTCATCCTGAGAGGAGATGCTCTGTGGAGACCTGGAATCCCGCGAGACCACGGCTGGGTCTCGCGAGAGCTTTGAAATCCCGGAAGTGGCAGGAGCTGCGGCGGCGGCGGCGGCTTCTCCGCACGTGAGTTTTTGCCTCGCGCGGGAGAACTTCCTTTCCCCCATCCCGGAAGTGCCCGTCGGTGCCCTTTAATTCTAGTTATTCCTACCTACATCTTAATGCTAAAACAATGAACAGGATTGACTACTGCAAATCGACACCAAGAAAATATCAACAATTATCTGAGATACTGTTTACAGGTAATGTCACCTGTAAACAAAACACTAAACGTCCATAAAAATGGCAATAGTAGTTTCTTTCCCAAATACTGTAGGTTTGAATTTGTGAGCCCTGCCCATGTTTCCTAAGGAGGTTTAACAAACTGAAGGGCATCGTCCTCTTTCTATGCTCCTCCCGATGGAAACATGCAGATGGGGACAGGTAAGTTTCTACAGAGTTTTTTTTGTATTAGTGGGACTGGCGGGGTAGGAACTAGGTATGTGCAAATAGACTAGTTATTGTCTCACCTTTATACCTTTGCTTTAAGCCGCTTACATACCATCTTCTCTTGTATATCGTTTACTACAAAGTTATGCCTTGAATGCAGTTAAGGCATAACTTTGTAGTTAACTGCATTCTCAGCGTATTTTTTTGATTTAATTTCCCTTATTCTGCTTGTTAATTCGGTGCAATTCTGTTACAGTAGATTTTGACAGCTCAGTGACTAAAGGCATTCAGCAACGAAACGTTGTTTTACCAGGACGAAGTCTGAACGCTGAACCACTGGTAAATCACAAGTGGACTCTTTATTTACTGCATTTGCGATTGTTCAAGATAAAATATAATTTGGAAAGAGAAGAAATGAGCACTGAACCACTGACAAGTGAACTCTTTATTTACTGTGTTTGCCATTTAAGATAAAACTGATTTGGGACAGAAGCTACTTTTGCCTTTTTTATGGATGCTTATTGTTTGTTTACAGATAGTTGCCTTGGTGATATTGTCTTCTGCATCTTAATGCGTTGCCTTTGTGTGCGTTCTTGGGCTGAGGCTGCTCTAACCTGATGTCAGGGCTGTTGGGGAAATCTGTGGCCCTCCAGAGGTTGCTGCATTTCAGTTGCATTTTCAGCATGGTCAGGGGTGTTGTAAGTGCAGGGCCTTACCCTTCTTTCATGTCGTATTCATGGACATAGCTAGGATTTATGTTTGGGGGAGGGGTTAGGACACCCACCTATTATCCTCCTGTCTGCTCTGTCTAGCGCATTCGGAAGTAAAAAAATAAAATAAAAATTAACACCAGGGAGTACCTTTCCCACAGTTAACGAGTATATTTTGCAAAATTACAAAGAACATACCTTTTCTCATCTTATTTTTTTCAAAAAAAATTCTTGGATTTGCTGAAATGCTTCTCAGCATTTCCTTCTCCAATTCCTCCTTTCCCCCAAATGCAGTTTTTCTGTGCGCACTCAGTAAGCATTACCCATGGGGACGCTCCCTTGCAATCATCACCCTTAGCCAGGTTTTTACTCTCCGCAATGTACCGAATGACTGTTCTAGGGTACAAGGGGAGCATGGCCGAGCAAGAGAGATGAGCAGAAACTTTTCTGTGGTTGGATGAAAGATTTATGCCTCTTTTACTAGATCTACTATGTCCAGCTCTTTCAACTGCTCTTTGCTGAGTTTCTTCTCCTTCCACATGGTGTACCATAGTCCATCACTCAATTGGGTTGCCAGTTGCGTTGCTAGAATGCGCCACAACATCATCCAAGTGACTTCAACAAGCATTTCAGTTTCAAATATTCTGATTATTTCTACTTTTTAGTTACTGGTAAGTATTTTTATTTATTTGCTTGATGGAAGGGGGCAGCTGCCTCCCCCTGCCACCTGGCTACGCCCATGGCCCTATTGGTTCAGAACAGATAAAAGAAAGCACTTCTTCACACAATTTGGAAATTGCTTGCACAGGAGGCAGTGATGGTCACCAGCTTGGATAGCTTCAAAAGAGGATTAGATAAGCTCATAGGCTATTGGTGGCTACTAGTCATGATGACTATGCTAATGCTGCTGAATGCCAGTTGCTGGAAACTGCAGGAGAGGAGAGTCGTCTTGTGCTTGGGTCCTGCTTGAGAGTTTCTTACGGGCATCTGGTTGGCCACTGTGAGAACAGGATGCTGTTGGCTTGATCCAACAGGCTCTTTTTACATTTACTGTCCAGAGGATGTGGTTAATAAGCGGTCTATAAATACCAATAAACAAATAATAGTCTTCAGCTTCTGCTGTCTTTCCTGCCACCTGCTGCTTGCCGATAATTGAGTCATTTTAGTCACACACTAGCCCCTTTCTCAAGAGATGTTTAGGCTGCAGCTCACTGCACACTTTCCTGGGCCGAAGCCCCTTTGTCTATATGTAGTAAGACTGTCTTCTGAGTAAGCATTCAGGGGATCAGACTGTCAGCATTTTATACTGATTTCTTGCAGACTGGTGTTTCATGAAGAACCCCACTTCAACTATGCTTGTCGTCTTTAAAAATATATATAATTATAATTATACCGGTAATCAGTCAGTCAGTTTTATTACGGCAAAAGCCAGCAGCACAGAAAATCATAAATCCAAACAGAGAAAAATCGGCAACAACATCACCAGAGATAAAACAATTACACAAAGGAACTTTACAATGTGTTATTCAATAAAAGAGATTTACGCTTCTCAATAGCTAAAGTGCAGAATTTAGCCACATCATATGATACTAGACTTGAAGAATCCTCCAGAAGATATTTTCGTAAAATTTCGGGGAAGGATTCCAAATAGTGTTGTAAGGGTGTAAACTTTGTTAAAAGGGGTAAAATAAATCGAGCACGTTCTTCACTATAGAATTCGCAAAATAAAAGGATGTGAGTAACGGATTCTACCTTGTTAGACATGCAGGGGCAGAGACGCGCATGCATTGGAACCTTCATAAATTTGCCATACAGCACTGCTGAATTGAGGGGGAGACTTTTTGCCTTAGTGCAGAGCACTGTTATTCCCTCTCATAGGGATGTAGGAGAAGAGGGACTGGTCTCTTAGCTTGATATGATGCCTCACCTAAGATCTCCTAAAGCATGGATGACTAACCTGAATCCCTCCAGAAGATGCTTGACTACAACTGTTGACTGCTGGCTGGAGCTGATGGCAGCTGGTGCCCAACAACATCTGGAGGGACAGTTTTCCCCTCCCCTAAAGCGAAAAGTACAGTTAGCTCAATGTGGTGCTTTTTCCAGCATGGAGATGTCATTATTTTGGACAAAATATTTTGATAGCATTTGTTTCGGGTGTTCCTTTATGGAGGTTAATCGTATGTTCGAAATGTTCGATACTTGCCTCTTGTTAATACTGATTTTTTGCTTATGCTCGTTTCTTTTCTCCCTTTCAGTTTTTTATAGGTATTTGGGAATCCATGCTTATCTGTAACTAAGAATGTGTGATGATTTGGCAGGTGGGTGATTTATCTGTTACCTTGAAGAGAATGGTGCTAGGATGTGTCTTGATTTTTGTAGGACTAATTTAAAACAGTTTGCATCCCAATTTTATGTGTGCTTATTCAGAAAAAAAATTGAGTAGAATTTAATTAAGTACAGTCCACTGAATTTCATTCAGGTTGAAACAATATTTTTGTTGTATGTGATTTTTAACAGGCAGATGGCATGTTGGAGACAAATGCCTTGCTCCTTTTCCTGAAAATGAGAAGCTTTGTGAAGCCACAATAACATCCTTGGAAACAGATGAAAATGGGGATTCTTTTGCAGTTGTATCTTTTAGGGGCTCTCAAGAAAAGAAAATACTAGTAGCAAAACTCTGTAGTATCAAAACCAGTAAATATGCCCAGAAGAACTTAATATTTGATGACGAAGATTTGGAGAAGCCTCGTTTCCCTGGCAGAAGATTTCCCTCATCTGCTGTTGACTATGAGCTGTCTAAGGATGGAGATCGGATCCCGTATACAATTAATAGATATCTACGTGATTATCAAAGAAAAGGGGCCCAGTTTTTACATGCACACTCTGTTTGTGGTAATGGATGCATCCTTGGAGATGACATGGGTCTTGGAAAAACAGTACAGGTATCTTACCTTCTCTCTGCTATTCTAAGGACAAAAAACTGTTGATGCCTGGAGCAGAGTAAAGAATTGGCTGAATTTTGTGAGGGTCTCTCGTGTTCATGATGATTTGTGCTCATGATGATATTGGGCACTCACAATTTTTGTTGAGTTGCCAGTCATTTGAATGATTGTTGTTTCCTGCTTTTAATGGTTCTAAGTTTTTGCTAGGGGCTGCCCTCTCTGTTTGCTCCGCTAATCAAGTCCGCTTACCCCTTTGTCAACTCCCCTTACTTCATACCTGGTCACACCTGACCCTTAGCATCTCAGCTATGTCTTTGCCTACCCACCCACCCCCCTTTGGTGAAATTCAACATTGTGTTTAGTCTGTGCGAAGTATTGCAGCTTGCCAGGTGGAACGATCACCCTTTCCTCTCCAGAGGGAGAGGACAGGGACGAAAATCCCATTGCGTGAACGTCTGAGGACGACTAAATGACTCCTGCCCCTTGATTTGTTCTGCTTCTTAGTATTGTGTTTGTCTGTAGCTGCTTTGATAATATTTATACCTGGGTTTTATAATTAGATAATTAATGAAACGAAACTTAGTAAGCCACAGCCACGTCTCCCCCCCCCCCCGTTTTTCTCTCCTCGGTTGTGAGGCCTTTAGATGCTTCAGTTGTTTAAAAAAGCCCTCTAGAAAGAATTAAGCTAATGATATTAATGAGAAAGTTGGAAGTCCATTCTTCTGTCCTGACCATGATATTTGATAAACCTGGAAGGCAAACAGATGGTGAGACTGGACTGAGGTCTTTTATTTTCCAGAATTGTCACAAAGTGGGAAATAATTTAAGACAGTGATCATGCTTTTTTTTTTTTAAAGGCTGATTTCCTCTTGCTTTTTATATTGCCTGTTGGGGAATTTTATTACACTCTTTCCCAGACACTGGCATATACCACTGATTGCAAAATGACAGTATGTGAGGAAAGATAGACTGTAAAACATGCTTTCTTGTCAGCGTGGGGAAGGAAGCCTGCAACATTATTTTCTCAGAATGGCAATTCATTCTTTCACTCCAAGGATGAAATAGCACTCTGCTGTGTGAGACATCCAGGGATTAAACTCCAGACTGGTTTTATTCTACAGCTTCTTTCCATAATTTACCACTTTCTCTCTTTAAAAAAAAAAAAGTTTCCATGCATGGCTTGCCACCTATTTTGTGTGTCATTATACTTGATAATAGCAGTGGCTCATGATGAGAACCAGGAATCCAATTAGAAGCATCTTTTTCACAACAGTTTGAATTTCATTGTAAGCTGGAAGTGGATATGTGGGTGAATGTTTTCTTTTCTTTTTAAAAGTATTTTCGTGGAATTTTATCCATATGACCCAAATAAAATAAAACTTCATGAGACAAATGCATAAAAACCAAGCTGAATCCAAACCAAGACTGGCATGGGATGTTACATTTACAAGAAGAAATGATAAAGCTGGTTAATGAATGGATATTTTAAACTTGCCTGTTTTTTTCATCCTGGTCACCTGGCTGAACAGTAAAATTATGTTCGCATGCACATGAAAGCTCATACCAAGAACAAACTTAGTTGGTCTCTAAGGTGCTACTGGAAGGAATTTTTTTATTTTTTATTTTGTTTTGACTACGGCAGACCAACACGGCTACCTACCTGTAACTAGTAAAATTCTGGTTTAAGCAGGATTACTTTGTGAATGTGATTAAAGTAATATTGACTTTTTATGCTACAACAAGCTAAGGGCATCACTGCATGTAACTAAATTAGTGAAATCAAAGCAAGTGCTGCAAATTGTCTTATACAGGTCATTTTCTGTGCCTACATGGATCTCTTTATAGCAAGGGTGGAGAATCTGTGACGCTCGATCTATTTTTGAGCTCCAGCTCCTATCCACCCCAGCCAGTGTGGCCAAGGGCCAAGGATGATAGGTGTTACAACCCACCATCTGGAAGGCTACAGTTTGCTACCCTTTATTTACATGCTGCCCATTCCATCTTGGGACTTGCATTAGAACTGTACCTCTGGTGGCTCCAGATGCCCTGGCTCTGATTCCACCCAGGAAGGATGACTCTTGTGTATCAATAAAAGGAGTGAGATACTCCTAGTAGAAGAGTTTGGACTCCCAGTTACACTTACAAGCACAAATTACTTGCATTTGTTGTCAGGAGGACCCTCCTTTCTGCAGCCTGCACATTTGAAGAAGGGCTAGTTGGCACATGTTTCCTCATCTTGAGAGCTGGAGACACGGTGACAGATGAAGAGTGTTTTGGGGACCATGCCTTCCCTTCCCTTCCTTAGCTGTGGGATGCTGTACAGTGGTACCTCGAGTTACAAACACTTCAGGTTACAAACTCCGCTAACCTGGAAGAGTTACCTTGAGTTGAGAACTTTGCCCCAGGATGAGAATGGAAATCGTGTGCTGGCGGCACAGCAGCAGCAAGAGGCTCCATTAGCGAAAGCACACCTCTAGTTAAGAACAGTTTCAGGTTAAGAACAGACCTCTGGAACGAATTAAGTTCGTAACTAGAGGTACCACTGTATCTAGTTGCAGCAGTGGGATTGGCTGAAGTTCTGGTGAGATTCCTTGTCTTTGGAGTCCTAAGACAGTGTATCTATGAGTTCTGAGAAAAGAAAACAAGTCTTAGCAAAATGTCTTTCCTGTTTGTTGTGAATCTCATCTGCTTGTTTGTGGAAAATGCCATTTCACCAGTTGAACCAACATCAAATTCCTACTTGTTCCCACAGTTCTTTGGATATGCGAACAGAGCTATGTAGTCTTTCGCTGTGCACCTTGGAGTTCAATCCAGAGTTTTGTTCGGAGTGCAGTTTGGTTATTATTTTCTCTTTCTTAAACACTTCAAATTGCGTTTCTTTCTAGGTTATTTCCTTTCTGGCTGCAGTGCTGCACAAAAAGGGGACACGTGCAGATATTGAAAATAACATGCCTGAATTTTTGCGGAGAACTATGAAAAAAGAAATGCAACCTGTTCCAAAGAAAGTAAGCTTAGGGGCATCTTGAAGATACAGTACAATCCAAACCATTTTAAAATGGAGATATGCTTTATGTATGTGAGGTTCTTTGGACCACAATTACACAGCGTGACACCCCCTCCACACACACAATATATTATAGAATATGGTGGCGGTGGTTGGTGGCATGGAGAACTCTGATCCATAGGCTTCCTCGTCTCCTGTGATAATTAAAGGACCATTTGCTGACCCTTCCAGTAGCTTAGAGAATAATTTCACTTGCCTGGAAAACATTTATTTGTGACCCCGCTAAAGCCTAAGCAATCTCTACAGGCTTCAGATAATTTAAGTGGGCTCCTGGTTCCTAACAAGCAGCTGAAGGGGGATATGTTTCACTTCCCCATTAATATACAGGAGGATTCTTTCACCTTCTTGCCTCTGTACATCTCACCCCTAGTTGGGCTGGCCTTCAACGTGACACTTCCAGGTTCTGCTTCCTGGCCTACCTTTTGTTCCTACCTCTTTCTTAGTCAGCTGTATTAAAATCCCTAGGTGGTTGGTAACAGACAGATCTTCCTTCCCTGCTTTGAGAGAGTGACTTTCTAAGGTTGATATAAATTTAAAAACAGTGGATTTTGAGGATCCCACCTCCATCACCACGAAGAGTCTTCTCTCAAACTTTGCTTGTCACCAGATCTTGGCTAGGAGCCAACTGACACTCTACGACTGTCGTCATTCCCTTGCCACCTGTCCTTCCCCTTGTCTTGGGGATTTTCCAGGTTTGCTCCAAGTAGGCATGCTTAGAACTTGCATGTCCCCTGAGCAAAAATGGGGAGAGGGGTGTTCTGTCAACTGGCAGGCCTCCGTATGGGCTGCTTTAGGCCTCATGGGATTCAAATTACGTAAGCTTGCCATAGAAACAAGATGGTGGCTACATTGAAGGAAACTCTTCTGGCTGGGTCTTAATGAGCTTGAAGAACCTTTTTTATTCTGGGTTTCTCTCACTGTGCTGTGCCCAGGCAGCTGAAAAGTATAGGATAGCATAGGAATATTAACAGTGTGGGGGGTTTTGTACTCAGACACAGCTTGTATGTATTCAGCACCTTGTATCTGTTCAGAAACCACATCACATTCTTCTTTCCAGCCTTTCCTGATTGTGGCACCCCTTTCTGTCCTGTATAATTGGAAAGATGAATTAGATACCTGGGGCTATTTCAAGGTGATAGTTCTGCATGGCAATCGAAAGGACTATGAAATGAGTCGAATCAAGCAGGCGAAATGTGAAGTCGCACTAACAACATATGAAACCCTTCGCCTATGTTTGGATGACCTTAACAGGTAACACAATTCTAAAAGTTACCTCTACTGCAGACAATAAGTGTGTGGTTGTTGTTGTTGTTGTTGTTGTTGTTGTTGTTGTTGTTGTTGTTGTTGTTTTTACATCCTAAAGGTACTCTTGCACACCTAGGACACCGAACGCTTGAAACCTTTGGGAGAAATAAGAGAAAATGTATTGAGCATATATATTGTGGCTGTAATCATATGCACACAAGTTGTCAGTGATTCCATTGCAAACTGTGGGACTTAATTTTCAATTAAACATGCATAGGAGAATGAAAATGTCTTCAACTGCATTGCAGAAATATATGCGCAAAGGGGAAACAGTCAATTTTCTGCTTGGAGTGGAGAAATACTTCTCTAGTGTTTTTTTAATTGCAATGAGTGACATTTGATGAAGGCTGGGGCAGGGAACATTTTGGCAACCACCAGTAAGAGGGTGTAGGGAAAGGGGCTGTAGCCAGAAACACCACTCTCACTCTAGGTAAGCTTCAGTAATGCAATAGAACCATGATCTTTCTGAAATGTGAAACATTTAGCGCTTTTATGAAATGCTAGTCCCGTTTCTTCATGTAATTTTGAAAAATGTATTCAGTAGACTGACCACCAACCCTCACTTCTCCCCTACAGTATGAATATATCACTCTGAAATGGATTCTTGGTGGATGGCAAATAATGTATTGCACTTGGTTTAATCTCCCGACCATCACTTCTAAGTCATTCCTAATTAGTGCGATCAAATGTTATTTAGCCCTGCCTGGAGCTGTTAAGTCATGGCTGTTATGGACTTCTTTGGATAATTACAAAATCCCAGCTGAAAGTTCTATTCAGTTTCTCTCCCTGTCTCCCTTCAAAGATAAACCCTTTCCTGCCTAATACAGAAATCAGTTCTTTTCTCTGGCTGTTTGTAAGGAGTGTCAAGAGTTTCTCTGTAGGTACAAAGAAGCAGGAAAGTCTAGTCACAGTCAGTTGGCGCAACCCAGTCAGATGGGTGGCAAGCAAGCAAATAAATTATCTATCTATCTATTATCTATCTATTCCCAGGGAAAGATAAGCCAGGTACCTGGGCATCTCCCAATTGGCCCTGCTGGCTGAGCTAACACCGTACTAGGTGTTCTGCAAGCTTGCAAGGACTATACTGCACTTGGCACCAGTTCCCTGAGGCATGGACAATGCTGTCTTAAAAGGCCCTTGTCCAATTCTGTCGGTACTGACATCTGTGCTGGAGGGGATGTCAATGGGTGCTCCTCTCAGAGAAAACCAAGCAAGCTATGTCCACAGGCCAAGGAGGCTCAGGGAAGGGGTTGAATCCCATGAGTGGAATGGTCTGTATTTTCCCCTTACCTGTTTCTTCTTCAAGCTTGTATGAGGGGCTGGGTTTGGGGGTCATCATCGCCATCCATATAATTTATTACCACCAAATTTCTGAGGGTTTTGGAACAGCCAAGCAGCAAGGGGGCGGTGTAGGGAAACTGGTGGCCTTTCAGGTATTTGGGGCTTGAGCCATGACAAACATGCAATATGGAGCATAGATAGTAGGGAATGCATTGAAACTTTTTTTTTTTTAATTTTCAGCTACATTTTTTAAAAAACTTGCTGTATTTTTTAACCCCCCCCCTTTTTTGATACTCTGTACTCTCATTCTCCCAGAACCATGGAAACTTGAGTCTTGTGTGTCATTGTTTTGCATAATATGGGAAACCTCGTTGGCAATAGCTTATGAAATAATATATTTGGAGGATTTAGGGAGTCTCTCCTAATTTCTGGTTGTTTTCACAGCTTAGAGTGGTCGGCTGTCATTGTAGACGAAGTGCATAGAATCAAGAATCCGAAATCGCAGATAACCCAGACCATGAAGGCTCTAAAGTGCAAGGTTCGATTGGGACTTACTGGGACGATTCTGCAGAACAACATGAAGGAGCTTTGGTGTGTCATGGACTGGTAAGCAAAATAAAAGTGAACCTTGCACGTATAGGTTGAACGCTCATTCACTGTTGATGCCATTTTATTATTATTATTATTTTTTTATAAGAATTTATTGACATTTTCAAAACAAAACATACACCCACACCCACACCTACAAATATAAAACAAATACAAATATTGCCATGATTCTTCTTCTTATTCATATACATAAAGAAAATTTCTATTTCTAAATCTTGACAGTTGACTTCCCCTGCCTTTTCACCTTCGGTTTTATGTCCATAATCTACTTTAATAACAACGTCACTCTAAAAATTTAAATTCATTTAAAGAAACAATCATCTTAATCTATAATAGCTGATACTAAACAATCATCTTCATCTTTAATAACTGATAATAGCTAATAATAACTAATGATAAACAATCATCTTAATCTATAATAATTAATAATAGATCCTTAAATCTTAACAAATTATTCTTATAACAAATCTATACTAACCTCTTCTATCCCTTATACTGCTGCTAATAACATAAGATTCCAAATATCCCTTTTCTTAAAAAACAAAACAAAATAAAGCTTACAGTCTTCACCCTCCGATTTCAGATTACCATAACAGACCATTTAGATTTTACACTTAATAATTCACCCTACTCCCCCTCTGTCCATTGTCCATTTCCATCTATCACCGGAACCAATCTTCCAATTTTCCTCTTTTCTTATCCATCCACAGATCCAGACACAGTTCCCAACAAACCTTGCATCGAGCATCAAGGTACACATCTCATCTTCTTTCGGCTTCTCCGCTTCAATGCTGCATTCTTCTTTTATTTGTAGTAGTCTTGATTCTTTGTCCCATGCTCCCGAGCTCACACCTCGGGGGCTGGATATAACAATTCTTGCCGTCCCGGGGCTGCCACCCCCATAGGACGTGTATTTTTCCCGGAGTCGCCCTGTCATTTCTCTCCATCCTTCCAGCATCCCTTTCAGCTCTTTGCCAAGGTTTTCTTCCATGGTATCAAAAACTTGGAAAGCCTCCTCTGTGGGAAGTAAATTTTTTTTCATGTCCCCACTCAAGACCTTCAACTTCCAATCAAACAGTTCCAGCTTCAAGATAGTAAGCCTTTCTTCATCCGTTAGTCCAAAGTTCAAAACAAGTTCAAAAACAAAGTCCAACATGTTGAGAAAGGGGATGGGTATCAAATTTCAGTTTCCGTTTCTATGTTCTCCCTTTTGTACCAGTAATTTTCCACTTCAACTCAAACTTTTCGCAGCCATTTTCCTTGAAACCAGGGCGCAAAGACCAAAATTTTAAAAAAGGATATTTTCCACAGACTTGCTCCCCAAGGGGAGAACTAAAGAGTCTCACTTATCAAAGTTCAAATACTTTGTAACCATCTCTGTAACAGCAGCCTCTTAAACTGGTTATTTTCTTTCCCCCGAAGGGAGGGAGGCAGGCTTCCTTTTCAAACGTCTCCCGGATCGTTAAAAGAACACAGAAAATAGTCCAATCCAATACTCACGACCACCGGGTTTCTTTAGTTCCGAACATAACTGGTAGAACTTTGACGCTCGTCGCGGGGGTGACCGCCGCTTTACGTCCCGGTTGGGGCATGTCCCCTATAGCCCGGCTCCGTTGTCCCTTCACCCCCACTCCCCCTTTACAGGGGGAGCGAGGGAAGGGTTCAGAGCCATAATGGGCACAGCCGGGGAGCCCGGGGTGCGGGACGCTCTTCCCGCACCCCACCGGAGCCCCGCTTTGCGGTAGCGGGGCTCCAACCCCCGGGACGGACTGGGTCGCCTCACAGCCGAGGCATCCCACGACCGCTCCGCAATGGCGTCGCCGCCGGAAGTCGATGCCATTTTATTATTTATCTACATACAAAGATAGTGTTTTTGCACAGCGTTTTAGTTATGGCACGGCCAGTTTTGTAAATGCTCCAATACAGTCGTACCTCAGGTTACGTCCGCTTCGGGTTACATACTCCGGTAACCCGGAAGTGTTTTTCGCTGCGCACTCCGCCCATGCGCAGAAGCAGTCTGCGCATGCGCAGAAGCCTTTTGTGCAGCCTGCGCATGTGCAAAGCACAATATTGCCATTCGGGTTACGTACTTTTTGGGTTACGAATGGCACCCCGGAACCAATTAAGTACGTAACCCGAGGTACCACTGTATTACGTTTCAGTCCATGTGGTGACATGGACATCACTCTTAGGGGTACATCCTCAGGTACCTAGAAAATGAACATATTTAAAAGTATGAATGGGAATTTAGTTAGCCAGCAGATGGAACACAACAGCAGACAAAGAATCTGGATGTTTGGTTGTAGAATCCTACTGGATATGTGAGTGCTGGAGTGAGACACAAGAAATCACAGCAGACGGAAGAAAGAGGTCACAACAAGAATGATAATATGTCTACTCATTTTTTCCTGTCTCTTAGGGCTGTTCCGGGACTTTTGGGTAATGAAGCGCGCTTCAAGAAGGAATTTTCTGATCCAGTAGAACATGGTCAGAGGCACACTGCAACCAAAAGAGAACTAGCAACAGGTCGAAACGCAATGCAGAGGCTAGCTCAGAAAATGTCTCGCTACTTCTTAAGGCGTACAAAAGCTCTTATAAACGACCAGTTGCCCAAGAAGGAGGACAGAGTAAGAATGATCAGCTACAATAAATTTGTCCATAGCTATTCATTGTGGATTTAATGGTGGTGTAAACCACTGAGTCTTGGGCTTGCCGATCAGAAGGTTGGCGGTTCGAATCCCCGCGACAGGGTGAGCTCCCGTTGTTTGGTCCCAGCTCCTGCCCACCTAGCAGTTCAAAAGCACATCAAAGTGCAAGTAGATAAATAGGTACCGCTCCGGCGGGAAGGTAAATGGTGTTTCCATGCGCTGCTCTGGTTTCGCCAGAAGCGGCTTGGTCATGCTGGCCACATGACCCGGAAAAACTGTCTGCGGACAAACGTTGGCTCTCTCAGCCAGTAAAGTTAGATGAGCGCCACAACCCCAGAGTCGTTCGCGGCTGGACTTAACTGTCCGTGGTCCTTTACCTTTACCTAACCTTGTAGACATCTGGGGTGGGTGGGAGATGCACTCTGTCTTTTGCATGTGGGAATGCACATGTGTTTGTGCACTAGACTGGGGCTGGTGGTGTTGTGAGGTGCAGTTATGGGAAATCCATTTGCTGTTACCACTGCTCTGCAGGTACGTAGGCATGAATGGGTCTAGAGGAGAACTGAATCGTTTCCTTGATTGCTAAAATGTTTTTTCCTAATAATTATAGATAGATTTATTTATTGTCATTGTCCGTATATACACAGTATACACAACAACGAAAATCAAACACCCAAAGACCGGATTTACCATACACATTTGCACATATCTCCAACACTCTCATCCTTATTAAAACATAATCTATTAAAACATAACATAATCCAGAGTATAACATAACCTATTAAAAGCATAGCATAACCTAAAAGCCTGTCTCATTCCTTACTACTCACTGCTTACTATTACTTACTACTGACCCTGAGATCATTATTAAGTACAGTCAAAGCTCTTGGATAGAAACTATTCAGAAGGTGTGTGGTTCGAGTTTTCATTATCCTGTAATTGTTAAATTATAGTATTGTGAGTCAGTGTAAGGAAAGGGTCAAATATTGCTGTTAAGCAATACTGTTTTTGTCATTTGCAATTTTTCTCAATATGGGACTTTCCGCAGACAAATGATTTTTCTCATTTAACCATTCATGTTTTGTCCAGAATTTGTAATTACAAGCCCAAATAACTTCCGTAGCTCAGTCTGCAAGCTTAACGTCTTCAGTTCCCATGCAAGAATTTGTTAATGGACCCGAGTTCTGAAGAGGGATTCATTTAAAAGACTAGCGAGGGGCTTTTTGCCTCTCGTACTTTCTTTTCTTATGATAAATGCATGTAAAAACCTAATTGAATTGTTAAATGGAAAAACACTGTCTGGGCTTGGCATCACCATCACGAAAGAGTGCATGCATTTCGCTTGTCTTGCATAGTACGTTGAGCATAGGAGTACATTTTAGAGAATACACAATCACACATACTTTTAATAAAGATGCACATTTGTCGGCTGCTTTTTCTTCCTTATTTATACCTACCTTTTAGCCAAAGCCTGTAATAATACAGTCTAAACTGGGCTTTCTAAAGAGAAGATTAACAGCAATGCCACTCGGTTGCCTTTAATCTTGCAGCTTTCATTTCATTTCATTCTCTTGATAATGTGAGTATATGTTCAAGATACTTTTGGATTATTATAGCACAGCATGGTGCTGCTGCTTTGTGGGTGGCCTAAATTCAGGAGTGATCTTGGGATTTCTGCATCCTGCTGGTTTAGACCAAAAGATGTCATGGAGATGCCACCCATGGTCTTTGAGAGGAAGGATAAAGTTCGTCATACCACTGTACAGAGCCCCTCCCTCCTACATCAGCAATTCAGAATGTCAATGGATATCTTAAGAGCTGGCTGTTTCCCTTTATCCCCTTTGTCTGCATTAGCGTTCTGCAATAGTATGTGCCAGGAAATGGCAAAATAGATCTTTTAAGTGCTTCGCAATCTTTGTAGCCTTACACTGATGAATTTTGGGGTCCTTTCCCCTCCTGCACATACTGGTTGCAGATTGAGAAGTATTGCCACAATTTAACTTTCATAATCGTAACAGATTGTGTCATTTAAATCTAATAAGATATTAGCCAACTACACCCCCCCAATTAATATGGTGCTAAAGTTTACATTTATTTTGCAACAACAATGAAACATGGCATTGAGTTGGGCTGTGCCTGTCACGATCATTATTTTCTTGCAATTGTTCATAATAGCTTAACATTTTTATTTGTGGTGGTTCCCCCCCCCCCCCGCTTTGCATTTTATCCTGCCCAGATGGTGTATTGTTCTCTGACAGAGTTCCAGAGAGCTGTGTATAAGACTGTGCTGGAGACAGAGGATGTGCACTTGGTGCTGCGAGCAGGTGAACCATGCAGCTGCAACAGTGGTCGCAAAAGGAAATATTGCTGCTACAAAGTAAGATGTTTGGAGATGTTTGATTGTATTGCCAAGTTCCCTTCTGCCATGTGCATCTGGCGCACTCTGCTTCCAGGCTGGCTTTTCACTCATGGATCTGAAAGTGGGGCACAGGCGATGGATACAACATGGCATAAAACTCGCTTACTTACCCCTCTGGCAGTCTAGGTTTTTGGATTCCCAGTACTTTCTTTTACCGCTCACTTTTCTTCTTTCCGTTTGGATTTAATAAGCATTGAGGTTGAGTTACTCAAAAAGTCATCATTAAATAGGCAAAACATGTTGTTGTTGTTGGACTTGTTACTCTTAGGCACGGGCGGAAGGAGGGGGGTGCGGTGGGTGTGGTCTGCCCCGGGTGTCACCACTGAGGGGGGTGACATAAGCCGGGTGGCACTCATCGAGGGGCCTGCAGTGCGCCCGAGCCACGCGTCTCTCCTGCAGTGCGCCCACAAGTGTGCCCTGTCCCTATGGGCAGCTCCCCTTGGCGCGCCACCCCAGGCACCTGAGCGGCTTCCTCCGCCGCTGGTCTTAGGTTTGGCATTTAAAGTATTCACTCTTTCAGATCTAATTTTTGATACCACATAGAGTTTTACTGGTTTACCTGGGAGCCTGCTTCTTCAGGTGCAAATGTGGATTGGCTGGCAACAAGTGAATGTTGCCATTATTAGTTACACATATAAGGCATAAATGGAACGGTGTGGGAAGCAGCAACGTGGGGCGTGAGGTAGGGGAACTGGGGGTCATCATGTTCGAAAGCAGTTGCGTGTGCTTAGGCTCAGATCAGACGTAATGCCAAATTATGGTTTGCCAGCTGAGAATAGTTTTGTGGGCTCAGGTGCTCTTTCCGCTGCTTCTCAACTTCCTGGCTTTCTTAATCCATAGCTTGCAGACATCCACTTTGACAGAATGTGGTTCGTGCCTCGACCCACGGCTTGAAGTGGGTTTGGAAACCGTACCTTCAAATTCTGGTTTAGAAGGGAGGTACTAATCATCGGTTGCCCATTTAGATGTCATGGAAAACCTGCTGATAAAATGAGGGAGGGAGTGTGCTTCCAGTTGCCAAACCGTGACTTGTTGTTTCAGCCACATTGAGCCTTTGTTTCACATAGGGTTAAGGGACTAAGCCGGGTAGGTTTTGAAGATTACTCCCACTGCCTGTGGTCTTTTTGCACTAATATAAACATTTCCTTTACACGATTCTCTTTGTGCTATTATAAAACCTTTTGTGGCGGGTGGTTTCTTTGCATTTGTGCTGTCATGACTGGCTTCAGCCAAAACAGCTGACATAAAAATGAAATAAAATGAAGCCCCATAAATAGACAAGGGGTGAAGAATAACGTTGTAAAACTTTGTTATGTATGGTATACTTTTTCAACAGCATTGGTAAAATAGTAAGCAGACAACAGGAAGAAAATAATTGATGAAAACACTTCTGGAAAAGCATACCTTGTTGTTTAGTCATGTCCAACTCTTCGTGACCCCATGGACCAGAGCATGCCAGGCACTCCTGTCTTCCACTGCCTCCCGCAGTTTGGTCAGACTCATGTTGGTAGCTTCGAGAACACTGTCCAACCATCTTGTCCTCTGTCATCCCCTTCTCCTTGTGCCCTCAATCTTTCCCAACATCAGGGTCTTTTCCAGGGAGTCTTCTCTTCTCATGAGGTGGCCAAAGTATTGGAGCCTCAGCTTCAGGATCTGTCCTTCCAGTGAGCACTCAGGGCTGATTTCCTTCAGAATGGATAGGTTTGATCTTCTTGCAGTCCATGGGACTCTCAAGAGTCTCCTCCAGCACCATAATTCAAAAGCATCAATTCTTCAGCGATCAGCCTTCTTTATGGTCCAGCTCTCACTTCCATACATTACTACTGGGAAAACCATAGCTTTAACTATATGGACCTTTGTCGGCAAGGTGATGTCTCTGCTTTTTAAGATGCTGTCTAGGTTTGTCATTGCTTTTCTCCCCAGAAGCAGGAAGAATACCTAGTGAGATCCTGTTTACTTTAATATTAATTTGTTCCCTGACTGACTTTTTTATGGTGCGAAATCACATTGGACTGATCTGCTGGCTGATTTTTGTTCATATATCTATACCTTTAAAATATTCCAGTTGATTTATCTGAAGCTATCCATAGAGCAGGCTAGCCAGTTACTTTTTAAAATACGGCAAAAAAGAGAGGAAAAGGTGGGGAGGATAGTGAATGTTTTGTGACATGCTCTTAGAAGTTATATTGCTAAATCGCGGTACATGCAAGAATAGCTTTACTATTGCTATCCTCGTGAGATTCATAAAATGCAAAGTCTTAATTTTTTGTCATGTTTACCTCAGTAGAACTGCCACAGAGTAAATGGTCAGTGAATCACCACCTAAAAATCAGCCAGGCATGGCCGGGAAAGTAGTTATTTGATATAGGTGCTGATGTCATTGCTGGTGCACTAAGAAGCTGTTGGATTATACTTTCTGAGTTGTTTTAGGTTAAATATATTTTAGATGTATGAAAAAGAACACCCTGAATCCTAAGCATATGTAATTTGGCATTAATTCCCTTGGGAGTAAGTCTATGTTCGCGGGTGGCGCTGTGGTCTAAACCACAGAGCCTAGGGCTTGCCGATCAGAAGGTTCGGTGGTTCGAATCCCTGCCACGGGGTGAGCTCCCGTTGCTCAGTCCCAGCTCCTGCCCACCTAGCAGTTTGAAAGCACATCAAAGTGCAAGTAGATAAATAGGTACCACTCCAGCGGGAAGGTAAAGGGCGTTTCCATGCGCTGTTCTGTTTCGCCAGAAGCGCCTTAGTCATGCTGGCCACATGGCCTGGAAGCTGTCTACGGACAAACGCCAGCTCCCTTGGCCAATAGAGCGAGATGAGCGCCACAACCCCAGAGTCGTCCACGACTGGACCTAACAGTCAGGGGTGCCTTTACCTTACCTTTAAGTCTATCTAAGATCATAGCCTAACTTTGCTCTAAAGAAAGCAATGAGTGTTAACAATTATGCTAAATGGGATACAATCCACCAAGGAAGACTCCGGCATAGAAACAAAGCTCTGGGGTGAGGGAACGTTCCCCAGGCCTGTGGCAGCCATGAACCCTAAATTGGCCTCATTTCCAATTTAGGGGAAATTGAGGTTAAAAGGAAAATTCTGCTTGATGTTGCATCTGCAGGTTTATTTCCTTGCATCTTTATTTGGTATCCAGATCTGCTGAGATTGGATGACACTAATAAGCAGCGGTGTTAGAATTCCAGTATTTATTGTCTGAGAGTCAGAGAGCTGGGTGCCACCCTGTATATCACCCTCTTCCAAGCACTGACAGAGATACTCAGTTATGGTTGGCAACAGGAATGGCCAACAAGTTGAGGTCATTCCGCTCTTTTGCAATGAATAGGCACACATGCCATATTACCATGTCTGGCTATAAATCCAAACCAGTTGATCAGAAATGTAAAGTGCTTAAACATTGTTGTTGATTAGTCGTTTAGTCATGTCCGACTCTTTGTGACCCCCATGGACCAGAGCACGCCAGGCACTCCTGTCTTCCACTGCCTCCCGCAGTTTGGTCAGACTCATGTTGGTAGCTTCGAGAACACTGTCCAACCATCTCGTCCTCTGTCGTCCCCTTCTCCTTGTGCCCTCAATCTTTCCCAACATCAGGGTCTTTTCCAGGGAGTCTTCTCTTCTCATGAAGTGGCCTCAGCTTCAGGATCTGTCCTTCCAGTGAGCACTCAGGGCTGATTTCCTTCAGAATGGATAGGTTTGATCTTCTTGCAGTCCATGGGACTCTCAAGAGTCTCCTCCAGCACCATAGGGGTCTTAAAAATTCCTGTCAGTTGTATGCAGAGTAGATGCACAAGGTGGTTGAGAGTGGCCTGTACCACTTCCAAGTGCAGATGGGGCGTTGCCATTTTTGAAAATTCTGCCAAAGCTTCCTGTCAATGAGCTGCCTTGAGCTTCTCTTCCCCTTTCTAAGATGGTTTATTTTTTATATATATTTCTGCAGACAAATGCTCATGGCGAAACAATGCGGGCATTGTATTTCAGTTACCTGACGGTCCTTCGTAAGATTGCTAACCATGCTGCACTGTTACAAACGGACAACACGAGCAAACAGCAGGTCAGTTTCCTTTAGCCCACAGTATTTTGAGGAAGAACTTACTGCTAAGTTACATTGCTTTTCCCATTTTGATCTTCTGTTAATTGTTCATATAGTTGAAAATTATTTCAATCATATTCAGCTCATATTCAGAAAACACAGTACTAATTCCTATAGCTTTTAATCTATTTTTCAACCCTTAAAAGTTAGTCGGACCATCTTGCTTGGTTTCTTCCCTTGCTCCTGTAACTGTTGAAAAAGTGTTTTAGATTTCTTCTTAGGCCCAGGATGTTAATTACAGATTTGCCAGATTTTATCCTGCTTCTGCACAATTTGTGTTTCATTTCAGGAAGCCTACATCACAACGGTGTGCAGCCAAGTGTTTTCCAGATTTCCTGATTTTGTGAAGCTTAGCAAAGATGCAGCCTTTGAAACCATTTCTGATCCAAAGTATAGTGGGAAAATGAAGGTAAATATATGAAGGGATTGAAGTATATATTATGTGGCAAAAAATAGTTGGTATTAGCTTTCATTTAGCATGCATGGTTTCTTTAAGATAAAGTTCCACTGTTTACATTTCCATTACCATGTAATTCAATGAAATTTGAAATTTTCTGCATATTTCATTGTTATTCTACTCATGACAAATACGTTGATGCAAATTTATTGCTACCAGTACAAGAAACTGAGTTTCTGTGCAAACAGATATAACATCTATGGGGATGTTGAAGCTCCTGTGGATCAGGTTGTGTATATATTGAGTTTGCCTGTTTCCACCCTAACTTTATTGCAGGTAAGATGCCTGGAAAGAAATAGACCAGAGCACACATGGAAAAGAATGAACCTTCTTCTCCATGTAATCAGGTGCCCGGCTTTACAGTCTTCTGCATTTTTATAATCTATACTTTACTACTACAGATGCACTTTAAAAAATGAAAATAGCAAGACACCGGTAAAATAAAGGCTTTAATCAGATATTGTTGGCCTCAGGAGATTTGTTCTAATTTTAAACAGTCTGCCAAGCAGCAGCTAAGAGAAGGTTATGAAAATATTGCAGAGACAGCTTTCAAAATTAAGTTTTACTTCAAAAGCTCAACTATTTTAATTCTGGGGTTTTTAACATATAAAAAGGCAGGCATAACCTATGTCAATAAACCACTACGGCTGAAAGATTGAGCAAGAGTGAAAGAGCTGGCTGAATAGCTATGGCAGTAATAAGGTGGGGTTTGGGATTTTTAATTTTTTTAAATTGCATCGACTTGTGCAGTTTCCAGAGTATTTCAGCTCTGCCGTGCCCCTGCTTCTGTTCGTTCACAGAATATCAAGGATAACTTCTGTGTGAAATAACACAGGAGGCACCTGACACGACATTATTGGGCACTACTTAATGAGCGTTTTTCCTGAAATAAGACTGTTAAAGTGTCCTGCTGATCAGGCCAGTGACTTGTCTAGTGTGCTGGTCTCACAGTGACCAATCAGATGCCTGTGGGAAGCCCCAGAGCAGGAATTGAGAGCAATATACTCTTCCCATTGGTGATGCCAACAACCAGTACAGTGGTACCTTGGTTTCCAACCATTTTGGATTACAACCACGTCAGCCCCGGAAGTGTGTGTCCCCTTTTTTTGGATTACAACCCTCTTTTTTTGGGGGGGGAGGCCCCATTGGCGAAAGCGCGCCTTGGGTTACAACCTGTTTTGGTTTACAACCGGACCTCCGGAACAGATTATGGTTGTAAACCAAGGTACCACTGTATTCAGAAGTAGGCTAGGTTGAGAGGTAATGACTGGCCTAGTGGGCTTTATGCCTGTGTAGGCATTTGAACCCAGGTCCAACACTGTAACCACTACACCATATTGGTTCTCTCTCGTATCTGTGTTGATCTGCTTATCTTTTATGCTTTGGGCATTCTGGATTCATACGGTTTCCCTTTTCAGTCTTAGCTATTTGTTCCTCACCTTTCTTCTGATCTGCCCTGCGGAATACTGAAATACCTACCATGCTGTGGAGTCCTCTTAAATTCCAAGATGACATGGCATTGGTTTATTTTCTTTAAGCAAAGTGGATTTGTTTTCAGGAAACCCATTTGGGAATTAATTATGTGAGCATATTTGTTCTCCTCGCTTTCCCCCCTGGTTGTTTTGTAGGTAAACTCATTTTACCCTTTAATTCGACCTCCTTGTACCTAAGAAAATAGAATTGGAGTCTGAAATGGCAGGACTTGATTATTTTTTACCCATTAAAATGATCCAGTTTTGACAATTTCTAATTGAATTGAAAACTAAAGCTCTCCAAATATTTCCAATTCGTGCCTCTTCAATTCACCGTGAAATTGGATGATTGGGCCTACAGTGTGGGTTATGAATGGTACGATTGCTGCTTTGTATTCAAGATTTTATCTGCCATTATAGAATTAATCAGATAAGTCTCCTCTTGTCATTTAGAATGTTTTGCTTTCAGGAAAATGTGTGCAAATTAAGAGGTTAAGTATTTATCACTGAATCAATAGCATTGTTTAAATATTTATTGCCCATTGGGAATAGGCTACAGACATTGGACAGAAAAAATCCTCTTTCCCCTTTTTGTGTCTTGCTTCTGCACGGTGCTCTGGATTTACTGTTTGCCAGATGTGGACATGCTTCTTTTGAGAATAACAGTATCGCTGTTATACAGAACGCTCTGGATTATTTGCTTCCCTACCAGAAGAGCATTGCGTGTGGGCGGATTATTGGCATTTCAAGGTCTGTGCAAAGTCTGGGAAGCCACGACCTACTGTAAACAGACCAACAGAGGACACTGGAAGCAGGGAGGGGCATACAGCTGGCTGATTATTATGAGAAGCCAAGTTCCAAGAAGCTCTGAACTTGGATGTTGTGCAGCAGGCTTAAAAGAGCGCTGGCTCACTTCAGGGTGACTATTACGCTCTGGGTTTTTTTAAAAAATGTCCTGTGGTCATGGCCTTGTAGATTAAGGCTATCAAATGATGGGCAGTTATAATGCTACAAATGTGTGATTTGCCATCCTTGCATTGTGTTTGCATTAAGATCACACCTCCTGCACTGTTTCATGGATTTTCTTTTATAGCTGTTTTAACCAAAGCCGTGCATTATCTGTACATTTTGCAAAATGTGCACATCTATATCTCTGATCATTTGGTATCCTCTTACGGAGCAATCCAAACACAAGATTCACTGGCGTACACGGAGTTTGGAATAGGTGCGTCTCCAGCAGAACTAGCTGAGTGTGGGCTCACCTGGGGTTAGGCCACCTGGGGTCCCTCATCCTGGCTCAGTTGGCAATACACTGGTGTAAGCCTTTCATTCTAGCACAGACGCAGCTCTCCTGGGGCAAGTTCCACAAATGGGGCATTCCGGGGTAGTGGCAGGGGACAAGCCATAGCAGGGAGAGATTTTCCCCTATTCCAAACTCTATTCATCTCAGTCAAATGCAACCCAGCATAAGTTACATTGGCAAATAGCATGGTGTAAAGCAAACACAATTTTAAAGGCTGGTTTTTGCCTCTGCTAGGCTTGGGATGGCTCAGCTGGCGGTAGGTCTACTCCTGAACAGAGTTTGGAATAGGGGAAGTTTACACCAGGATAATATATCCCAGCATAAATTGCACTGGCTTCCTGTCGTTTCCATTGACTTGCTTATGTTTTTAGTTTGTATGATGTCACTTCAAATCAGTTGACTTGTTTCTTCTTCTTCTTCTGGATTTTTTTGTTTTGTTTTCTAAATCCCCAACTTTGGAAAATTGTAATATATGTGAAAGTATATTTTGCCTGAGGTTTATTCAATAACTCTTTTCTGTGGTTTACTTCCAGGTCCTTCAGAAGCTTTTAAATCACTTCAGAAAAAACAAAGATAAAGTGCTCCTTTTTTCCTTCTCAACCAAGGTGAGCTTCATCTGATTTGTAACAAAACTGACTATAGCTTTCTTTGTTGTATGGTTAAAAACCAGTGTACTCTATTTAATGCAACAGTAAGTACTAGTACAGTTCAAATGAAGTAGAATAAAACGGTAGGTATACAAAATTAAAACTTTGTATTTTTAAAGAAAGAGAAAGTCCATGTAGGCCTAGTAGGTAAAGGCGACTGATATATTTTGTAGGCTGTCATGCAAAATACTGCAAATAATGCTGCAATCTCTGGTTTTCCATCTTCGAGAAATAAAATGGGCAATTCCAGACTTGGAACTTCTGGGCATTCTTCTAAGCAGTGGGACAATAGTCTTTGTACGAGCTAATATGGGCAATGTAAGAGAACATGGAACTGACTATAACAATGTATAGTAAAGCCTAAAGCATTGAATATATCTGCATCATCATTCACTTAAAGTATTAAATATGACAATAGCCCAGTCTGCACGTCACAGTAATTCACAGTTCATAGTTTACCAGGTGATTGCTCCTGCTTTGCGCCTCCCTTCAATCCAGCAGCAGCAACAAACCATCATCCTCGGCTTCACAGTATGACTGAACCAGGAGTCGTGGTTTGTTTTACTCAAACAAACCATGATTCGTAAGCCAAGAACAAACTTTGTTCTTGTTTGGAGAAAGTCAAACCATGACACACACACACACACACACACACACACACACACGAACACTTTTATGTAGGGAAAATTTGGGAGTCTTTCCTCATACCCCATAACAATCACACCTGTGGCTGTTCAGTTGCATGCGCACATAACAAACAGATGCATGTACAATTATTATATTATGAAGTTTTAATGCTTTTCCTCACACAGAAGAATTACCTTGTAGGAAAAATGTAAGGTGTGAGGTAGCGCTTAGATAAACTGAGGATGCGATCCTGTTCACACTTCCTGAGGGTAAGTCCCATAGAACTCACTGGGACTTACTTCTGAGCAGAGATGTGGGTTATCCTGTGGAACTTTCTTGTCAGTGCCTCGGCCAAGCTGTCTTGCCTCTTTCTCTTATGTGTGAATTCCTGTAACTGGCTAATGGGACTTGGGGAATGGCAAACATGAGATAAGGCAGGATTGCCTGGATTGAATTAAAAAATGAATGTAAACATTATCTGAGTTCTCCATATCAAATTAATAGTCCGTTGCTTCCACTGGAAAAGCAGCACACTATTTAAACATAGCACTGCAGTAAATGGAAAATGGAAATGTTAAGTGTTTCTGCAAGTTAATTAAATATTTGTGATTCTGTGACTTTGGAGAAAGAGTGATGGTAGGAAAACTCTGAGCTGTTACAGACCTTCAAGACACTTGATCCGTCTGGTTTATTGTGGTTCTTTTTAAATAGTACTAATTGCCTGGTCTCCCCATCTCTTCCACCAGTTGCTTGATGTTCTGGAGCAATATTGCATGGCATCTGGGCTAGATTACCGAAGACTCGATGGAAATACAAAGGCAGAGGACAGGGTCAAGATAGTAAAAGAGTTCAACAGCATGGAAGAAGTTAACATTTGCCTCGTTTCTACAATGTAAGAAAATGCTGTGTCTGCTTTTGTCTAGGTAGTTAGAGATTTATAGCAAATTTACTGCACTCCCACTTGATTGATCTTGCATTTTGTCACTTCCTTGGGAAGAAGCAATAACATTACTGTCTGCTGTTATAAGACTGGGAAGTAGACTGCATCAATCAAGACTGTTAGGGTAGAAATGAGTCATATCCCTTACGTATTTCCATATTTCTTCGGTCTTCATCTTCGTCTCCCCTTTCTGAGGATCGCTTCAGATCGAAAATGACGAGTGATAATATTAGATAAATAAAAGCCCCCCCTTTTTTTGTTCCGCTTTTGGAACCAGAATAATCTTGAATGCAGTTGTTTTCAAAAGCTACCATCCTCAATTTCGTTTGAAAGAAATTAGTAGTGACATGCACAAATAGAAACTCAGAAATTCAATTGAAAATTCAGTTATGGCCTCGGCTGTATTTCATGCTTAGAGTTAATTGGTCTATATTTTTTAACTCTCCCTTCACAATATCACAGCCCTGTTTACAAGATGCCATTTTGTTTGTCACTCACAAAGCCCTCCAAAAAGAGACCATTCTGTTTTGCGACTTGCTGTATTTAATACCAATACAGTAGAATACTCTTTAAGGCCTCCCACTTATAGGGCTAGTTTCAGACGGTAGCATTGGGTGATCATACCTGCTATTCTGTGGGGTGTTGCAGGCTGCCTAACATCTATCTGAAATCGTTGGGAGATGGCATCAGAGGGTTTGATGCCGGCAGCGTCCTGATGATGCCTAGTTTCCAGATTCAAAGTTAGGAGGAAGACTAGCTGTTGATCAGTGTTACTCTCACTGTGGTGAGCATGTTTGTTGAAGGTTGACTACCAGTATCTATCTGGTCTTCCACACTGGCTCTCCTTGACTAAACATGTAGTAGGCCAATGGAATAATCACTAGTTTATGTAGGAGTTTTGCTTAATTTCTGGCCTTATATGGTGGGTATGATACATGGTCCTGCCACCTCCATTTGTGTGGAGAATTTGCCTCCCCATATCATCAATGAACTCCTAGATCAACTAGAAAGGTCCCTTACAACATAGTCTGAGAATACTTAGTCTAGACTACAGTTAGCAAACTTCCACTAAGGCCAGAGAAATCCTTCAACAGTCTCGTGCAGTCCAAATCCTAAGAACAAATTAGCTATTATGAAACAGCAGATCGTCTTTTAAAAAAAAAAAAAGCCGAAGTCTGAAAAGGAGTCTAGGTAGGACTAGCATTGCACCTGTCTAGAAAATAACAAGGCTACTTCTACTATCGCGAATCTACACAGGCAGCGTTTTCATCACCCGTGTCATCTTGCTTGTTGGATGAAAAGGCTGCAGGCAATGTGCCACGAATCTTATTTTTGTGAATGCCAACTTCTCTCCTGAACTTTAGAACTCCTAATGTCCCTGGTAGAATAAGTGACTTAATATGAAACACTTGTGGCACATGACAAGGGAATTGCCAAAATGCAGCGAATCCAGCAAAGGATGGAAAAAGATTTTTTAAAAATGTTTTCTCAGCATTCATGTTGACATCTCAGAAAAAGAGACACACATAAGGGTCATGTCTCTACAGATCTGTGTCTGCTAAATTGCTAGGGCATCTAGCCAAGGATCCTTAGAAATTATGAGAGTGCAAGGGTGTTAAGGATCTCTGTTGGAGAATTCTAATGTAATAATCTGGAGCTGGAATTCCCAGGAGTGCTAGCAAACCAATTCTAAACTAGTTTATATTTGATGTATAGGCTTAGGCAATAAAGGCATAAGACATTTCTAGGCTATCTAAATATATTGCTGCACATACAATATCTCTAACTGTTGTAATTGAACAGACCATGTATTATGTTATTACTATTATGATTATTAATTGCTTATCCTTAAGCCTATGGTCCCAGGGTGGGTTGCAACAATTAAAACACAATGTTAAAAACAACTTACTATCACAGAAATAAGGTGGGTCTTCAAAATATACATCTCAGGTGTCAAAAGCCAGGGCACAGGGGTGTATCTTCAGCATTTACCAAATGCCTCCTTACCTTTACCAAATAAGCTTGGCAGTCGCTGACATAATCATACTCTAGTCCATCAAAGGTGTAATAATGCCGGTCTCCATAGACTGTGCAAACAGCAGGACAAGGATTGGAGGTGTGCAGTAGATATGACTTCCCAAATCGTCGACAAACTCACACTTTCCAGGCCAAGGAAGCCGCGGAGTGATAGTGGAACGAGAACCTGACAAGGAGTCTCAAGGCATTTTTCCGAGTCAGATAGGTGGGCCTTTTTAACCACGGAGTAGCGTGAAAACACGCATGTATACTGGCAGTCGATGACGAGGCGATCTCGATCATCGGCAATACAACGAAACGATAAATCCAGCAGAGCAAAGGCACAATCTGGAAGCCGGTCACGCAATTTGTCTAACCTAGTCTTCTCTTCTTGTAGCTCCGATCATATATGCGCACAGTACCCACAAAAGGACAAGTATTTCTTCATGTGCCTTTCACTAATGACGAACTAAGAGTTGAAGATCTTGTCTTCCTTCAGCTGCGCTCATTGCGTCTTGGTACGAAAGTCAGGGACGGAACATCGAAACAGAGGCGAGGGCTCCAACCTCACTGTTTTCAGTAGCGTAAGGTTAAACTAATGCTGAGAACCTTTGTGCAGCAGCGATCTACAATGGGAAAGATGACCTTTTTAAGAGGAGTCGAGCTTATATAGAAATGCAGTCCCAATGAGGGCTCATGTGGTGGTTTGTAGATCAAAGCCGAGTCACCAGCCTTAGTATCGCTCCCCTAGCAGGCAAAGTAGTAAGCAGTAGAGGAGGGTCGACTCTCCACTCCTCGCCATCTTGTCTCTTTCGCTGTCACCTCTGGTAGTCTATCCCAGTCACGATTGGAGATACCTACTAGAACATTGATGGCCCAATAGATATGTCACCTATAAATATTATCTTTTATATATTATATACGTTTGGGAGCGTTGGGTATATAGCAATTTGTCATCTCAAAATTTGATAAGGATAATCTATATTTCACTCATGTAAGGAAATACAGCCCACTTATGAGTGGTATTGCTCCTCACCAACTCATGTTTATTTTTAAATATTAGAGTATAATGACTTAAGTGTAATCTGAGAAGGTGTTTTTTGTATATAAACACATAATACAAGTGCAATGTCATGGTATGCAATAAGATTCTGAGTCATGAAATGCTAGGATCATAGTACTAATGTGTTATATCTAGATAACTCGGACTCGCCTAATGAGATTGTCACGACATTAATACTCCTACCCAATATAAACGGGTTAAGGTATGAAATAAAATAACTTGATTAGCACTGTCCTAATAGATGCTGGTTAAACAACGGCGCTCATCTCATGATGCTCTCTAACATTGCAGGCGTTAGACAAAATTGTGGTATCCACATATATAAACATTTTCTGTACATTAGAGTATCTACATCGACGAAAGTCCTAAAACTGAGTGCGAGGTTTCACTCACATAGAAATAGTTCTCTACTTTGTTATTTGACCCACAAACGAGACCGCAGGCCTATATATCCTGAAGAGAACCACTTCATGGATACAAGCAACCGCGGCGCATGAATTCATAACAGACACAATCTAGACCCTATATTGCGGTCGGTTGTACATCGGGAATTGCTACCTATATGTCGGAGCACTACCAGCTCTAGGTAATGAGGGTCCACTTGGGATTGTGACCATGGTCATTACTCTATAGAGAGTAGAGGCAGTAGTATGTGAAGCAATATTGTATCTTTCTTTTGGTGGCTCCATTCCACAGCTTTAGTTATGGTGGAGAAATAGGCCTCTCTACGTCTCGCTGCAGCAAGTGGAGTAGGACTATGCTCTTAACCGACAACTGTGATGCTATACAAGTTACTCTCCAGGTCAGTTGTGTAGATATCATTTGTAATAAAGCCTGGAGTGCCCACTTATAGTCTCACACATATTACATATCTATATAAGAAAATCAGATCGAGTGTGGACATTCATTGGACCTTAGTCAGTTATAAGACTGTGTTAAGCTTCCTTTTCAGGCAAAACCATGCACAAGGCCTGCAGTAATATGGGTGCTGGTCTCTATATATATATTTAATTTTCATCTCGATTTGCCTCTCATCACCATGATTTATTCACCACTTTATTATATAATATGAAATTATTTACTTAATCTATAGTGATATTCGTAGCTTTGGCACTGCATTGTTGGCAACTGATAGTTTTGCAACCCCTCTAAGTCAGAGGCTTGTGGTATTTATCTTCCACATAGATACTCACTTTTTTATATTACTCATGAGAGAATAATAAGGAATATAATGACTGGTTATGTATTAATGAAATTTGGTTGTGAGTTCATGGCATTAATTATACAATATAAGATTCACAATAACTTAAAATATCATAGATCTACGTAAATCTGCATTTATTCACCAAATACACAAGAGCACTTTCACTCTGTTCTCTGTATATGCCTTTTATACATGATTTCTATAAATATATGCCACTCAATCACACTCATTTTCTCACTCTCTTAAGCAAAGATAAAGGAGCATACAAGGTTATTTTGATTGTAAGGTGTACCTTTAAAATGTAAGTTATCCACACTGCCCATTGCACCAATAGAATAATAATATGTGAGATTTGAAGGGGTGTCTTCGCTGCAGTAACTTTTTTAAATATAGAGTGCGCACTTTGGCCTGTTTCATAATAGGAGAGCACTCGTGCACACACACCACCCATCTGGTTAGATCTGTAATAGTAATATTAGAATGGGTGTTGTAGATATAGTAAAATTCCTACAAAATGCTTCCGATTCTTTCACATCACATACTCTTGAATTAATTCAAATTGCCACTATCACATACAAACCCAGCATTATAATAGTCTTATTCATACTTGAGAGAACACACTTTTGAGGATAAGTATGTGGGATAATGAGTTGAATTTGACGGATAATTTTCAAGCAATGTTATGCTTGAGGAGAAAAAAAAAGTGACGCGGAGGAGTCAGATAGTACACATATTCATTATCTTCTCGCACTCCTGGACAAACTTAAGACAGGTGGGCGCAGGAAAAAACAAGTTTCCCCATCCAGTGCCGTTCTGAATATCGCACATGCAAAACTCAACTTCTTCGAGCAAGGAGGCAACTATCATCAAACGTGGAAAGCGAGAGGATACAATTTCTAACATAAGTGGCTTGGGCTCCTGAGGGTGTTATCACAGTATACATTGTCGTACAAATTGCACAGTGATGTTGTAGTGCGTTTCTTTATTGTTCAACCAATTTATTTTCATGGCTAACACGAGTGGGTGCTTAAGCTGTGACAAATGGCTCTAGTAGAATTTTTCTTGACATTTAGTTTTGCCAGAGATAAGTAGCGATTTATTATTATAGTGGTGGGGAAAAAGTGAGAGTATGTTTGGAGCGGGACCAATTACAAGGGAGAAGTAAGAATGCATCACGCCAGAGTTTAAGAATGGCGTATGTGTGAATTGATTATGTTAAAGGGATGGCCTTTCCGAGTGTTCTCCACCTATGGGAATTTTTGAGCCCTCGGTTAATTGTGCCACACATAACACTTATACGATCGCTTCACTGTCACCTATCACTTAAGGACTGAGAAATGTCAACAAGAGCACATTCCTTTTTCTCACGAAGTTGTGTTAATCGTCTGTAAGTTTGTGCACATTACAATTGAGGGTCGCTGGAGGGCACAAGTCGTGTTTTCTCCTCGAGTAGGAAGCTAGAGAATCATTTTTTTGCAGGGTCCAGTTAATGATAAACCTCTATAAGCTGCCACTACACATTCTTTACAATACCTGTCTATTGATGGCTTCTCGAGAGAACTGAGAATGAGAACAGAAAGATTTGAACCTTGGCTAGGTTTGCTGGTGAGCTATTAGTACCATATAAACAACATAGTCTGTGTAATAGAGTGGTTTATATTCGAGAATATACTCTTTAGGTTCTTGTATAAAACAAATAGTTGGAAAATGTACATTGTTTTTAGCTTAATAAATGTGAATGTCACTTTCCATTGTGACATAGTATTGTGAGATTATGGAAGGTGATGGGACAGTAGCTCTATTGCACTGGAACAGTGAAACTGCAGTAAGTTTCAGTTACAGGTAGGTAGCTGTGTTGGTCTGCCATAGTCAAAACAAAATAAAAAATAAAAAAATCCTTCCAGTAGCACCTTAGAGACCAACTAAGTTTGTTCTTGGTATGAGCTTTCGTGTGCATGCACACTTCTTCAGATACACTGAAACAGAAGTCACCAGACCCTTATATATAGTGAGGAGTGGGGAGGGGTATTACTCAGAAGGGTGGTGGGAATGGGGGACTGGCTGGTAGCAGTAAATTTGTTCGTTATGATGAGAGAAATACTATTTGTGGTTTCTACTGAAAGCAGTATAGTTAGTGGCATTATTTATAGCCTTTTGGAAACTTGAGAACTTTCTGCCTGTTTGTCTAGGAAAAATGCTCGTAACGAATAATGCTACTTTACGTACAAGTGGTGATCTCATTTTTTTTTTTTGAAAAGCACATTTCTTCACCTCTTTGTTTCTTCTGTTGTTATAAAGGGCTGGTGGACTGGGGCTCAATTTTGTTGGTGCAAATATCGTTATACTGTTTGACCCAACATGGAATCCAGCTAATGGTGCAAATATCGTTATACTGTTTGACCCAACATGGAATCCAGCTAATGATCTTCAAGCCATTGACAGGTACAGGCAACATGCTAAAAATGGGTTACTTTAAAATATAGAAGTTGCTTCTCTTTTTTTCTTTTCTTTTTTTTTCTTCCTTTTTTGGACCCCGGTCTTTGGTTTTTTTCCAGAGCTTACAGGATTGGCCAGTGCAGGGATGTGAAAGTATTTCGGCTAATCTCTTTGGGGACAGTGGAGGAGATGATGTACTTACGGCAGGTTTATAAACAGGTAAAGTTTTCACTGTGTTTTTGTTCGCGTTGCTGATTTTTTTATATCAAATCGCCGCACTTGTTAACCAGTTGTTTGTGTAGGAATTAAAGTTGACCTAATACAACACAATCTTTGTCTTTGCTTTATGGCTTTTAAGCTAATTTAATAATTCTCAAATATAATTTAAACTCTTCCTAGAAAGAATATAATGAAAGAACATTATACCAGGGTGCCTGCAATCATGTTCAAATTTAATTCATCATTTACTAGTAAAGGGCAACATTTATCATGGAAGAGGCCTAAATACAAAACACCTAAACACTTCTGACACTCCCCTTTATTTCTTAAGAAGCACCTAGTTCTTACAACGAATTATCAAGTCTCACTTTCATTTACATCATTTGTGCCCATGCCTTTTGATTTTGAAGCATAAGTACATATATAATTGCTTTGGGTCACATTAATCTTTTTTTATACTTTTCTTTTCTCATTCCTCTTCCCTCTTTTCTTTGCTCCTTGCTTCGCTTCCTTTGTATTCTCTCGCTTTTCCTTTGTATTCTCTCGACTGTCCAAATTTATATTATAAGTTCATTAGGGCATGGAACCCTCTACCTGCCTGCCTCTTTTTATCACATTGTAAAATGCCGTATACACCGGTGATGCTCTATAAATAAGTGCCCTGATAAACATTAAGAGTTTTCTGACATTGTTCACTGGCTTTCTAAAACTTAACGTATTTTACGCTCCATCAGATGCACTTTTTCCCTCCTAAAAAGGAAGGGGAAAGCCCTGTGTGCCTTAGGGAGCGAAAGCTTCGTTCCCACCCACTGCCTCCCCCCACCCCCCGCTGTGTTCGGCGGGAGGTGGGGGGAGGCAGCGGCGATGTTGCTGGATCGTGCCAGCACCTCCGTTCCCCAAAAGAAGCTTCTTTCGGCGAACAGAGGTGCTGGCACGATCCAACAACACCCTCTGCTCTTCCCGCTGCCTCCCCCATCCCCCGCCGCGTTCAGCGGGGGGTGGGGGGGAGGCAGCTGCAATGCCTGCTTTTGGGACCGGTGGGCAGCAGGGAAGAAGAAGAAGAAGAAGAAGAGTTTGGATTTGATATCCCGCTTTTCACTACCCGAAGGAGTCTCAAAGCGGCTAACATTCTCCTTTCCCTTCCTCCCCCACAACAAACACTCTGTGAGGTGAGTGGGGCTGAGAGACTTCAGAAGAAGTGTGACTAGCCCAAGGTCACCCAGCAGCTGCATGTGGAGGAGCGGAGACACGAACCCGGTTCCCCAGATTACGAGTCTACCACTCTTAACCACTACACCACACTGGCTCTCACTGGATTTCCACCACCACCCCACGCACTGCCCTCCGATCCCAAAAGCAGGCTTTTGAGATCGGTGCAAGGTGCGGGGTGGTGGAAAAAACAGTGGGGATGCTGCTGCTTTCTCCACCACCCTGCGCCCCGCGCGCCGATGCCAAAAGCAGGCTCATCCCCTCTTGCTTTAAAGGGACATGGGGAGGAGGGGAGAAACGGAGCGTTCTCCCCTCGTCCCCATGTCCCTTTAAAGCAAGCGGGGATGAGCCGCTGTGAAGGGAGAAGGGGCTCCCCCTCCAGCGCCCCCCTCCCTGCCTTTTAGAGGAGGAAAACCAGGAAAATATTTTTTCCTGGTTTTTCCCCTTTAAAAAACAGGTGTGTCTTGTGGTCCGGAGCGCCTTATGGACCGAAAAATACGGTATCTTCTCATGGTTTGACTTGGTGTGTTGTCTGAACCTGGGCTCTTCATTTCTCTCTCTCCAGATGTATCACAAGCGGTAACCAAGGTTTATTCTTGGATTTACAGCTCATGGTTTGCCTGGAGAGCCACATCACTAAACCATGACCTAGCTTATGGCAGGAGGATCGGAGGAGGAGTGCAGCAGCTGCAATCTCCTCTGCAGGGAACCTTATTGTTGTGTGTTTGCAGTAATGGGTTATGTGCATTAAACTCCTTCGACGTTGAACCCCTTCTCTTGACCCCTGGCCGATAAAATATTAAAATAAAAATAAGAATTACCCAAGAACCAACATTTAATGGTTTTAACAATACTGGGTTATATCCAACTAAGTTCTACTCAGAGCAGCAAATCCGTTGAAATTTATGGGCTTAAATTCATGCATTTTAGTGGATCTATTCTGAGTATGACTTAATTTAAACATTCTGTGTGGAAATGAATTGTTCTCTACACAAATTGCAGTTAATATTCCTCTTGAAATAATTTGAAATAATATTACTAGTGTTGGTCTCACTGTTTATTTGGGGAGGAGGAAAGTAATGTTGCTGGTAATGTGATCAGTTCAGAATAAATAATTGTAGAGGTCCTGAAGTTCAGGTCTTTTACAGAAAAACACTGTCAAAACAGAGCAGTTTTTAGGCCAACTACCTTTGACAAGACTTTAAACATTCTTAAAAATCCTGCCCGCTGTACATTTTGTTAATTAGCTGACAGGCAGCATTAATGTATGTTTGAGAAACTTGATTGAAATCATTGCCTTGTAAATTCATGTGAAGTATTTTCAGATGGTGTCATTCCATGTATCTGTGTAAAACCTTTAAAAAAAAATCACAATGCCGTTTTTGCAAACAAATTATACTTTAAATTGTGATAGTGCCAGGATTTTGACCAGCAAGTGATTACACCTTTTTGTTAGATTAGGAAGAGAGTATTGCAGATATTAATATTGTGCAGTTTGAAGCAACTAGAAGCATAAGACCTGACTCCTGTTGGAAGAAATCATTGTCCAGACCCATAAAAATATGATTCAAACTTTTACTTGCAGAACTCTTCAAAAACAGAACATAAGCATCAAAGATACATCTAAAATATCCATGTGCTATCCAGCACAGGCTCAGCATCTTAGAAATAAAAGATAGTTCCAAGAATTAAAATGGTGCCTCTCTCCCCTATTCTAGCCTGCCTAAGGCTATGCAGCTCCTTTTGGAGAGCCACTATCCTGTCCTTTTGTTCTCTATCAGAGAAAGGCTAACGGCCACCATCCTTTCAAGATGGCAAATTTGCAACTCAATACTTTTGTTATCTGATCTCAAGTTATAACACTCACATGTTAGCTAGCAGAAAACAACAGTTAGTCAATTATCAACTCATCCAGAGCTTTGAGTCCACTTAGAAAACTACTGTGGAAAAAATGCCAATGTTAGCAATACACATTTAGTCATTTTCCATTATAAACCTTCATTGATACACATACATTTTCCATTTCTGTGTCAATTAAACCAATTACACTTAAAAGAGCGGTCAGGAGATTTTTCTGGCATTTGGCACTTCAGAGGACAAGCCTCACAACATGGTACAACGTAGTAAGTATCAAGTGAAACCTGCAAAGAATATTGCAGATCTGTAAAAGGATTTCTCCAGTGTTGGGCTCTAGGCAGCCTCGAACAGGAGCTTCATGTTGCTTTTCAGGCATGTAGATTTTTCAGGAAGGATGAGTGGCAAAGGATGCCTTTATTTTCCTCCTATCTCCAATGTCTTCCCCTATTGTGCTATATACTGTGCCACCAGCCTCAGATCTGAGCATTTTATGGCTCTACAGCAAGGTGGTGGAAAGGGAGAGTAGTGGGAACCCTTTTTTCACCACTTGTGGTCCCACATTGGATTTTGCCCGTTGACTATGAGGAAGGGGCAAGTTTCTCAAGTGCAGATGTAGCCTGTGGATCATAGATTGCTTTCCCCTAGCTCATGTTAATTAAATTCTCATTTGATTATTGAGGATGGTGGCAATGGGGCTGTGGCCTACACCTGGAGATAATCTACTGTCTAGCTTGTTTCTTTATTTGCAGTATGTAGCTGGGTAGTTGTTGGGTGTGTTGCAAACAGTGTATCTGCTGGAGTACATTAGTACAGTTATTTGATTTCCTATGTAATATAGGGTACATGGGAGACTTCAGACCACATTTTCTTTATTTTCCAATAACATTATTCAGGTTAATATTACTCCACAATAGTGGCATCTGCCAGGGAAAATAAAACACAATCTTTTACTCTTTTAGGAATTTCTGCCTGCTCTGGCTAAATCTGCACATAAACTGTAAATGCCAGGAAATTCTGACATGTTGCAGGACCATGCTCCTGATTTTTTGTGTGTTCTACTCTGTTTTAGCAACTGCATTGTGCTGTAGTGGGAAGTGAAAATGCCAAGCGGTATTTTGAGGCTGTTCAAGGATCAAAGCAACATCAAGGAGAACTTTTTGGTATTCATAACCTTTTCAAGCTTCAGGACCATGGATCCTGTCTGACAAAAGAGATTCTGGAGGTGTGGTGTTTTACCTTTGGCCTTTTGAATATTTGTGCATCTTTTCTCTATATCTTACCATGCATGTGAAGAAACACGTTTTGAAATGTGGGAGGATTTTCACGATAGTAAAGTTAGTAATGTTGCTTTTCTCACCACATAAGAGAGATAGTTGCTAGTGTAACTTTTCCTTAACTTGGGGCTGGGGAAACTTTTTTGTCCCAAGGGCAGCATTCCCTAATGGGCATCCATCTGGGGGGGACATGCCAATGGTGGCTGGGGCCAGAGGCAAAAAGTAGTCTGAGCAGTTGGTGTAACCCTTTGTACAGTAGGCTACCTTCCAATCAGAACCCATCTTTTCACCCAAGCAAGCAACCAGCATGTTCACAGTTCAAAGAAACATTTCAGCCAGGCAAAAGTACTTGAGAAAGGCACAGAATATCCCCAAAGAGAGAGAAGGTATAATCTGGGAAGAGTCCTGAAGGCTTGAGCTTCCTCACCACCACATTAACTTGATAATTTAATATTTATTTGTTTGAGAAACTCCTAACCTGTTTTTCATTGAATATGCTCCCAGATCAAGGTACATCGTAGTAATTCAAAATAAAATACAGTTAAAGCCAGTATAGTTCCAAAGAGCAAACAAGAAACAACTTAAGCAAGTCCATCAAAGGCAGAGATGCCCATCTGCACCAATCAAGCTGAAACACACACACACACACACAACCTAGTGCTGAAAACCCATTATAGCAGCAGTCAAATGTGAGAGGAGGAGGCATTCCCTGAGCAGAGCGTCATTACTGAGAAAAGCCCTCTCATTTGTGGCCACATAGTGGATATTTTAGTTATTCCCATACATCGTACCTCGGAAGTCAAACAGAATCCGTTCTGGAATTGCGTTCGACTTCCAAAACGTTCGGAAACCAAGGCGCAGCTTCTGATTGGCTGCAGGAAACTCCTGCAGCCAACTGGAAGCCGTGGAAACCAAAGAACGCTTGCAAAGCAGAACACTCACTTCCAGGTTTGTGGCATTCGGGAGCCAAAACGTTTGATTTCCAAGGCGTTCGACTTCCGAGGTACGACTGTATATACCGTATATTCTTTATTACTACCCAACCAGGAAAAGATCAGGAATTAAGGTCTGCTAACTCTGTCCTTGAATGCAAATAAAGCAATTCCCCCAAGCCTGCTGGTGCCCCATCATATCTCTCTCTGTGTGTCGGTGTTGCCATTTTGGCTACACAAGGATCAGCACTCACGAGAATGGCTCCATTATTAGTATCTAGAACAGGCATGCACTGATGTGCAGAAAGGTGACTGATCAGACCAGTGAGTCTACATGATGTAAACTTAACCATTAGTAAATTGCTTCATTTTTTAGAGAGAGGGCCAAGTGGAAGCAGGTGTCATGACAGCTACTACATGGTTAAAAGAGGAACCCCAGGGACACGCAGCAGAAATGGTAAATTGTCAACTTGCCTTTCTGTTTTCACATGTTATGAAATGTACTGCTTTAAGATTTTGGATCTGCTAACTATGATAAAGTCCTGAGCTGTCAGTTGGAGTAGACCTGGAGGAAACTGGAGGGGGAAAACCTAGGAGGGCAGGGTTAGAAGTGTCCTAAACTTCTCCCTACTTCAAAACATTTCTGTGCACATTATACAAAGTTACTTTTCTGTCTTACGAACTTATGTGGCTTTTTTCATTTTGAATCTGCCATGTGATTTTTATTGGCAGAACAGCATATCATACCAAATAATACTGTAAATGGAAAGGTAGTAACAAGGAATTTAACAACAAATTATTGGTATTTTTAAAACATACAGTTGTGAAGGAAAGAAAATGTGGCCATTAGGGGTTGAGTTTAATGGTGTCTCCTTGGCTGATGGAAGCTTTTTTCCTTCCAGCAGGTGGGTGGTGCTGTGGTCTAAACCACTGAGCCTCTTGGGCTGGCTGATCAGAAGATCGGCTGTTTGAATCCCCACGACGGAGTGAGCTCCCATTGCTCGGTCCCAGCTCCTGACAACCTTGCAGTTTGAAAGCACGTCAAAGTGCAAGTAGATAAATAGGTACCGCTGCGGCAGGAAGGTAAATGGTGTTTCCGTGCGCTGCTCTGGCATTCGTAACGGTCCTCCCTGCGCCAGTAGCGGTTATTACCCCGTTGTAATAATTATGACTATAGCATGTCATTTGAAGATTGAAAGTAAGCATTGATAGTTTAAAGATAGTTTTGAGGGGTGATATGATAGCCATGTTCAAATATATAAAAGGATGTCATATGGAGGAGGGAGAAAGGTTGTTTTCTGCTGCTCCAGAGAAGCGGACACGGGGCAATGGATTCAAACTACAAGAAAGAAGATTCCACCTAAACATTAGGAAGAACTTCCTGACAGTAAGAGCTGTTGACAGTGGAATTTGCTGCCAAGGAGTGTGGTGGAGTCTCCTTCTTTGGAGGTCTTTAAGCGGAGGCTTGACAGCCATCTGTCAGGAATGCTTTGATGGTGTTTCCTGCTTGGCAGGGGGTTGGACTGGATGGCCCTTGTGGTCTCTTCCAACTCTATGATTCTATGATTGTTTCATATTTTTCTGTTTCTCACATGATTTCAGCACACAGAGGGTGGTTGTGAAGATCAAGACACTCCCAGTCCCAGGAAACTGTTGAAAAGGAAAGAGTTTGATTGTGGCAGTGACTTCAGTGACGAGGAGCCTGTGAGAAATTCCAAAGTGAAAGCAGAACAAAGCCGATCTTGCAATACAAAAAATAGCAAAGTTTTGCAGGGGCAGCTTACTTTGCTGCAGTGTGGGTTTCCTAAACTACTAGAAAAGGGCACTGAAATTACTGAGGATGATAGTTGCATTACTGTCTCCAGTGGTGAAAGTGTTGGCGGTAAATCAATGTGGCAAATATCTAAAGAAAGCTCCCGAAATGAATGTTCCCTGAAAACTGAGGACCACAGCAGTACTGCAGGACCTCAGAGAGACTTATTGTCACCAATCAAAGCTGCGAAACAAGAGTTGCATAGAGAAACTACAGACTGTGATTATCCTGTTTCACTACACCCTGAAGAAGAAAAGGACCCTGGAAATAAATACAAAGACATGCATATTTTAAATCAAGTTGGGGTCGTTATGGAGACAGAATGCAGTTCAAGTGACAGTGATGATATCATATTTCCTTCTCAAGCTCCTACTGACCAGAAATCTGTTAAAAGCTATAAAGGTGCAGCAACAAATTGTGAATGTTCAGGCACAGGAAAAAGCTCCACGCATACATCTCTGCAAAAGGATTTGACTTCCGAGCACAGGAGCAGGAGTGTTTCACCTTTCAGCAAAATGGCGCCGTTTCAAAACATCCGAAAGATCACATCAGTGAAAGAAGCAAGTGATATCAGTGATGAGTCTGATGATATTGAGATGTCTGGATCAGGAAAGCAGAAATTCACGGGCATTCTGAAGGAAAAACGGTTCTGTAACAGGGGGCTCAACACCTCCAGCACAAGAACTGTGTTGCGCAAGAACAGTTCAAGTGTTGGGGAAAACATAGAGGAGTTCTCATCACCTGAAGACGGCTTCCCAATTAATATACGAAGAGAGAGGCTAAATAGTGAGAGGTGTGGAATTCAAATTAAACCCGGATCGCCAATGTATCCTAAGAGTCCCTCTTTGACTCTGAGAAAACGAAACCATTCCGATAAACACCAGACTTCTTTCAGCGAGCAAACATTTGAAAGCCAAGGAAAAAATGTGGGATCCCTGGACAGGCTTCTTGGTAATTACAAATATATCATACAGTGCAGAATAACCAATAGGGTTCTGTGAAGCAAAGGCACTTTGAGTTTTCTCTAATTCCCCAAATGAGTGTATTTACAGCAGGACAGGGTTGGAAAGAATTTATTTACAAACCTGGAGGATTATTTTGTCAAATAATTGTAAAGACCTGTTCCTAAAACAAAAACAAATATTGGTGAAGACAAAGCCATGGCTGTCTCATAATCCTATATCAACAATTAAAGCTTTATTTGAAATTGCCATTAGAGCTTAGAATAAGGGGAGCTTTTGAGACAGGTTTACTGCCCATCTGCATTACATTCTAAACTAAGCTTTATTTCAAATTAAAGCTTTCCTCTGTTTTATTGGTCTTACTACCGTATTTACTCGAGTCTAATGCGCCATCTAATCTAATGGTCACCTCCATTTTCAGAACCTTGAAACCCAAAAAAGTATTTGCTGGGAAATGTAAATGTGCCATCGAATCTAACGTGCACCTTAATTTTCACAACGTAATTTGGCCAAAAAAAAGGTTAGCACTGGATTTGAGTAAATATGGTAGATTCACTGTTGCTCTTCTGCTCTTATCTGTTTAGATTCTAAATTGTGGAGTGTTTACTTTAACCAAACACTGTTTGTATTGTATGTACTTACAGACAATACAGAACCGTTTGTGTTGTTAGCATCTCAAGATGATCAAAAATTGCTTCCGAATTTTGGCTGCTTTCAACAGAGATTTCATCTTCCTATTTAGGAGTGCAGTCCAAACCCTGGGGTACTGCCCAATGAGGATTAACTGAGCAAAATATCCGCAGCTCGGATGCATCTGTCAGCAGGGCAGACAAAGAGCATTCAGGCCTGGATTTGGGCTGACGCCGCCACATGACAGCAGTGGGGCTGACTTGGGATCTAATGGATCTCGGACTGGCTTCTGCCTATATCTCTTCCTGCCTCCAGAGTGCCCCATTTTGGAACTTCCCACTGGCTGCTGCGGGCATCAGCAGTGGCAGAGGAACCCGCTCAAGTGCCTGGGGTGGGGCAATCTGTGGGGCCTCTGGAGCCTGCCTGCCTCCTCCCACTCAGCCGCCCTACAGCTGGGGGAGAGGCAGCGGGTAGACCGTTTGGGCAGGAGAGACGTGTGGCTGAGGCGCGATGCAGGCCCTGCAGTGAGTGCTGTCCAGCATTTTGTCACCCTCCTCAGTGGTGACACCCGGGGCGGAACGCACCCACCGCACCCCCGCCCTCCACCCCTGGGCACCAGCTCTTCTGCCCACTTGCTTGTCGAGCAGCCAGAATGGGGAGTTGGCATCACTTTGTAAATGGACGCCAGCAGAGCTGAGTGGAGGGACAGCTTTTGCTCAATTCAGCCCCCTGCCAAGCACAGCACAGCACAGAAGGGGATTTGGGTTTCACCTTAAGAGAGGTTAATCTTTCTTAAAAGGTTAAAAGTTCAAGGTTGTAGGTTTGAAATGTGCCATCTGTTAACCAGGCACATTTGGTTGAATTGTTGCTAGGTTGGACATGGGTGGCACTGTGGGTTAAACCACAGAGCCTAGTGCTTGCCTATCAGAAGGTCGGTGGTTCGAATCCCCGCAACGGGGTGAGCTCCCGTTGTTCGGTCCCAGCTCCTGCCAACCTAGCAGTTCGAAAGCACGTCAAAGGGCTCTGGTGGGAAGATAAAGGCGTTTCTGTGTGCTGCTCTGGTTTCGCCAGAAGTGGCTTAGTCATGCTGGCCACATGACCCGGAAGCTGTATGCCGGCTCCCTTGGCCTATAGAGTGAGATGAGCGCCGCAACCCCAGAGTCGTCCGCGACTGGACCTAATGGTCAGGGGTCCCTTTACCCTTTACCTTAGGATCCTCAAGAATAGAGAGATTCAAGAATAGGCTCACGAAGCTTAAAATTTGCTTAAGTGTAGATGCAAACACAGACCAAAGTTCAGAAAGAAAACTGTTTAGTATACAAATAGTGTGTTGTTGTTTTTTAAAGGACTTAAAGAAAAGAGGGAAAGCGCAGGGGATTCAGGGCTCAGTCTTCCCCTAACAATGCCTGCTGGTGCAAAGGTTCCTCTCGTTTCATTGAATGCCTACCTGCCAATTGTGTTGTATCCTTAGATGTGTTTCTTTTTCAACTGGTAGGTGATGTTGCAGAAGTGTCGTATGTTCACTCAAATCAAAATGTGGTTGGTTCAAGCAAGGCAGAAAATCAGATGAGTCGGTGGGCAGTGAAAGACGTGTTCGAACTGCAGCAGTTTTCGCAGCTCCCTGCAAATGTAGCAGTACGCCCTGCCAAGGTAAAGAGAAGGATTTGTGGAATGTTTTCTGTTTCTGTTGCTGTTGGTTTTCGACCTCAGCATTTCCCTTGCTTTTTAAACCTGCCTTTTTCAATATTAGCAACTGTGAGTGATCAAAGGCCTAGTTCCTTGGAGAAGGTGCCTCCAACAGAGTCCAAACAAAGCGCTTGCTGCTATTTTTGTATCAAGGGAGCTAGGAGTTCGGTGGATAATATGTTATGAAAGATAAAATATATTTTCACTGGGAAATACTTAACAGATATCCCAAGGATGTGTGTGCATGTGCTGATATGTTGTGTACCTTTGTTTGCAGTACGTGTTGTTGTTTTTTAAGACAAAAAACTAATATTGTAAAGCACATGCTCTGCTTTCTTTTGGACCACATCAGCAAGGCCAAGGTCTTGTCATCTGGGCAGCCCAGGACCTCCATGAACACTGCCCAGGCTTGCACCCTGAGGAGTCCACTTTGGTGCTGCTAACATAGCGGTTTGACTTCACCCCCAGAGGCACACTTCATTATCTCTTGAGACAGACGGATGCCAGCAACAATATTGTAAAGAAAGCATAATGCATACCATTTCCCCATTTTGGGTTGATAATACATGCAAACCTAGAAGCCTGTTTCCTATGCATGTGTTGCTTAATTTAAATAATATATATTTAAGCACACATCCTCCTTTGTCTCTTGGCCTCTATTTCCAGTTTAGTATTTATAGGGCACAACATTACAGTGACGGTAGAAACTGCACCGGACAAACGTCTTCCTTCTGCGCTCCTTTTAAAGACACAGCAGAGCTCTCAGTGTCTGACATGGCAATCATATGCTCCTTGGCTCCCTAACCTGGAGCCTTTCTCTCAAACCCTCTTTCCCCTGCCCCCTAGATTATCTTCTCCTTTGGTTGTTCCCTTTCTTCTGAGACATCCCTGAGGTCAACTTTCAAGTCAAAGAAGGTTTTAATCCCAGCCAAACTGACAGCTATCACCTTTCACAAAAACTGCATTGTGAACCTTTTCTTGATACCTTTGTTCCCAGAGCAGTTCACATGTTGGTGCAAATATCAGGTTGTATCCAAGGGAGTTTTCCCATTAGGTGCCAGGACTTCCACCTGCGCAGTGTGACTTCTGTCCCTCCTCTCCTCTTGCACCCTGCTCGGATCTGCTGCAGAAGGTTTGGAGAAACCCAGTAATAGATTGGGTGGTGCTGCACAGGTCAAGAAGAGGAATTCTGTTTGTGTAGGTGGAAGTTCTTGTGCTACTGGCACAGCTTTGTTGGATACAACCTATTGTTACTCTCCCCGAATTGGTTTCAGTCTTAACTGTCACAAGCGCCATGTCATACAGAGCCAAAGTATCTGCCCCTTTAGCAATAGCTTTTATGAAGAAATTAAGAAAGCATTTCCTAGCAGAGAGATAAAGTGATGAGGAAAATCTGACCTACTTAATTTCTTTGTCAGCTACTGTCAATGGCATGGAAACACAGCTAGAAAGAAGTTGGCAGTCGTCCTTTTCCCATTTACACATTCTTTGTGTACTTAAGCTGTGTGTAGGGTTGCCTGTGGACTGGTTTCTGCATCTTCAAAAGCTTCAGGGAAGGCTATGACTGGAAAATCTGTAGCTTTCCCAGATTAGGGATTCAGCGTTGGGGAAAGCTGCATCTGTTTCATTTTGCAGGGATAGAGTTTTTGCTGACAGGACTGGCGTGTGGGACTGATAGTCACAAATCCAATGAGGCAATTCATCTATTTCTTCCTCATGTGCCAATACTAAGAGCAGATCCACACAATACATTTTAAGCGCATTTATCACTCATGTAAAGCACACAGCTTTGCCCAGTGAAACATTGCGCCTGTAGTTTAGGGATGTTTGGAACTGTAGTTCTGTGAGGTTGAAATTACAGTTCCCAGCATTCTTTGGGGAAAGTCGTATGCTTTAAATGTTTTCTGAAATGCTTTAGGTGTGTGCTGTGGATCTGCTTTGTAAACAACTATTTTGTACCTCTATCCTCCCAGAGATTTATATGTGCAGTATGTGTGTGTGTGTGTGTGTGTGCAGTATAAGATTTGTAAGATTTATGTGTCCAGTATAAGATTAATTATAGTGTATGTTATTTATTTATTTATTTATTTCACTTGTTAGCTGTTCACTACAAAATAGTCTCCAAATGACTTATAAGCCCGTGATATGCTTTCATTGCTGTTAGTAATGTATGTTAGTAAGTAGTTTTTCTAAATTATAAAAAATATTAACGCTCAAAGTAGTATACCATGGGTAGGCAAACTAAGGCCCGGGGGCCGCATCCGGCCCAATCGCCTTCTACCGTAATTTTTGCTATATAGGGCGCACTGGACCATAGGGCACACCTCGTTTTTAGAGGAGGAAACAAGAAAAAAAAATTCTGGTTTTCCTCCTCTAAAAGCCCTGTTTTTTTGAGGATCAGCTAAAAGTTTTGCAGCTTTTTTGCAAAGGGAAAAGCCCTGGTTTTTTGAGGATCAGCTAAAAGTTTTGCAGCTTTTTTTGCAAAGGGGGAAAAGCAAAGCTCCTTTTGCAAAGGGGGAAAAGCAAAGAGGAAAAGCCCCATTTTTATGGGGTTCAACTCACATTTCTGCAGCTTCTAAAGGAAAGGGAGCCTTTTCTACAGTTTCCAGACAGATAATCTAATCAGCCAGTCACATGTAGCTGGGGAAACAAACAACCTCCCTCTGCAGCACATTCAACAAAGGAGGGCGGGGCTGAAAGGGAGCCGGGACTCTTATCTCTCTCCCGATCTCTTGCTGATCAGCTGCTGAGCGGGGTCCTTTCAACACCCCTTTTCTCTTTGTAAAATAAAAAGCATGATCCTCTTTTGGCCCCTGGGCAATTCAGCTCCAGGGACCACCATTCGCTCCATAAGACACACAGATATTTCCCCTTACTTTTTAGGAGGAAAAAAGTGCGTCTTATGGAGCGAAAAATACGGTATATCTGGCCCGTGGACGGTCCGGGAATCAGTGTGTTTTTACATGAGTAGAATGTGTCCTTTTATTTAAAATGCATCTCTGGGTTATTTGTGGGGCATAGGAATTCGTTCATTCCCCCCCCCCAAAAAAATATAGTCCAGCCCCCCATAAGGTCTAAGGGACAGTGGACCGGCCCCCTGCTGAAAAAGTTAGCTGACCCCTGTAGTACACAGATATATCAGCTCTATAGTCACACACAGATCCCTGAGGACTCCTACAGGTTTGCAAAAGCTCACAGAAGAGAAGAAATGAGAGTCTTTTTTTGAAGATTTGCTGCCCCTCCAATCTCTGACCCTGACTCCAGTTTTTCCTTTGTGACCCAACTGCTATCTGAGCACACAATTCTCATTGGGGCCGTCGGATCTTCCTCCCCGATCTTGCTATCTCTATTCATGGCCCTGCCCACTTAGTTCACCAGCGCATAAAAACACCAGTGCAAGAAAACCTTTAAACCTGCGGTGCATCACTTCTCGAACAGTGCCTTTGGAAGCCACTTACTTTGGCTTGCGAGGCTGCAATATATGTTAACCTTATTTGTCCCAGGAAGTGTTAAATGCAAGGGTGGAAGCAGGAGACAACAACGTAATGGTTGTTAAGAATCATACCTTGCCAGCACATGGGTTGGCACCACATGCAACCCTTCTATGGAGTTGGAGTTGCCAGATTCTTGATGTGCATTAGATACTTACTTGGAGAGAAGTCTGAACAGGAAATGGAACCTCAGGGCTGCTGGTGGTGGTGAAATGCCTAGAGTGATTTCATTTACTGCCTTTACCACATACCGGTACTTTGACAAAGCCATTAATCTTTCTGCAGTCTTTGACTGCTATGTCCTCAGTGTACGGCTAATTTTCATGTGCACGGTTTAATTGCTGATGATTCATATAATTTTTTTTAAAAAAAGACTACACTTTCTCTCTGCTTTCCTCTTCTTTCCTCTAACTCAGCCCCTGTAATAAACTCAAATAACGTTTCATGAAATAGGAAATCGCGGCCGCTCTGTTCTCTTATCTTTTTCGGCTGGCTGTTCGCTTATTCTTAATGGACACAGTTCTAAGAGGAAGTTAGTCTTGTTTAGGTTCCACTGAATGAAGTGGAAACAGCTTAAGCCGTTTGCTTTTATATACAATCTGCTTTTATATACAATTTGTGTTTTTCCAGAAAACATCTCTGCTCGTGTTATAAGTGTACTGAGGAAAATATAAAAAATTCCTTCCAGTAGCACCTTAGAGACGAACTAAGTTTGTTCTTGGTATGAGCTTTCGTGTGCATGCACGAAAGCTCATACCAAGAACAAACTTAGTTGGTCTCTAAGGTGCTACTGGAAGGAATTTTTTATTTTATTTTGTTTTGAGGAAAATATAATAGTGGTGCTATTGTGTGAGTTTGCCATAGTAGCAGCACTTGGTAAACATGTAATTGGTTGATACCTAAATGGTCCATTCTTAAAAGTTGTTTCAGATAATAAATACTTATAAGGGATCTAACGACCATTTTACAGTGTGATATCATGAAGGGCAGCAATGCTGGGGGGGGGATATTTAATCTACAAATACAACTCTTTCAATGCATTCTCTGCATGGCAGAGAGGATATTCTGGGATGCAGGTGTTGGTCCTAGTGTTATGACTAGGACAACAAGTCCCCATCACCCACAAAGACTTAGTTGGGAAAAACTAAGTTGAGGTTATAAGTGAGTAAAGATCTACCATCTGTTGTCACATTGTCGCTCCCTTGACCCTAGTACTGACTGTTTCTCCAAGGACTCAAGCAGGGATCTTTCCCAGCCATGCTACCTGACACACTAGCTAAGTGGGGGCACCTGAGACTGAACCCAACAAATAATTTGCTCTGCCGCCAAGCTGTTGCCACTGCCTTTCTGTGAGGATAAGAAGTAATGTGTTTATTAACATATGAAGTAATCACTTAGAACAGGTCGGCAACCTAAGGCCCATGGGCCACAAGCGGCCCACAGGGTCGTTTAACTGGACCATGAGCTGCCCCCGAACCAAGCCGCCTGCTCATTGAGTCCCCGTGCACTGTGCTAAACTGGCACAGCGCAGCGCAGGGACTCGCTTTTGCGGTGCCGGAAATCGCGTCTGCGCAGACGCTGGAAATCGCAGGTGTGCATGTGATGTGGCCCACGGAGGGATCTCCGCTGGAGTGAACCGGCCCAGGTGGTGTAAACCTTGCCGACCCCTGACTTAGAAGCACCTATTAAGGTCCTGTTTTCTGCCTTTCCATGGGAGTACCCCCAGCCAGTAAAGAGAGCTTCCGGGAGGAGATGCCATCTCCCACATACTGTGTAGCCTCCAAAAGATAGACATGTAGGGTGATTTGTGGGGCCCGCTATTGTGCTTTGCCCCACAGCCAAGGTAATGGTCAAACAAATGGGGCTATCTCCCAATCCCTGACTGGAGCTGGCTAGCTGAGTGAGAAGCTGTGACTCACACGGATGGGCAAATCTGTTAAGACTTCCACATTTCCACATCTATTTGCAATTTTTCCTTTGAAAAGTCCTCCGTGGGGGGTCATCAGTGTTTTAGTGTGGATTTCCCCATGAAGGGGAATTGATTCTTAAACCACGCTGCAAAATATAGCTCTGTGAGGTGAACTGGGGTCTCCTAGCCACTCCCAACACCCTCAACAAACTGCAGCTCCCAGAATTCTTTGGGGGAAGCCATGACTGTTTAAAGTGGTGTCGTAGTGCTTTGTAGGTATGGTGTGAATAAGAACATGTGCTCGGACAGAGGCACCGAGTTGCACACAACATGGAAGGGGGGCACTTGTGTGAGACATTACACACGTTGCGTGCCTGCGCCTGTCGCATCGGCAGAAGCCCAAGTCTGTAGCTTGGCCACGTGGCGTGGTCTGGCGTCGCACTCTGCTCCTGGCTCCCTTGCCGCAGCTGACCTGCAGAGGAAGTGAGATTGGCAGAGTGGGTGGGCAGGGCTGAGATGTGAGAGGATTTATAGTCCCTTCTCACCCACCTGCCCCAGAGAAGGGAACTGTCCTTTTGCCGCTGCTCCAGGCAACCTTGCAGGGCCCCGTGCAACACCCCAGGAATGCTCTGGACGGTCCTGGCTGCCCCATCGTGAGAAAGGTGCAGAGCAAGTGGTGGAGGGGCCGTGCTTTACCCCCTCTGCCCCATCAAGATTGTGGGTGCCTCAGCCCCATCCCAACAGAGCTGAAAACACCTCAGGCCTATAGAGTTGGTGCCTATGTGGTGGATATCAGATAAATTTCAGATTATCTTGCTTCAGTTTCTTTCAGCTCTGCTACTGCTCCTTCTGGAAATAGTAATATATTATTATGTATGTAAGTTTTGTCATTGTTTGAGGAGATATATCTAATTTGAAAACATTTAAAGGCAATGATGATGATGATGATGATGATGATGATGGCTGTTTCCATTCAAAATTGAATAGATGGGAGCAAAATGGAAGAATTCCCCTTATGGGGTAGAGTTAATTAAAACTGGATATATCCTTTCTAATTGAAGTGTGTCAACTAAAATGTCAACTAAATATTTGTTAAGCTTTTATTTCTATTTTGCTTATGTTATAAGGAAAAAAATTACATTAGTGTGCAGCTATGTTGGGGAGAAAGCCATCACATTCTGACAGGTCTGAATATTGGGTGTTCCGGGTTTATTTCCTTTAATTTATTTTGCTTTAAGGGTTGCCTGCCTCCTTTTTTTGAAAAATAAAAAGCCCCAACAACATAAAAGTAACTTGGGCCTCCTGGAGTCAGGGAAAACATCCTCTTCTACTGTTTCCAGTCTATTTTGAATTGGATGTCTGGGTTCCTTATTTGATTCCTTAATTAATTTATGTGTTAATTGGCAAAAACAGCTTCTGTGAAACAGCCTAAATAAGAATTCGAAATTACTGGTTTCTGGAATGGCCCTCCTTTGAACACTATGTATGGGAGATCCTCTTTAATCAATGCCGACCTACCCTCATCCTTGGTAGCAAAAAGGAGGAAAAATAATTCTATGAAAAGGAACAGGATACATTTAAAAGGTTTGAAGAAATAATTTTCCGCATTAGAATTAATTTGCTTTTAAAAATACTGTACCTTGGTTTTATGCGGAGGCTCTCTCTCTCTCCCCCCCCCCAACAGCAATTGCTTGTTTTCAACTTAAGTTTACTTAAAGTTTTACTGAAAAGGAATATACAAAGACAGCCATTGAATGGAGGATTAATCGCTATGGCAACTGAAATGTGGTGACTGAAAAGGGGGAGGATGTATCCTCCCCTCAGCTTCCTGCCAGCTGTCATACTCAACCTTTGCGGAGTGAATCCATTCCAAAATATAGACTATGACCGGCCCTAAGAAACTATATCTGTATTTTTATAAATTGGTACAAGTATCGCACTTATAAAAGAAGACTTAATCCCCTGAATTGGATGACAGACACTTGGCACTCTTGACAGTGTTTTGACAGAGAAATAACAGGATGCTTTGTAGTAAAACCTGGATTAATGGTAAACCCCTCTTTATGTTATTGCAGTGTGGTGTAAATGAGGGAAATAAGCATTCTGTCAGCTGGGGGGGGGGGGACTTGGACGTCCCCTTTCTATGCCCAGTGCAGGCTTAAGTGCTCTGTGGAGTACTGTAAATACAAAAGTAGCGTTATTAAGAACTCTCTGTGCCACTTGCATTTTGTATTACATAGGTATTTTTCATAGGCCGTGTAAACAAAAGGATTTCTGTCAGCTGCAGTAGATTTGAGCGCAGAGCATTTGTGCAAATCTTAGGTTCGGCCAGAAAGCCGAAAGAGGATGTACAGCCCATGGGTTTTCCAATTGTCTTTTTGGCCCGTGGCAGTGACTCAAAGAAAGAAACAAAAATTAAAAAGTACAAAATCTCCACAAACATATTTCCCTATTATTGAACATCTCAGTTTCACTGCACAACAAATAGTTTTAAATGTCTTGTAAGTGAAACTGGAGTTTTTTATGGTTGGTATGGTGAAGCCACTTGGGTTTGCTAGCGGGGCTGCTGTGGTGACGTTTAATCTGATGATACGTGCTTTGGCTTTTAATGCTGAACTATTTCTAAAAGGATTAGAATTTGGAGATGAAGCCTTTTTCTGAACGTCAGTGATGGTCGTGGTGCAAACAAGTGTTGCATAAGTAAGTGCAACTCTATTCTTGGGTCTGAGATGGGCAACCAAACAGCACACTTCTTGATTCATGTCTCTGATAAGCTAGCTCAATGCAAGGAGGTTACTGGGAAGCAGAAGCTGGTACCAGGGGTCAGCAAACTTTTTCAGCAGGGGGCCGGTCCACTGTCCCTCAGACCTTGTGGGGGGCCTGTCAGGAAACCCCCCTCCCCACGGCAGGTAGCATCCCAGGAACGTTTGCAGTACAGGGAACCCACCCCGTTGTTCACCAGCTCGTCATCCCCCTCCTCAGAAGGAAGCGACCATTCCTCCAGTGGGGAGGGGGAGTTGGAGGCAGGAAGTCGGCGCAGGGGCTCTGAAGGGATCGCAGAGCCTGAGCACCAAGGGGGAAGCGGGGAACAGGGACAGTTTCCCGCGCCCCGAGTTCGCAGACAGGAAAGACGTGGAAGGGGGAGGCGGGGGTTCAGGATCCCGCGCCTCTTTTGCTGGACAAAGAACCGGAAGGGTTCATTCCCGGACTCTGCAGAGGGATGAGATGGACGTTTGCACTTTTGCTCCACTGTAAATATCTGCACAATAAAGAACTTAGTTTTTAGAAGTTCTGCGTTCGGCTGATTTCTCATGAGCAACCACTGAACGTCCTTACAGGGCCAGACTATATTTTGAAGGGGGGGAAATGAACGAATTCCTATGCCCCACAAATAACCCAGAGATGCATTTTAAATAAAAGGACACATTCTACTCATGTAAAAACACGCTGATTCCTGGACCGTCCACAGGCTGGATTTAGAAGGCGATTGGGCCAGATCCGGCCCCCAGACCTTAGTTTGCCTACCCATGTGGTACACAATAGAGGAAGATTTGCCCTTGGTTGACCTGTTGCCTTATTACAAGTGCACCCCTGAATCTGTACTATGCAGAGGATCAGAATTTCATTTAAAGATCTTTGTCCATAGTTGAGTATAGTCTGCTGAGTTGATATGAGAGTTTGGTGCTTGCAGAGTTGGAAATGACCCCAAGGTTCAACTAGTCCAACCCCCTATGATGAAAGAATCTCAACTAAAGCATCCATGACAGAAGGCCATCCAACCTCTGCCTAAAAACCTACAATGAAGGAGTGTCCACAATCTGTCAAGGGAGTCCGTTCCACTGTTGAACAGCTCTTACTGCCAGAAAGTTCTTCCTGATGTTTAGTCATAGACTTGTAGAGTTGGAAGGGACCACAAGAGTCATCTGGTCCAATCCCCTGGATTCTGGGAATCTTTCACCCAATGTGGGGCTCGAACCTACAACTCTGAAATTTAAGAGTCTCATGCTCTACCGCATGAGCTATCAAAATCTTCTTTCTTGTAATTTGAATCCATTGGTTCAGGTCCTAGCCTCCGGAGCAGGAGAAAACAAGCTTGCTTTCATCTTTTAGATATTTTAAGATGGCTATCATATCTCCTTTCAGTCTTCTCTTTTCCAAGATAGCATTCAACCATTCCTCATAAGGCTTGGTTTCCAGACACTCGATCATCTTGGTTGCCCTCCTCTGCACACATTCCAGCTTGAAAATTTTGCCATTCCTCAGTACTTGATTGTCACTTGTGAAAATGTTCTGGATGTTTGTTGGGATGGATGTGTTGCATTTTAAGATGTTTAAAGAATTGCCGATGGACCCAGAAATCCTGCATCAACAGACATTGCTGCTGGGTCTGTTTAGTCAGGTGGATTTTACCTAGAAAGCTGAGTAAAGATACTTCAAGGGCAATTCATGATTGCTTGAAGCTTGCTCTGCTTTTAACTTTTTTTACCCTCCAGGCAGAAATTTTCTAGCAGTTGATTTTGTGAAAAATTTCTTGAGGTGGGGGGAAGAACACAAAACCTTTTTAGACACATTTAGAATTGTTTTTGTCCTTTTCCAACTATGGGTGCTATCTGGGTATTTATTTACAGTGAACAGTATTAGTTTTACCAGTAATTTTGTTCCATTACAAACACAAAATTTGGCTATTTTCCAAATAGACTTAAAAAAACACATTTTGCATTTAAACATATGTGTTGGTCAAAGCATTTGCTACTGTTTAATGAATGAGATGACTAAATTAACATTCTGATGTTTTAAAAAATATTTGAAAGGTCATATGCTGGTTAGTCTGTTTTCCATTAATACCATTATTAAATGTTAATACCCCTGTGAATTCTGCAGTGGCTAATAATAAAACTATGTGGATCGGGAACTGGAGTCCCCAGGTCCAAATCCAGCCCTATATTGCTAACCTAGGGGAAAAACAAGTATGTGAGGGAAGTGGTAACTATGGTGAAGAGATTTTTTGGAAGCCCAACTTGCAGGATAGATGGAGTTCCAGCCAACTCCCTGTTTAGAGAAGTTTTTAATGTTTGATGTTTTATCACATTTTTAATATTCTGTTGGGAGCCGCCCAGAGTGGCTGGGGGAAACCCAGCCAGGTGGGCGGGGTATAAATAATAATACAGTGGTACCTCTGGATACAAACACCTCTGGTTGTGTATCCTTCAGGATGCGAACACGACAAACCCAGAAGTATTTTTTCAGGTTTCGCCACCCGCGCTTGCGCAGAAGTGCTCTACCACCGCATGTGCAGAAGTGGTCCCTGACCAGAGCTCTGGAACGGATCCTGTCCGCAACTGGAGGTACCACTGCAATAATAATAATGATAATAATAATAATATTCCCATCCCCTCCTCTAAATGTCCCTCCCATAAAGCTAGTTGTATTGGTTTGGCTCTAAAAATCTCTAGTGAAAAAGAAAGACCTCTAACCAAGGTAGATGTAAAAAGTTCTGAACCGTATTGCATATATCTTCTGATTACGCCTTGCTGGGTCACCTTGCTGTTGGTGCCGTTATTCCTTTGAAGAGTTACATTGGTGAGAGAAACATTAACAGGACCCCTCATCTCTCTGGGTTTCCAGACAGTTGCAGGAACATGATGATGCTTAGCTCACCACAGCCAGAGGCTGTAGACAGCAGCCCAAATGACTAAACAACAACAAGCACCAGGGAAACACTCTGCAGACTCTGGGCTACTCCTGTCAGACTGGCTTTCAATGTTTACCGTTCTGCTTGTTTTTGTTTTAATTTTATGGTGTTGCTTAGTTTGCAGTGTTTGGACTTCTTCCTGTTAATTTTATTGTATTTTAAATTTTACATACTTATTGTAGTTTTATTTTAGATGACTATTTTAGTTTTTTATTGTAGCTGTTGTCTTCATTATTTCCGTTTTCATTGTGCAGGTTGCTTTGAGTCACCTGGGTGCAAAAATAGCAGGAAATTGGTCCTGGCTCATTTGAAACATCTCCTGAAATGATGTTACTGAGGCCTTTGCAATCTGAATTCTATTTTACCAGCCAATATTTATTAACTTTTTAAAAATTATTCTTACTGTAATTGTGCATAGCGTATTTTTTATGAATGTACAACTTATTAATATTTAAATAAATGTGCTACTAACTACTACTACTAATAATAATAATAATAATAAATTGTTTTTGTACGCTGCTTGAATGTGGAAAAGTGGGGCATAAATCAGACCATAATAATGGCCAGTTTCTCAATGACTAACTCTCCCTCTCCCTCTCCCATTTTAGAAGGAACCCTTTTGTGGTGTCAGCAACCTAACTGTATACTGAATACAAAGACAGTTGAAAGTGATGGTTTTTCACAGAGCATTTTTTTTGACACGTTTGGGCTCCAGGGACAAGTTATCACTTATTAAAACATAGCACTCTGATTTCCTAATAGAAATATCAAACAGCTGTTGGGAGACTTTGACGTTAACAACTCAAAAAGGCCACCTCTGTCCCCTGTAAAAAAACAACCAAAAAACCAAAACCAAACCTCAGCTAGGTGCGTAGGACAAAAGTTAGGTGAAAAATGACTAAGATGTTACATTTCACATTTGGTTTAGAAAAGCAGGAAGAGTCCGTGGGAAGCTTTCTCAAGGAAGAAGAATACCAAAAAGGATAATTCAGTAAATGAAACCAGCAAGCCTTCAGTACTTTACATTAGACATCCTGTCTGTCAAAAGAAGAAGGAGGTTCACCGAGTTGGCGCCATTACCTTCCTGGTTGGAAAAACACCCCAAAGAATCCGCAGGTAAGAATACAATTTGCAAAAATGACCTCCATTTCTGTCTTTTCTCAGTTTGCTTTATACAAACTTTAGCTTTCAGTGGGGATTATTAATAAAGTTACGTTTAAAAGCAGTATTGTTTTGAAACCTTTGTGATTTTAAGTGTAACCTTTTGGGAATAAACAACAGAAAATATTGTGGAATGACAGTAAAACGAGCAGCTCCGATGGTGGTTTGCAAATACCTTCAGTCAGGTTTGCTCAGCTTTCCTGAGAAGTTAGAGCATGTTGGTTCTTCTAGTTTTCTATTAGAGTGAGCATGTCTAAAACATAATATTGATGTATCCTGAAATTTTTCCACAGTAGCTTAGTGTTGCTGGAATTGTGTCCTCCTTTCAATGGTTGGAATTGCAATTTTTAGAATAACTTTTATTGTCTAGCCAATAAATGGGGGGGGGGATGTCCCACAGGACTTCTGCTGCTGGGACTCATTAGGTGAATCTCACCTCATGTTTTTGCAAACCATGTTATATCAGCTTTTTGTAAACCATGGCTTGGCAATTATTCTGAATTCTCTTTTTTCTGGACACCTGGACATTAGTGTTACTGATTCATGTTGTAAGATATCCATCTATTTTTTGTTTTGTTTATTTTTTACATAATTGGGATAAGTATTTATGCTTTGTTTCACTGATGGCTGCAGGAAACAGTTTGAAGAAATGGCATCTCATTTTCAGAAGGCTTCAGTGGAAGAACTCGCCAAGCATATTATCAAAACTACATCAGAAGAAAGGCAGAAAATGCTGAAAGAATTTTACAGTGCAAAATATCCAGAGTTAAAGGACCTATTAAAAGTTGATGTTCCAGTATCTGTTTCAGAGGGAAGTGAGGAAGGAGATGTGCACAGAACCCCATTTAGAAAAAGAAAGGCAATTTCTAAACATGGAAAATCAAAGTCTGAGTCTTCAACAGATCTCTACAGGCCAAAAAAGACATGACGCAGAAGCAAAGCAGTTTCAGTTTGAACCCTTCATACAGGCTGCTGTGTGCCACAATGTGGAAGATAAACAATTGCCCACTGTCATTACCCAAGATAGCATTAGTAGGAGAAACAGCCAGGCATTCAAGGACTTTATGGCATCTGACTCATTAAGCAGTAAATCAGGAATAATTGAGGGGCTGTCTGCAAATACTACTAAAGGACAGCCAAATTTGAAGGGGATAGAGTCACCAAGAGAACCCTTTCTGTCTCCACCAGAAAGCAGACATGCTCAAATGTGCAAGAAAAACTCTTTCGCAGACATGCTAGGAGACATCTCTATTTTAAACGACCTCTTCAAGAGCCATGAAAATAGACCAACAGAGGCACCAAGGAAGATTCTCTCCGGTCCTGCAGAAAAAGCACGAACTCGGCCAAAAGACTTCTGGGACATGTTGAATGAGCCGAATGATGAGAGCCTCGAAAAACTCACAGACGTGGCAGTCATAGAGAAACTGTGTGAAAGAGCTTCTCCAGCCACTTCATCCAAGAAGAAGGAAGATGACGAGAAGTCTCTTTGGAAGAAAAATGACAATTTTTTATGGAAAAGATATGCAATTGACACAGATGACAAATCTTTGGCACATGATGTCTAGTTTCGAAGAAAATGAGAGGAAAACATCCACAGGTGTTAACAAAAAACATCACACACACACACACAGGAACTGGCCCAATGAATTTGCAAGCTTCTTAAGTGCTCTTCTCGACAGTTTCCTTCCCCCTCCTTTCACAACTCCTTCAAAAGAAAGGTTGTTTACTTTTCTCTCTCGAAAGAAGGAAACCTCTATGTTTTGAAGGAGTAGTAAAAGGAAAATATCCTTGAAAGGGGGCTGAAGAAATACAAAACACATTGCATTAGTATTAAGAAAAAGAATGTGTTGCTCTTAACAGCACCTGTGGAGATTTCCCTCCTGTTTGGCTGTTGACCTGTGAGTGCTCTTGCTCCTAATTCAGTTTCAAACAGTTAAACTTGGGGGGGGGGAATGTTCCAAAGCCGTGAGTCTTCCCCATAAGACAGTGCAGCACCCATATCAGAGTCTCGTTGGAGTCCCATTAGAGTCCCATTTCTCCTGCTTGACTGCACAAATGAAAACTCTGCCTGCCTTCCATATTCCCATCTAGATCATCCCTTCCATTTAGTCAAGTTACTTGTGTCCATGTAAACACACACACACACACACACACACACACACACACACACACACATTGAATGGGCTTGGGAAGGAGGAGAAAACATGACGATCCCTCTGTGCGCAGGATTTGCAGCACCATGGGGTGAATGGCCACATCCTTTTTATCTTTCATTGTAATTTGTTGACCTCTGTATACACCAACATTTTTGTCATGTTTTCTGTCAGCAAAGCAGTGGCAAAAGTGGGGGATTTAACTAGAGTCAGTGGACGCTCTGGTTGCGAACGCGGTCCGTGCGGGAGGCGCGTTCGCAACCCGCACCGCTACGTCTGATCATGCACGTGACGCAATTTTGCGCTTATGCAAAGCGCGATTTAGGCCTTATGTGCATGCACAAGCGCCGAAACTCAGAAGTAACCCGTTCTGTTACTGCTGGATTCGGCCCAGCGCGCAACCCGAAATCACGCAACCTGAAGCAGTCATAACCTGAGGTATGACTGCACCTGATTGGTATTCCTCTGAGCCACCACTAGGACACTTTCAGACATCTAAAAAAAACAGCAAGCGAAGTTAATCGCTGCAAACACTTTGGGATTAATCAGAGTTGCTCTGTCCCAAATGTTGTGACATCTTGAAAAGTGCTTGTTTGACAAAGAACTAGTTTGGCAGCTGCTAAGCTGAGAGTGTAAGGGGCTCCTGCAAATCTATCAAGTAGCATGTATCACCAGACATCACAAAGTTAGCCTGGAGGGGGTATTGAGCAAGAAGAGGTAGCTGTACTCTGCTACTTTGTGATATCTGAAACTATTCTGAAAGATAGGGCAGTTCCACTGGGATCGTTTATACAGCAAGATGTGTAACTTTTAACAATACAAGCCTTGCAGGCATGTATTGCTGTCTCATTTCACACCTGCTGGAAACTAAAACTTGAAGGTATCAGTGTATGAAAAAAGCAGTATGGTAACCAGAAACCTGTCTGATTTTATTGGGGGATATAAACTTTTAATGTTAGCGTTTTAAACGGAGGACTTAAGAAAAACAATCCTTACTGTACATATTTTTTCATGCTAATTTTAAAATAAATACACATTTTAGAAAGGTGATTTGTGATCCGACCTGCCACTACTTGCCACAGGGGGATGTGTTTTCATCCATGTGATGTCTGGGTGGTTGATTTGTTTCCAATCAGCTTAAATCACAAATCTCTATTATTAATCAGCTTCTTGGTCATTATAACAGGAGAGTTTAAACAGTTCTTCAGCTTCTTATCCTTCTTAACTGGGGAGTTCAAATGGTTCTTCAATATTTGAATTATTTTGCAGGTATCATAATTGGAATACTCAGTAGGTACATCCGTTAACTGCATTTGGCATTGCTGGTCACTGGTTGCCAGATATTGTAATGCAGTGATAGCCAAATTCGGCCCTCCAGCTGTTTTGGGACTACAACTCCCATCATCCCTAGCTAACAGGACCAGTGGTCAGGGATGATGGGAATTGTAGTCCCAAAACATCTGGAGGGCCAAGTTTGGCCATCACTGCTGTAATGTATCTTGTGAAACATCTGCACAAGCTTCATTTAAATGAATAAAAACTGCCTTTGCTTGCTGTTTCACTTCACTGTGCCACTTTCTTGAATTAATTACAATTGGCTAAGTGCATAAGTAATTGGCTGAGTGTGCACCACTAAATTGGTAAGTGAATTGCCAGGTGGTTTTGCCAGAAAAATGATGAAATTTCAGCTTGGATGAATTTATTACAAGCATTTTGTCTGAAAATAAAATCCTTTTTACATACGATACCTCACATTTGCAGCTGTGAGCATTTATAAAAGCAGTAATGTATCATTGGTTCTTCTGTGCTTCACTTCCTTCAAAGTAGATATGTAGAACATGCTCCTTTTGGGGATTGATTTGTACTGTCCCTTTTGATGAAATTAAGATGGTAGTAAAAACTAAGGCAAAGAACCAAGACCTCAGCTCCCCAATCTCTCTCATCGCCAACGAAAGCTAATAAATTAATAGATAAAGAACCTACCCACGTGACGCTGAGACAAAAACCTTGCCTGTGCACTATGTAAGAGAATGAATGTTTACTATCCCCCCTTCTCTATCCCGTTCTTTCTCTCCCCACTTCTCTTCTCCCCCAATCTTACATTGTTCATAACATTTGTCTCACATTGAATGTAAGTGATCTGTAAAAAGGACTCTATGAACTGAAAGCAGAGACACTATGTACTTTTGTAACCCAAGAAAATTTTAATAAAAACATTTTTTTTAAAAAAAGCTAGATTTGGATTTTTCCCCAAAGTGTGAAGAAGTGTGCATGCACACGAAAGCTCATACCAGGAACAAACGAAAGCACACGAAAGCTCATACCAGGAACAAACTCAGTTGGTCTCTAAGGTGCTACTGGAAAGAATTTTTGATTTTGTTTTTCCCCAAAAAATCAAGAGAAGAACCTTGCAAATTTGGAAGCTCACGTTTGCCTCTTCCATTATCAGTATTTTGCCTGCAAAAGTATTCTCAGCCTTTTAGATTTTAATCTTCTGTATTACTATACATACTTATTAAAACTTGTATCCACCCTTTCAATAAAGTTGAACAGGGTGAGTTAGAATTAAATCGTTGAAAATACAACAAATAAATAAAAATCTAAAATGCTTGCAAGCCTATAATTAAGCTATAATTAAGCATAATGTAGCAGTGCCTGCTTTAACTAGATGGAGCAGAGCACCTCATTATTAAGTTTTTAAAAACTTTTTAATACCCTTTGTTAACAATCCCTTCAATGAAAAACATCTCTATAGAGTTCTACTAAAACAAACATTTGTGGGGGAAAAAGCTAATTTCTTGTACAGCTAATTTCTTGTACTGAGAGGCACTTTTCAGTTTTATGAATGGCCTGCACTGTGGATAGATTATCATTACATCCCACGTAAGTTATTTAAGACAATGAAAACCTTAGGTTTATTGCCAAAGAACTATGACCCTGTTGCACTCCAGGCCACCCGGCTTCCCCATTAAAAACAGTAAGAATTCCCTGGGGCCTCTATCAGCTAGTCAGGAGACAGTGCAGAAGAGAATACCCCAGGGGCCATGCCACAGAATAGTCTGCAGAAGACAAGGTGATGTGTAAAAAGCTTTTTTTGTGAAAGCTTGCAAACAGGTGGTCAGTCACATCCTTGGCCAACTTGATTCTCTTCAGATATAAGCTGTGCTGGCTAGAGGCAAAAGGAACTGTAGTCTAGAAACAGGGGTCAGCAACCTAAGGCCCATGGGCCGGAAGCGGCCCGCGGAGGTCGTTTGACTGGTCCACGAGCCAAGCATGCAAACCGGCACATTGCAGCGCGGAGGTCCTTTTGACTGGTCTCACGAACGCTTTGCTCCCCAAACCACGGCTGCCCGTGATCGCGCACTGCGCTAAACTGGCACATTGCCAGCGCGTTTAGACTCTTACACTCGCTGGTTGGTTCTACGATTCTACGTGCTCTGCACTGGAAATCGTCCTGGAAGATTCACAGTGCGCTCGCTCATGTGCTAGATTGTTCGTGCTTCTGAAACCAGCCCAACTATTTGGAATGAACGTTACGGGATAACATAATCCAAAGAAAAAAGACTTTTGGGAAAAATCCTTCTATGAAGCAGCGCTCAGGCACTGTGGTTGTCAAACCTGGAGTCCTTTCCGTGATCCAATCCTGGCTGGTTTGTATGGAAATACAGTTGTACCTGAGGGATTCTGGAATTTTGGCGCGGGACAGTTGTGTTGACGATCCAACCCATTGCAAGATTTTGCCGACCTTGAAACTTGACTCAGTGTGGTGATAGCATGGTTAAGAGCGGTAGACTCGTAATCTGGGGAACTCGGGTTCGCGTCTCCGCTCCTCCACATGCAGCTGCTGGGTGACCTTGGGCTAGTCACACTCTCTGAAGTCTCTCAGCCCCACTCACCTCACAGAGTGTTTGTTGTGGGGGAGAAGGGAAAGAGAATTTACCGCTTTGAGACTCCTTCGGGTAGTGAAAAGCGGGATATCAAATCCAAACTCTTCAGGTTGAACTTAGGTTGTCAAAGCCTCGACTGTCCTTTCCGTCCGTTTGTTCATTTGTATGGAAATACAGTTGTACCTTGGATCCCAAAGGCCCTGGAATTCGGACGTTTTGGCTCCCGTATGCCGCAAACCCGGAAGTGGTTGTTCCAGTTTGCGAACATGCTTTTGGAACCTGAACATCCAACGGGGCTTGCGGGGCTTCCAATTGGCTGCAGGAGCTTCCTTCCTGCAGCCAATCAAGAAGTGCAATTTGGTTTTCGGCGTAGTTTGGAAGTCGAATCTTGGATCCGCAAAGACTTCCAACATGTATGCAGTGTACAGTACAATCACTTAGTAAGAAACTAGTCCTTTGTTGATTACAGAATTACTATATGGGTAATCCCCCCATTTATGGATGCTCAATCTTTGTGCAACTGCTCATACACACATCAAACCAAACCCGGCCGGAAGTGGCCCAAAAACATCACAAAAAGGCGTGGGGGAAGGAATTGGTGTTTACATGCTTTTTTAGTGGTATTTCAAATTATGCAATTTCACTTAAATTTGTGGTGCAGAAGTTCCTGCGTAAATGGAGATGCCTCTACAGTACTAAAAGCAGCATGTTGCATAGCTCTAAGGATTAATGGACCAGGTTATGGGATGATTTTATTGGATGCATAGTCAATGGGAGGGGGGGGGAAGCAATTTTGAGTGTGCCTCCTGAAAGTGCTCAGATAACACTACACAATAAATCATTTGTACGGGTGTCCCGCCTGTGTAAGGAAGTGGCCCAAAAACATCACAAAAAGGCGTGGGGGAAGGAATTTGGTGTTTACATGCTTTTTTAGTGGTATTTCAAATATATGCAATTTCACTTAAACGCGTGGTGCCTCGGAACGTAACTCCTGCGTAAATGGAGAGTTGCCTCTACAGTACTAAAAGCAGCATGTTGCATAGCCTAAATTAATGGACCAGGTTATGGGATGGATTTTTTGATGCATAGTTTCTGGGAGGGGGGGGGAAGCAATTTTGATTTGTGTGACTCCTGAAAGTTTTGAAATTTCAGATTTAACACTACATTAATAAAAGGATTTGTGGGTGTCCTTGCCTGTGTAAGCTGTTTTATGCAACGGGAAATTGTTCTGAACACTGGGCACCGAAAACTGAACACAGCAATCTCTGAACTGTGGTGGGTTTTGTGGTCTGGAGGACTGCCCAGTTGAAAATCAACTTAAATTTGATCTGTAGCAGATTCTCCTTTAGGTCATGGGAAGATGCTATAAACTTCACTCTGTCCTCGCAGTAGACATAATGCATTTTAGTTTGCTAAATATCGAAGTTCAAGGTAGTGGCACCAAACAACCTCAGAAATACGCATGCCACAACAGTTTTGTGCTTCTAGCAATATGCTGAAAACCAACCTGTTTACACAGGCATTTCCAGTCCATTGGTGCATACAGGCAGCTGCTGTGGTTACTGAATTATTGTGAATTTTATATTAATCATGAATTTGTGTATTATTGCTTATATTGTTTGATTTTATTTGTTTCTACACAGGACTTTGACATTTCAAAACATAAAGTGTCATATACATGTTTTACATAAATAAAAACATCAGACTCCAAGGAGGTACGTAACATGCCTCTGGGTATGTAACATGTTTCGTAATAGAAAATTACACTTGAGTTCTATCTTTTAAAGTGTGCATTTGCCCTGTCCGCACATAACCAAATTCCTGTGGGATTCAAGTCATTTCCTCTTTGGAAGATGCTTCTTGAGCAGGAGTTTTTATATGGCAGCCCTAAGAGGTTAAAAGGGGATTAGGCACATTCATGGAGGGTAAGACTATAAATGGCTACTAGACATGATGGTTATACCATGCCTCCGTGGTGTGTGGTAGGTAATGCTTCAAAATGCCAGTTGCTGTGAGAGCACGATGCTGGACTAGGTGGGCCATTGGCCTGATCCAGCATGCTCTTCTTACGTTCTTGGGTTAGGTAGACACAGGGATCTTTATGGCTAGCTGTGTAAACAACTGTGTTTTGTTTAAAAATGTCTTTGTCCTGTTTAAAAATCCAACACATGAAGAGGACTTCAGCAAGTCACCATGGTAAGATGTTTTACAACTGAGATGCAGTGACTGATGAATGTCCCAGAAATGTCAAACCACACACTGAACAGCAGTGAGGCCTGGTCTACAGCAAAACAAGGTGGTAGGATGGATTGTACTGTACCCTTTTTGGTGGGGGGGGGCAATGTTTTGAATGCTCTCCCCCATTAAACAAAAAACAGGTGCACAGTAGACTGTGAGGGAGACCTTGGCTAGAACTCTTCCCCCATTCTGCTAGGTTTTTTGGGTGGTTTCTGTTCACTTGCTTGTTTACATTGGAGACTCCGTCTACATCATTGATAAAGCCCTACTAAAATCCACAAAACTCCGAAACAAGTATACATTTTTTTTAACCCATTAAAACAGATAAGATCAGCAAAACTTTTAAAATATGTAAGCTTGCTGGAATATAAAAGTTTTCGGCAGGTATCTGAAAGAGCATAGCAAGTGCAGTTGCTATAATTTTGCTCATGTCCAAAAGACTGGTCTCCCGTCTCCCCAGCAGACTCCCTCTCCACGCATAAAATTTGGCAAGTTGTGAATGCCACTGTGGTATCCCACATCCTAATAAAAGAGGGATGAGAAAGAAAATAAATTGGATTAAGGTTTTTGCATGGAAGCCAACCCACACCCCCCCCAACCATTGTCTGGATTCAGTCTCAAAATACAGGACACTAATAAAAAAAATCCACTCGCACTGATTGTTGTCCTTCCCCCATACCTTCTTATTTTGGTCTTTGAGAACTTTGGTGTTTTTTTTGACTTGCACTGAGCCACGTAGAACTTTTGAGAACCCAATTCTGCCTTCTGTTGCTCTATATAAACCATGGCCATGTCTGAACAGGGGAGTTCCCAGAGAGGAGATTGTGACTGTCCTGCTCCTGTTGCTTCCATGTTCCCACCAGCTAAACCTGGGCTAATGGTTTCTCACCTCCAGACAAACCATGAGGTGTAAACCCAAGAACAAGCTTGGTTACAGCATGCAGTTTGTGTGGAGTGAGATAATCCACGAACCCAGGTTTGGATGACGCACTAAGCCAAGCCATGGCTTAGCACATGGTTGTGTAGCACCACTAGGGGAGGAGTAGAGTGGCTATGACCTCCTCTGTGGCTTAGAGCAGGCACCCCCAAGTCAGCCCTCCAGCTGTTGTTGGACTACAAATCCCATCATCCCTAGCTAACAGGACCAGTGGTCAGGGATGATGGGAATTGGAGTCCCAAAACATCTGGAGGGCCGAGTTTGGGGATGCCTGGCTTAGAGTTACATGCAAAACTTGCCACTCTGCTATTACCAAGTCCCTTCGGTCAATCTACTCTGTTGCAGAGGATGGCCTGTAACATGTTAATGTGCCCCCCCACCCACACCACCAGACACATAAATTACAGCTTTCACATAGAGAAGATTTACTGTGGGGACGACCCGTTTGCCCTTACATCTGATAACAGGGACCACCAAAAGGGAAGATTGCTTGCTTCTGTTTTCTCCTCAACAGATATTGATTGTATCTTGACCTAAGGGTAAAAGCTGTGGTTTTTTAAAAAGGGACTAAATAAATGACTATGCAGTCTGATAGCAGACTCCTGCCTACCTTTTTGTATTCAGATAGCCACATAACTCACAAGTGGTGAAGCGAGAAGGAAGTTATGATGATCTATTCAATATAAGTGTGGGTAAAACCTCTTACAGAATCTAGCATGTGTTCTGCACATGCCCCATATGGTACAGATCCTACCTTTTATAAGTGCTTTTGAGAGTTGATACAAGCTATACTAGGGCAGTTTTTGTACACTTCATACAAATGTTGGTTGCTGTTTATCATGTGCCTGTGAGGGGTGCAGAGTATTCCATCACTACTGCAAAAAAAATAAAAAATAAAAATGTAAATAAGCTTCGTTTGAAAGCAAAAACACATCCACATTATAAAAGATTTGTCAAGTGAACATTTAATGAGATAAACTGGCATATCTGGATAAACGTATAAAGCTCAGAAGACAATTCTTTACCAATTCCACCGCTTCTCCTTGAACAATATTCAGGATTTCATTTCATTTCTTAACAACAACAACAACAACAACAACAATTATAATAATAATTTATTTATACCCCACCCATCTGACTGGGTTTCCCCAGCCACTCTGGGCGGCTCCCAACAGAATATTAAAAACACAATAAACATCAAACATTAAAAAACTTCCCTAAACAGGGCTGCCTTCTAAAAGTCAGATAGTTGTTTATTTCCTTGACATCTGATGGGAGGGCGTTCCACAGGGTGGGCACCACTACCAAGAAGGCCCTCTGCCTGGTTCCCTGTAACCTCACTTCTCACAGTGAGGGAACCACCAGAAGGCCCTCAGCGCTGGACCTCAGTGTCCAGGGCTGAACGATGGGGGTGGAGACGCTCCTTCAGGTATACTGGGCCGAAGGCTGTTTAGGGCTTTAAAGGTCAGCACCAACACTTTGAATTGTGCTCAGAAACGTACTGGGAGCCAATGTAGGTCTTTCAGGACCAGTGTTATATGGTCTCGCGCCACTCCCAGTCACCAGTCTAGCTGCCACATTCTGGATTAATTGCAGTTTCCAGGTCACCTTCAAAGGTAGCCCCACATAGAGCATTGCAGGCCGTTGCAGTAGTGGCCGGCGCAGGGCGATGGGCCCCCCAGGGGCGCCCCCGCGAGCCCGCCGGCATACCGGGCGCCCCTCCCCAACCCGGTGGGAGGCAGTCTGCGGGCAGGTAAGCCGGTCTCAGCCTGCATACCAGATGGAGCTGGTAGACAGCTGCGCCTGGACCACAGCCCCTCATCCCCCGCTGCACCCCCCTCCTGATGGACGGCCAGAGCTGGAGGGAGTCGGGCGGAAATGCCGATCCCTCTTCCCTCTAAGACGGCCCTGCACACAGCTGCAGTGAATTCCTTTCCTGCCTCTGCCTCAGGGTCTTACTGCCCACCCACTTGTCTTGTGTTTTCGGTTGCTGTGTTTGCTCAGATCGCGGCTAGGAATGATCCTCCCCTTCCGTTGCTCAGCGCCTGCTGCGGCAGCAACCGACAGCTACCTCCTCCTCCTCTTCGTGCTGAGAGAGAGAGCGCGCTGGCTTGGGGGGCGGGGGAGATCTGTTAGCTTTCCATTCCTCCCTCCCCTTAAACCGCGCTCCAGACACTCGTCTGGACCTTCACTGACCTCATCACTGGTTCTGAGTTTGAAAAGAGGTAGAGCTGGGTATCATCTGCATACTGATGAACACCCATCCCAAACCCCCTGATGATCTCTCCCAGTGGCTTTATATAGATGTTAAAAAGCATGGGGGAGAGGACGGAGCCCTGAGGCACCCCACAAGTGAGAGCCCAGGGGTCACACATTATCAAAAGGTTCCAGGGTGGTGTACAAAAAGCATAACTTCAAATCTTAGTTTCTGCTGCATGATGAGCTTGGTCATACAATCGACCTAGCTCCATCTCCACCTATATTTTTTAAGATTCAGGTCAACAACTTTGGACAAAATTTAAAAACAACAACAACTGAATAACTGGTTTGAGGAAAGCGGACCAAATTGGGACTGGTGCCAAGCTAAATTTGACCCACAGGTTCCTCATCCCTGGTCTACTCTGAGGCTGCGGCGCTCATCTCGCTTTACAGGCCGAGGGAGCTGGCGTTTGTTCGCAGACAGTTTTTCCGGGTCATGTGGCCAGCATGACTAAGCCGCTTCTGGCGCAGCGGGGAAGACCAAAACCAGAGCAGCACACGAAAACGCCGTTTGCCTTCCCGCCGGAGTGGTACCTGTTTATCTATTTGCACTTTTTTTGGCGTGCTTTCGAACTGCTAGGTACGCCCATTTAATACTTAGTACCTAACTCCATGCTCTGTTTGTATCACAGCTTTCCAGGTGGAATATACAGCAGTGCCTGCAAAATGTAAAACCCCACAAACAGTAGAAATACCTTGAGAGAATGGCCTGTTGCACCAACACCAATCAAAACAAGCAGCACATTTTACTGCACAAAAAGGCACTGGTGGCTCGAGGAAACCATCGTCGAACCTTCACATCTTTGTATGCACAGATGGTCTCTGCAAGCAGCAAGAAGTCTAGCTTTAAAGTTGTGCCTCTTGCTGTGTCCAGCCTCCCCACTGCAGTGCACACCCTTTAATAGGCACTGTCTAAAACAGCAAGGATATCGGCTGCCTTTTCTCTTCAAAACCTGCCTATAAAAGCAGAAGGGTCTGGAGGAAGGATTTCTGTGATTTCCCCTTCAGCATGGCAGGCATATACTGTAGTAATCCATTTTTTCATCAGCTTATTGCTAACAATCAGCCACCTAAGCTCTGGAAACCTCCTTTTGCCGTTAGTTGTAGATGGATGCTTAAAGGATTTAAGAATGTCAGTCATCATCTTGTTTTGCAGGAGAGGGGTGTGTGTGTGGCAGGATCGGTGGGGTGGAGGAAAAGGAGGAGTGAGCTGGAGTTCAGAAATTGCACTGTGTGTGTGGTCTGAGGTTATTTTCTCATTTTATGAAATGCGTGCTTCACTCTGGGCTCAAGCAAACCTTGTGCGTCACTGAATGAGTCCCTTATCCACTTTCCAAAACACTGGGACGGGGGAGGGGGGGGAGAGTTTTGAAAGGGCTCTGTGGGCGGATTGCAACTATCAGCAAAAGTGAATAAGCGAACTTATTTAACTCAGGTGTCCCCCTTTAAAGCAGCATATGGCCATGAAAAAAGAGAATACAAACCTGAATACTTATGAGGATGGGGCTGCTTTAGTTTGAAAGCCAGATTACAGGTTTCTTGATGTGCACAGGGGGCTATAAAATCATGGTCAGAAAGGGAAATTGGGGTAAGGCTTGGGGAAATGAATAAATGACTCTGCTCGGGCTGTAACTTTGGTTGTGTAAGTACCATACATTTAAAACACATTTTGCCCCTCAAAGAATTCTGGGAACTGTAGTTTGCCCTGCACCCTTGAGGAACTATAGTTCCCAATATTCTTTGGAGGGGAATTGCGCTTTAAATGGGTGGTGTGTATGCAGCCCTTCCTCAGGCATTTACCTTTCGACCTGCATACCAATTACAGTTACTCCCAACGTAAGTGCACTTACTGAAAAGGAAATAAGTCCCAGGCAATGGTTTTATATACTTTAACTTTACTATCGTTATTTTGCTTTATTTTTAAACTGGTATTGGAGCCAGGAGCCAGTTGCCATTTTTATTTTCCCAGAATGCAGTGAGCTCACCCTGGTGCCCCGCTCCAACCGTGCTATTTAATCACACAGGTAATGTGACATGTAGTTTGGCACTCACTTGCAACAAAACACAATCCGCAATCTCCTTCTTCTCCAAGTCGACTCATGTTAGTATTAGACCTTTGTTTCATTTGCGTTGCGACTCCACGATGGCCCTTTCAGTCTTACCCTTGAAAGGTTTTGAAGTTTTGTCCAGGCTGCTCAATGGGCCACAATTCATTGGATGAGTGACCATCTTCTTGTATATCCCATCTTCTGGACGCCACTTTAATTCACATCACCCGGCAGCTATCTCTTCGTGACCCCATGGACCAGAGCACGCCAGGCACGCCTATCCTTCACTGCCTCTCGCAGTTTGGCCAAACTCATGTTAGTAGCTTCGAGAACACTGTCCAACCATCTCATCCTCTGTCGTCCCCTTCTCCTTGTGCCCTCCATCTTTCCCAACATCAGGGTCTTTTCTAGGGAGTCTTCTCTTCTCATGAGGTGGCCAAAGTACTGGAGCCTCAACTTCAGGATCTGTCCTTCCAGTGAGCACTCAGGGCTGATTTCTTTAAGATGGATAGGTTTGATCTTCTTGCAGTCCATGGGACTCTCAAGAGTCTCCTCCAGCACCATGTTGTATACATAGCCTTAAAGTGTCTTCCACACAGGGCGGCTGGTGATGGCAGCAAGAGGCATTTATAATTATGCCCCCTCATTATTATTATTTTTTACAAGTGGAGAGAGCACCTAACGAAAGACCACCTAGTAAGCCCATGGTGGTGCTGGGATTTGAACTCGGATCTCTGGTATGCGATCTACAGTGACTCCAGCCAACAATCACAGGCCAAGATCCCAGCCATCCTAGCCCATCCTTTCCTCATTAGCCAGTTCCCTGTGTGAGCAGTCATTGAAGCCAAAATGCCACATTCCTCGCCCTCCTCTGGGAGAGAGCTCAAAAGTAAGTTTGTATGACCACGAGGTACTTCCAGACGGATTCTTTGTATGCTTCCTAACCACACAGTAAACCCCACTGCCAGCAGCAGCGCTTTATTCACTGCCTGGCCGCTTTAATGTCCGGCTACCAGGTGCCAGACGAAACTGCCAGACCTCCATGACTCCGTCCAGATGAGCTCCCCCCCCAAAAAAAAGCTTCATGGCCCCCACCTTCACTTCTCCTGCGTATGAGTTAAGCCAATTGACAGGAAGACAGAGAGAAAGAGAGAGAATGGCCTCCCTGACTATAAAACGAATTCACTTCTGAAGCTAGCAATCAGCAAAACCTCTCCCTGGAAAAAGATCTCCGAGGCTGTTCCTATTATAGTACCTGCAGCTGAGCTTAGGGTAGTAAATGACCACAAGCTCTCTCGGGGGACTGTGGGTGTCGAGGCAAAGACACATGTGAAAAAACACACTGGCGCATGTTTTCGAATGCTAGAGGTAGTTTTAGTAGCCCATGCCTGGTTCTGATTAATATCCCAGCCCTTCAGATGAATGGAATGTAAACCACATACCAATTATTGGAAACCCATGAAGGAAACTCCCTTTTCCGCCTCTCTATCTATCCATCCATTTGCCCACCCACATGACTAAAACGGCTTTGAAAAATGCCTCCTCCTTAGGAAAAGTGTGGAAAATTCTGCTTTTCAGTTCCCCCCCCAATCCCCACACTGGGTCTTCAGCCCTATGGTAAAACCAAACCAAAGAGATAAAATTGCATCTGGAGCTTTTAATGTCGCTTTAGGAAGGAAGGAAAGAAAGAAAAGAAAGAAAGAAAGAAAGAAAGGAAGAAGGAAGGAAGGAAGGAAGGAAAGGAAAGGAAAGGAAAGGAAGGAAGGAAGGAAGGAAGGAAGGAAGGAAGGAAGGAAGGAAGGAAGGAAGGAAGGAAGGAAGGAAGGACATTACTCAGTCACATTCTTCTTCATCTCCCATAGAAGTCATTTACTTAGTGAAGAATCCATGGATTTGGCTAAAAAATATATCCCATGGGGGGGGGAAATCCAAAACTTTCAGAGCTGTCCTAAATGGACAGAACAGCAATCGAAACATGTTTATGCATGTTTCTCGACAGAAGAAGGAAGCAGCTTCACCAAACTGGGTGCCCCCCCCCACTTCATAAAGTGGCATTCAGATAAGCATTCAGATTACCAACATCAAGAAATTTTCTTGGCGGTGGTGCTGACCGGTTGTGTGAACGCCCTGACACAGCAGGCTTGTTCAAATGTCACTTGGGTCCCATGGGAAAGGCTTCTTCATGATGAGATGCGCTACACCATTAATAGCTCTATGTCTGGTTTGTGTGGGAGGGGGGAATGACCAGGGGCTCTCCAGATATATAGGTTGGCTACAGCTCCTGTCATCCTTGACAACCTGCCATATTGGCTCAGGTTGATGGTGAGCTGAAATCCAACACCTGGAAGGTCACAGGTACCCTCTTCCTACCTTAACACCTTCTCCTCCCCAGTCTGGGCTGCTGATTCTGAGTCTGGGCTGCTGATTCTGAGTAACATGAGCCTTGCTCATGATTCAAAAACCACCAGAGGAGCATTTCCCTGATGAAGAAGCACCTCTTAGACCAGGAATAATGTTTTAATCCAGCCATTGCAGATATGTCTCCAGCAATGGCTATATTTGGGAGAAACGTGGCTGTGTAAACACTCCTGTTTACTTTGAAACCAGTGTGCTCCAACTGCAGATTTGGGAAGTTGGGTACACACGACATTTGCCACAATCCACATGCATGCAGAATCTGTTCTTTTCATATTAAATATTTTGGTGCATTTCCCCCCCCAAACCAGCTTTGATCCAAATTGAGAAAAAGAATGGCCTTGCTGTGTTTTTACCTCAAGTCAGAAAGTTTCAAAGTATTCCTCCCATTGCTACTCCCCGTCATGGTGTCGCCATCTTACCAGCCACAGCAATTGGAAGCAGCAATGTGAATCCGCATGCAAAGAGTTTTGGAAGACATTCCACTGGGGAGATAAAATGTAATATCCACTATTTAAAAAGGGAAATAATATTGGTAGAGGTAGCAATCCACGCCAGAGGCACTATAAATCAGGAATTTGCGCAGGGCCCTAATTTCCCAGCCTCTATCCTTCTAACTAAAACACATTGCAATGGCGATGTTCGGTTTCCTTGTCCCCGGGAATGTGCTTGTGTACCTGTTGAAAAACCCAGCAGATCCATCTACGCACATCAGGGCAAGAGGCCTTAACAGAGTGGTATATTTGCATTTTGAACATCTGTGGTCCTAACAAGGAACAGAATGGTTTTAAATTGCAGCAGTAAGTGCTGCGTGAATCGGACTGAATAAAACAGCCAGGCAGACCTTGGAAAGCTGGCGGAAGCTTGTAATGCAATATACAGGGTGCAGCAGTTAAGTCTTGGGTTTACACAGCAGCCTTCTTTTTTTCCTTTTTTTTGCTGCAGCTGTTTTATGATACTTTGCTGGCCTCTAGAGGGACATACAGCATATAGACTGAAGTACTTGGCTAAAATAGTAATAAAATTTAAGCACCCTATTGTACCCTTATATAAAAAAGAATGCCTGGGGAGAGGATAAGTGTAATGCTGGTAAATTCCTTAAGGAGGGGGTCATGGAAAAACATGTTTTTTTTTAACCTTTTCTTCCCATGCATAACCCTCCTTCTGCTTAGCCCACCACTATTCATTTTTGGAAGAACTCCACGTTACGTTTTTCCTATATGACACACACATGCTCTTCACTAGACCCTCCAAGTGTCCCTATTTTCCAGGGACGTCCCTGATTTAGAGAAGCCGTCCCAGTTTCTGATCTGATCCTGGAATGTCCCACTTCTCCTTAGGATGCCCCTATTTTCATTGGAGAAATATTGGAGGGTATGGAGTTATCTGGCCTCCAAGCCGCCTGAAGGCAAACCTATGTAGGGAAGTTGTTTAAAAAATGTTTTGTTGTTGTTGTTGTTGTTCAGTCGTTCAGTCATGTCCGACTCTTCGTGACCCCATGGACCAGAGCACGCCAGGCACGCCTATCCTTCACTGCCTCTCGCAGTTTGGCCAAACTCATGTTAGTAGCTTCGAGAACACTGTCCAACCATCTCATCCTCTGTCGTCCCCTTCTCCTTGTGCCCTCCATCTTTCCCAACATCAGGGTCTTTTCTAGGGAGTCTTCTCTTCTCATGAGGTGGCCAAAGTACTGGAGCCTCAACTTCAGGATCTGTCCTTCTAGTGAGCACTCAGGGCTGATTTCTTTAAGAATGGATAGGTTTGATCTTCTTGCAGTCCATGGGACTCTCAAGAGTCTCCTCCAGCACCATAATTCAAAAAACGTTTTACTATGTTTTTATATATGTTGGGAACTGCCCAGAGTGGCTGGGGCAACCCAGTAAGATGTGGGGGTATAAATAGTAAAATTACCGTTACGGAATGGGATGTCCGTATTTTTGCCGGAGAAATGTTGGAGGAAGATCAGAATTGTGAGAGACAGACACAGTAAACACTGATCACCAGAGTACTCAAAGGTGAGCTTCCTCAGACCATCTCCACAGCAATAGTTGTACATTTATATTTATGTTTCTATATATTATTAGAGCAGGAATGAGGAACCTCAGGCCTGCAGGCCAAGCATGCAATATGCTGAATTTGCCTTTTGTATGGACTATTACTGCTGTTTTAAGCAAATAAGCTGATTCGCCCACTTCTGGATAGGACGCAGAATGTGAATAATGATTTGAATTTAGAGGAAAATTGTTGTTGTGCACCAGCGTGCACGGCAGGCAATTTGTGATAGTTCATAAGGAACAATGATTGGGAAGCACTAGGAGTCAGTACTCTGATATAATCCCTGGTGTTTGCTAACTTTGTTCTTTGACAAAAACCATGTTTGTACAGTGGAACCTCAGGTTGCGGACGTAATCCATGACGGAGGCACGTCCGCAACCCGCAGCGTTCGTAACCTGCAGCGCTGCGTCTGTGCACGCGCATGATGCAATTTGGCACTCCTGCGCATGCGCGAGCGGCGAAACCCGGAAGTAACCCTTTCCGGTACTTCCGGGTTTCTCGCGGTCCGCAAACAGAAAACACGTAACCTGAAGTGTTTGTAACCCGAGGTACCACTGTATAGGAATAAAGATTGGTTGCTCTTTTGTTCAAAACCTGCCACGGTTCCAATATTTTAAAATATTGGTAAAATACAGCATCTGTTCTAGGGCAAAGCAGCGCACTAATCCAGTTGTCTGGTCCTTCAGCTCATGCAGTTTACAGGTGTTGTTTTTTTAATGGCCTTTTTTTCTTCATTTCCCCATCTTCTTCTTCCAGTACTGCTCTTCTTTCACATGTGTTCATCCTTCAAGGCAGCTCCCCCCATTCCTGATGTATTCCAGGTATTGTGGACTACAACTCCCATCATCCTAATCATTGGCCATGCTGGCTGGGGCTGATGGGAGTTGTAGTCCGAAACATCTGTAGGAAATTAGATTGGAGAAGGCTGTTTTATTGTTCCTCTGGATCTAATCAGTGTGCCAGTGGGCAAGCAACAATCTGTTTCTCGTAGATTTTTACAAGCTTCCCTTTGCCTTTTGGATAATAAATTATTCCCCTGGCACACATACAGAATTTAAAATGCCCCTTTCACTGTTTGGGTGCAGTGGATTGACGTTAGCTGATGCCAGTGAGCTTTCACTCACGATGATCCCCATGATCTCCTCCCTTGACAGGAAGAGATGGGATGGAAGAATCTGTCAATTTCACTTCTTTCAGATTCTCATTTTTTCAGTTCTCCACATTTCTGCAGCAATTTACATTTTTTAAAAAGGGTCCTCATTAAAGTTCTTCAGCATTTTAGCTAAGGAACACATTTCGGTATGCAGTTTTGACTAATGTTACACACTATAAAAAGATGTATAATATATTGCAGTGTGTATTATTTTCACAAATATATCCATTTTGATGTACACTCCCCGGCATTGCAAAATTCAGATTTGTGAATTTTGAAAGATGGCTCCATTTTTATTCTCACATTGTTTGAGACAGTGTGAATTTGATAGATTTGGCTTTAAATACAAACTGGGTCTAATTTCTTTACCCACTGCTAATTCCAAGGCCACAGCCAGTTCAGACTGCATCAGTATGTGTGTGACATTAGAATTTGGTGACCCAAAGTTTGTTTTCTGGTTGCAGGGCAACAGCCATGACCAGATGAACGCATTAAAGCCCACTTTAAGTTAAAAGAACTCAGGCAGAACAGAATCCATATCACATGCAAGTTCAGATTTAACTCAGTTTTTTACTTTAAATGTGTGTGTTGTTGCTCTTTGCTGAGTGATCAATGTTAGAAGTGGGTGGTTTGCTCAGAAGCCCTTTTCTGGTTGAATGGGAGCTAGCGCGTGATTCTGAGCCTGTGTCCTTCTCATTTTGGAGTACATGCATGCCTTAAGAGTAAGCCTAAATGCAAAAGTTTGTGACAGGCAATATGTTACCTATTACGTCAAGTACAGAGCATTACAGCATTTACACTGCATCACATCAAACAAGAAATGTTATGACATACTCACCATCATAAACCTTAAAGGATTTTCCCAACCCAAACATTGCTCCATATCTCTGAAACTGGATGCCTGCTGTCACTGTTGATAGCAGCAGTCCTCTGATCATAAGAGCCGGTGGCTGAATGTGCAAATGCTTACCTGTCAGTGCTCCACGGAGAGCCAGAAGCAATGTCACCTGCTCTAGTTACAGCTGGGAAGCTTGGCAACTCTCCATATTTCCCTGTGATGAAAGCATTACGAGGATTCTAATTGCAGAGGCTGCAAATTTATTTGTGGCTTATTGTTTTCTGCTTCCAGGATCTAATTTTCTCTGGGTGCTCTCACATGACCTCCTTCCATCTAGATAGATAGATAGATAGATAGATAGATAGATAGATAGATAGATAGATACAGGGCCATCTTTACCCGGGGTGCAAAGGGTGTGGGGCACCCGGGCGCCGAATTCTGGGGGGCACCAGGTGCCTGCCGCTGAAGCCGCCTAAGCTCTTAACTATCTACCTGTTATGAAATCATAATTTTGATCAAGCTAGAAAAACAAAATACATATATACCATATTTTTTGCTCCACAAGACACACTTTTTTCCTCCTAAAAAGTAAGGGGAAATGTCTGTGTGTCTTATGGAGCGAATGCATGGTCCCAGCGAAGCCAAATTGCCCAGGGGCGAAAGGCAGATCCTGCTTTTTCTGTTGAGCCAAATTGCCCAGGGGGAAAGGCAGATCCTGCTTTTTCTGTTTTAGAAAGAGCTAACAGGCTAACAAGAGGGAAAGAGAGTGTTGAAAGGAACCCGCTCAACAGCTGATTGCAAGAGATCCGGGAGGGAGATAAGGGAGCTAGCTCCCTTCCTGCCCCGCCCAGGCCCCTTGCACATTAACAATTTGACCAATGGCGTCAATGCCAAGCTGGCTTCATTCTCATCTCCTGTCCCTCCTTTGCTTAACATCCATCCTAATGACAAGTTCTGGTGGACCCAAAGCTTGCTCACTATTTTGTGACTTTCCAATTGTTCATAATAAACGGACTGAAGAATTTCTTGAAATAAAGGTGGCAGCTTAACAGTGGGTCATCATTTACACACAAACACACACACACACACCGCACACCGTTATCTGCTTTGGTGGGCTTCTGTCTGAGAAAACTGCATCTGTTTGCCATGCAGAGGAATGGGAAATAGCACCACATGAAATGACACAATTCCTACGGCACAGTGGTGACACTTCGTCTCTCCCCATCCCTGCCCCGCTGCACAATCCCTGCACAATCGGTCCCTACAAAATGAACTCCACTGCACCAATATCTGATCATCCAGCTTTGAAGGATAAAGATTTTGCTTCATTTCCCCCGTCTCCTAACACTTCAAAACCAGAAATTTTCAACAAACGTTTCTGAAGCAGTTATTCATTTATTTCATAAAAATTATATACTGCTTGATTGTAAAAACAAAACACACACACACATACACAAAAACCACACAAATGGCCTCAAAGGAGTTTACAAAAGCAAGAGCAAAAGCAAAAACCCACTCCTCAAAGCAGTTTACTTTGACAGTAGGAGGAAATCTAGTGATTTTCAGGGCACATAGAAATTTAACATGGGTTAGTGGCATGTTCACAAGATGCACCTTCAGTCCAGAAGAAGGGGAAGGGGTGGGCACAGAGATTCACATATGCAGCCAGAGCAAGTCAAATGTTCTGAGCCAACCAAATTGCATTGAATAGAAGGGCCATTCCATGAAAAATGAGCCTGATAAGAATGCTAGATGAGCGCTGGACTTTGGTGAGGAAGATTCCAAACGTGCAGTCTAACCATTTTTTTAAAAGCTAAAGACAAAAGAAGTTTATTTTATGGACCTTCTTTTCAAAAGTCCACCCACGTTGTCAAAAATATCCATAAAAATAATAAAAAATTAGTAAAATGTTCAGCATCTTATTAAGAACATAGTTTAAATTTTGGTTGTTAATTTTTATGTATATTTACATTGTTACACATGTGTGAATACCAAAAAACATGGTCCAAAGTGTCCCACCCATGACAATGGAATGGCCCAGAAGGCAAATTAAATTGCAGCTCATTCATACTCTGGACATTTATTTTAGGGATCTGTCAGATGTTTAAAAGATTCAAATGTAAATCTGGAAGGCTTGTTTAATCTGTGATGAACGCCAGGATGAAATGAGGGGGGGTGTTATTTGTTAACCTCTTTCTATGCCAAATCCTGGTAAACTGGTCATTTCTTTAAAAAACAAACAAACCCCACCACTATCTGTAACAAGATAATATATCATTGTAAAAGTAGATTTTCAGTGCTTCCAAACTGGGGCTTAATTGGTAAATGGGCTGTTGAGATATTGCAAATGGATCGTTGGCAACAGTTTTGTTTGTTACTTGTCGGATTTCCCCTGATAAATGGTAAATCTGGATTAAATAGGGGGGAAATATAGGCTGCTGTTTTGATGCTGACAATGTCATGTAGATGCTGCAAAAAAACCCCAAAGCATAAAACCCCCTTGCATGGATGAGAAGCACCAGTCCCACCATAAACACCCATCTGGATGCACCCTTTAACCATCAGGAAAATGGTTAATGTCAGAAACCCCCAAAGTGCAATGCTATCCTTCTAAAGACACCAGCCACCATAAGATCCTGCTTTATCTTAATGTGATTGTAGGAGATACTGGCTGAGAAAACCTTCGGTGACAACAGCTCTATCTCCAAAGGCCAAGAGTAAATAATTCCTTGGAAACTGCACAAGGCTTGTCACTAGGTAGTTAAACTGCAATGTAGCAAATGTCCAATATAAGCATTGACTTACAAATGAGGTTGAAAAGAAAAACACTGCTGGCTGAAAGAAGCCAGCCCATCAAGCCATGAACTCCCCATGACAGATCGCTGAGAAAGTTTGTGACCTTCCTTTTCATAGCGCTGGACACAGACTTGGATGAGAAATTGCTGTTAATCTTCCTAAGCCCTTCAGACAAAGCAAATGATACAGCTAAAGAAATGTGCAGAGATCGCTCGTTTCAACTCTGCTTTTCCATCTCTACTTAGCATGCTCTCAACCCAGTCCTGCTTCTATCCCTTAAAGGTAAAGGTAAAGGGACCCCTGACCATTAGGTCCCGTCGTGAACGACTCTGGGGTTGCGGTGCTCATCTTGCTTTACTGGCTGAGGGAGCCGGCGTTTGTCCGCAGACAGCTTCCAGGTCATGTGGCCAGCATGACTAAGCCACTTCTGGCGAAACCAGAGCAGCGCACGGAAACGGCGTTTACCTTCCCGCCGGAGTGGTACCTATTTATCTACTTGCACTTTGAAGTGCTTTTGAACTGCTAGGGGGGCAGAAGCAAGGACTGAACAACTGGAGCTCACCCCGTTGCAGGGATTCGAACCGCTGACCTTCTGATCGGCAAGCCCTAGGCTCCATGGTTTAGACCACAGCACCATCCTTCTATCCCTTACTGGCCTCCTTATTGCACTGCATAATTTCCCTTTCTTCACCTGAAAAGGGGCTCTATACTTGCTGCTGCTTTTTGTACACAGCTACCAAAAGTTTACTCATCACGTCTGGGTAGCTTTATAATCACTTCAGTTACCCATCTGTAAAATGAGATGTGAAGGTTATAAAATGACTGAGCAGCCAGGATCTATAAGACACAGACAAGAATTGTGCCGTGGTGCTGATTGGCAGTGCTGTCCTTCGAGGATGGGGCTCTCCGAGGCTTCAGTTGACATCCCTGGGAAGGCAGATATCGACACATGTGAGAGAGGTAATAGGGAGGGGACTTTTCAGGCCCACAGCCGGGGGCAAGAAGTTGTATTGGTGCCCCCCCCATCATTTTGCCACATGCCTTTGCCATGGTACAAGAAGGACGGGAAGCTTCTCCTGTGTTTGATCTCACCACAACAGTGGCAGTGTGTCACAACACACATATGCGCCATACATTCCATAGTCTGAAAGGTTTTTGTGTGTACACACACACGCACACACACACTTAAATTTTCTGTTTTACAATTTATAATACTCACTTAAACATCCTTAAAATATCAATGACTTCCCTTCTTCTCCTCCCATGGTTCATTTTGCATATCATAAATCCCTGCAAAAACTAAACCATTCAGTATTCCATTATTACATCCATCAAAACTTATTTACACTGCTGAATTTATCTTAATGCTGCCGATGTTTCCAAGTGTACACAATCTTTCCCCATATATTCAATAAATGTTTTCCAATCTTCTCTAGATGTATGTTCTTCTTGTTCTCTTATTCTATACGTTAAGTCTGCAAGCTGCGCATATTCTGTCAGTTTAAGTTGCCACTCTTCTTTAATTAGGACCTCGCTTGTTTTCCATTTTTGGGCTAACGAAACACGGGCCACAGTAGTGAATTATCCCCCTCAAAAAGGACTCTAGTTTTTTTTTGTTTTGGAAAAGTACTTTTAAACATTTTTTCAATTGATTGTGGATTATTTCCCAATACTCTTTTACCCTTTTACAGGTCCACCTGACAGGTGATTTTTGTACCACCCCACCCTCCCTACCGAGAGCCTGCACTCCTGGCAAAGGCTGGTTTCTAGGGACACCTCTGTTCACAGCACCTTGAGCTTGAAGGCAGCTATCCTCAACAGAAGGATCAGAAGAGCTCTGCTGGATCAGGCCAAAGGTCTACAGGTGAAACTCGAAAAATTAGAATATCGTGGAAAGGTTCATTTCTTTCAGTAATTCAACTTAAAAGGTGAAACTAATATATGAGATAGACTCATGACATGCAAAGCGAGATATGTCAAGCCTTTATTTGTTATAATTGTGATGATTATGGCGTACAGCTGATGAGAACCCCAAATTAACTATTTCAATTGTCTGAAGAAGTGTGCATGCACATGAAAACTCATAATTAGTTGGTCTCTAAGGTGCTACTGGAAGGAGTTTATTTTATTTTTTATTTTATGTCAACTTTGGGATGATTATTGCCATAATCATCACAATTATAACAAATAAAGGCTCGACATATTTCGCTTTGCATGTCATGAGTCCGTCTCATATACAGTGGTACCTCTGGTTATGTACTTAATTCATTCCGGAGGTCCGTTCTTAACCTGAAACTGTTCTTAACCTGAAGCACCACTTTAGCTAATGGGACCTCCCGCTGCGCCGCCAGAGCACGATTTCTGTTCTTATCCTGAAGCAAAGTTCTTAACCTGAAGCGTTATTTCTGGGTTAGCGGAGTATGTAACCTGAAGCGTATGTAACCCGAGGTACCACTGTATTAAACTCCAGTAGCTAATGAAAACAATTGCTTACATAAATGGACGATATTCTAATTTTTCGAGTTTCACCTGTATCTATTCCAGCATCCTGTCCTCACAGCGGCCAATCAGATGCCTACGGGAAACTTGAAAGCAGGACCTGGTTGCAACAGCACTCTCCCTAGGAACTGGTGTTCAGAGGCATAAGTGACTTCGCTCAGTGGCGGACCATCTGCTTTGCATGCAGACAGTCCTAGGTTCAATCTCAGACGCCTCCAAATGAGGCTAGGATAGAACCCTTTCTGAAACACTGGAGGGCCACTGTCAGTAAGCGGAGATAATCAATGGACCAGTGGTCTAAGCATAAAGCAGATTTCTTTGGTTTCTGCCTCTGCTTATGAAAGGTCCCTGACCGCACAAGCCATTTGGCTGCCACCCACCATGGCTCCTGGAGATGGTTGGAGCCATCTTTCTGTTGCCACCAAGAGGCAGCAGCCAAAGTTACCAGGAGGTGCAATATGAGACTCATGGCAGGGCCAGCATAATTTATGACAATATGACACATGGTCATGTTCCGTCTCACTTGCATCAGGGTAGACTTTACCGGGCCACATTGTGCATTAATCATTTCAATGCAACTCTTTATTTTTCTATTCTCCCCTCCCTGTTTATTCTACGGAGCATTTTCAACAATGCCAGCTCCTTTCTCACCATTAATAATTCCTCCACTGCGCCTCTGCAAAACTGTTGCTTTGTTTCATGCGCCTGTCACTCTTTTATTTAGATTGCCATTCCTTGCAAAGTGCTACATAAATTTACGGCACTTTGTGATTTATGATCATATGTATAGGATATATTTCAATATGGCCTCCAATTTTATGTTTTTATAGTAATAAATACAGTACTTAGGACTGCTCTCAGATGTTTTATTTTTGAATGCTTTTCTTGATTTTTTTATACGCTGAAAAATAGACACCCCCCTCTTTACAGTTTGGAGAGCCAGAGCCCCCAAAGCATTGTTTTATCACATTTATTGGGCAATACAGCACTTTGCTTAAAGATGGGCATCTAAATTTCCATAGTGGCAAAAACAATGACTCTTGCAAACATGCTTACAAATTAACCAACGAGACATAGATGTTGTTTTGATACAGAATAGAGCAAGTACAAATGTTCCCCTCTTAGGAAAATATTTGGGCACAGCTGTTGCTCTCAACTGTCCCATATGGTTGTGTTTTCAAGCATGGCTTGAAATTGAAGCAGTTTCCATTTATAAAAATTCTTTAGCGAAATCATCTTTCCAATAATAATATTCACATGTGTGCCTTTGCTTCTAATGTATGTGTGTGTGTGTTTTTTTCCTAATTAATTAATCTCCTAAAACACAGCTCCCTCGCCCTCTTGCTCTGCTGCATTTGCATTTTCAATCCTCCATAAGTCTTAACAGCATTAACGGTGCGGAAAGCTTAGGTTACCTTGTTTTTGTTTCAGGGAAGTTAGACTTGCGCTGTTATGACAAAGAGTATGAAATGCCGCTTGCCAGATGTAATGTGTCCTCATTACCCATCCAGTCTGATCATCAAATTCTGAACATGCTCATTGAAAGAGTTTCATGCGCTGTCGTCTTTGCTGCTCGGTTCTCACACCAGGTTTGAAATGGCTAGAAAGCGTTATCATTTGCATGGCTGAAAAGGAATGAAATATCTATTAAACAAGAGAGATGGACTTCAGGTATGTCTAAAAGGTAACAGTAAAGGTAAAGGACCCCTGAATAGTTAAGCCCAATCAAAGGTGACGATGGGGTTGCGGTGCTCATCTCACTCTCAGGCCGAGGGAGCCGGCGTTTGTCCACAGACAGCTTTCCGGGTCATGGGGCCAGCATGACTAAACTGCTTCTGGTACAATGCAACACTGTGACAGAAAACAGAGCGCATGGAAACGCTGTTTGCCTTCCCGTCGCAGCAGTACCTATTTATCTACTTGTACTGGCGTGCTTTCGAACTGCTAGGTTGGCAGGAGCTGGGATGGAGCAACAGGAGCTCACCCCGTCACAGGGATTCAAACCGCCAACCTTCCAATTGGCAAGACCAAGAAGCTCAGTGGTTTAGACCACATGGTTATAGCAGGGGTTGGGAACTGCAGAAGTTGCGGAGCTATAACTCACTTTAGCACCAACCATAGGCCAAGCAGGCTAGTGCTGATAGCAGCCCCAGTGTGGTAACATCTGGCGTGGCACCAATTTCCCACCCATGCTGTAACCATCTGTATTGTATATATACCTGAACTCTCCCCACTCCTGAGTTACAGGCATAGAGGATACTGTATTGCTTAAGGTGGAGGGCCACCCCAAGACATTTTGCTGCTTGAGGTGAAGAACAAGATGGCAGCCTTCCCCATTCCATATACAGAAACCAACCAGACTGCTGTTCATTCTTACTTTGATACAGATGATGGGTCAGTGTCCACCACTGACGGCAACAAGATGGCTTCAGAGGCCCAGAGCAAGGCACAAGTCCCACACAGGTTTATTCTCCAGCTTTTCACCGTTGTTCTCCACCCCGCCTGCTGCCTAAGGAGACCATCTTACTCTACGTAATGGCAGGGCCAATCCTTTACAAGAAGGGCACATGTTAACTCTGAAAATGCCTTGGCCCTCCTTTCACCTGCAGTCAGAGGTCCATGTCAAAGTACAGTTCTCAGCCATGAAACACAACATACTAAGTAGTTTCTGAGCACCTAGAAGCATCCCTTCACTGAAAACTACTTCGTACAGTCTATGGCAGGCATCCCCAAACTCGGCCCTCCAGCTGTTTTTGGGACTACAACTCCCATCATCCCTAGCTAACAGGACCAGTGGTCAGGGATGATGGGAATTGTAGTCCCAAAACAGCTGGAGGGCCGAGTTTGGGGGTCCCTGGTCTATGGTCAGTCTGTATTCCATGTCCATTGAGCATGCTCAGTCCTCATTGGGCTGTTTTTTAATCCCCCACTCAGGTTCTTTTTTTTTGTATTTTTGGAAACTTTGAGGTTCCCCTGACGCTGCTGATACCTTAGGGTGTCCAGGTGCAAAAAAAAGCAGGACTTCCTGCACCTTTAAGAGTTCTGCAGAAGATAAAAATTTAGACAGGAGCCCCGCCTGCTTTTGCCTCTGGCTGCTACCCTATGATACCTCCCTCTTGTGCACAGATGCCTTAATCTGTACTTCTAGCAAAATCAGATGGCTGAAAAGTTGTGGGCAAATGGACTGTACCACTCTCAGGCTACAGGGGGTGAGTTGTTGTTTTTGAATACCTTCAGCTGCCTGCAGCTAGCATCCATTCTGCCCTGTTTCTCCCCTGGCCTGCTATAGAGGTTTTGTGTTTCCTTTCAAGCTCAGACAAAAGCTTCAAGTCCTCATGCTGAGGAGAAGAAGAAAGAAAAACAGTCAGAAAAGTGTAGCCAGGCGCCATATTGGTGCTCACTTGTTTTCCTAGATGCATTACCTAGATGCAATACCTCAGCAAGCTGCGTTTTTGTGGCACCTAGTTGGAATTACAATCATACTAAGTCAACACTCTCCCATACGACACTAAACTCTCCCATATGGCACTGAAAGGTCAGCTCTATAGTGTGTTGCTAAAAGACCATAGAATTACAGGAAACAGCTCTCACCCTTGTAGCTTGTTTTGGCAAAAGTGTGGATAAACTGCTATCAGTTAAACCCATTTGCGTGACTCGCTCGGCTTATATGTGCTGCTGAAACTCCCAAATATATTTCAGCAGCTGGTAAAGCTGGGAGGAGGTATTTGCTCGTGGGATGACAGTTTACAATCCACAGTGCTTATAAATTAACAGGGATAAAAAGATAACACAGCTTGCCTTGAAGCAATGCTGGTAAAAACAAAACAATTTGTTTTGGAAGCAGCAAGTCAGCTCTGTTCGATGGTAGCCCAGGATTCCACTCAGCACTTGGGTGCAATTCATTTTGAAATGGGTAAAAGAGTGTGATTTGCAGGAGGGCGGGGGAGAGCGAAAACAAACATTTTTACTAATCAAGTGACATATGTTGCTAGAGAGGGTGTGGGCCATAGAAAAGGTGGAATGGAAGCAGGGCCGTCTTAAGGAGATCGGCCGCCGTGGTGCAGTGATCCCTCTGGCGCCCCCGGCGTACTGCCTCTCCGCTGCCTCCCTCTCACGCTTGCTGCTCCTCGGGAGGGGGGGTGGGCGAGCAGGGGATGAGGGGCATGGCACTGGAGCGGTGTGGGGCTCTGTGCGCCCTTCCAGTGCTCCCAGGACGGGAGGCGAGGGCGGCTGGCTTGCAGCCCGCCCGGACCAGCATGGGTGGCAGCGGCTGTGCCGCCAGTGTGCGAGCGCCTGGCCTACAGGGGTGGGGGCGGGTTGGGGAGGGGGGCGGCCGGTATGCCAGTGGGCTCGATCCTTCCGGCGGCCCCATGCGTCCGGGACGTCCGGGGAAGAGCGCTGGCGGCGCAAGCCCGTGGGGTCGGGTTGGGGAGGGGCTGCCCAGTATGCCGGTGGGCTCGCGGGGGCGCCCCTGGGGGCCTGGCACCCTGGTGCGCCGCGCCACCAGCCCAAATGGACGAGACGGCCCTGAATGGAAGGGTGCTGGAGCTGGAAAAAGCCAGAGGGAGGGAATGGAGAAGGAAGCAGAAAATGGGCGGGGCGGCATCTTCATTCTCCCTTTAAAGCAGTGTTGTACCACTTCAAACAGCCATGGCTCCCACTGAAGAGTGCTGGGAAGAGCAAACGGGGCTTGGAAACAAAATGTCCATGTGTCAATGACAAGGAGCAGCAGAAGTAAGGAAAACTGAAATCCTCGTATTGATTTTGAAATAAAAACCAACTCTGTCTTTGGCAGTCAGGCTTTAAGTGAAGATCCGCAAAAGCAAGAGGATCTGTTCCCCTTCTGGATTGAAGACCAGAAAGCGTCTTTCTCCGATGCCATATCAAATATCTCAAGGTGCCAGCTGTCTGCTTGCTTTCGCACAGGGACAGAGGAAACAGCTCTGCTGCTCCGCATGCTTTGTCACGTTTGCTCCATTGTGAGGCTCCAGCTTCCGTAGCTGATTGGAGGCCGAAAGACACACACACACACACACACACACACACAGTGTGTTAATCCTTTCAGAGAGTACCAAGTTGTTATTTTACTAAATCCCGTCATTTTTCATAGAATCCCAAACCTGTGACTCAAAAGTCCTCAAATCTCTATGGTAAAAAAAAAAAATACTTCACACTTAAGGCATTTTGCACAAACAACCGTTTGCCCAAGTTGAAGCAAACAAGGCATATTACACCATTGGCCTTAATTTCTAAGATCAGGTGCTTGGGGTTTGTAGGTTACACCCCCTTTTGATAGCCTTTCTCCTCATTCTAGAGCAGGCATAGGCAAACTCGCCCCTCTAGATGTTTTGGGACTACAACTCCCATCATCCCTAGCTAACAGAACCAGTGGTCAGGGATGATGGGAATTGTAGTCCCAAAACATCTGGAGGGCCGAGTTTGCCGATGCCTGTTCTAGAGGTAAGGGTTCTGTTTTGTGGTTAGTCAACGATGCTCACTCTCTATATTGGACAATCTGCAGCCCTAACGTCACACAAGGCCCTTCTTGGCCTAATTTCAAAAACTCTCTACAAGTTCATACCTCTGGCAAGAGTAATTTAGCCATGCTGCTGCTGCCCCCACAGGAGACAGAGAGAGAAAGGGAGAACGAGGTGCCCTGTCTTATTTTGGCCACAATGGCCATGTCTCCTACTTGATACAGTAGAGGACAATTGTTTTTATTCTGAAGAGCTGTCAGAGGACATTTGAAAAGTGTTCTCTGAGTGCTACCCAGTCCAAGTCTTGTTTAAAGATAAGGCTCCCTTAAAAAAGGAAACCAGGAGCCTTAAATTTGTCCATCAACAAATATCAGCACAGGGCCAGCAGGCCAAGCCGGCACTCAAGTCACCCGGTGTTTTCCTCGCTCTGGTGATATGTATTGTATTTCTATTTAAATCTCAGTCATTTTTTCTAAATTTGCATGAATACATGTATCTTTCCGTATGCAAATATCATGCAGACTGGTGTTCTCTTTTGTATTTTTTCTTGGTAATGCGAATCTTAATTTTTTTTTTTGTTGTTGTTGTTGTTTCTGCTGCTGTTTCTGCTGTTGTTGTTTTCTAGCAATGTCTAACTAGCCACCCTACTTTTCGCTCTGGCCTTGCCCATTCCTGGCTTCAGCTCCACACAGGGCCGTCTTAAGTAAATCCGGCGCCCTGGCGTGAAGATCCCTCCGGCGCCCCTTGTGCTCTGCTGGGCAGGGCCAAGCGCGGTGGGCAGTCGGAGGGTGCGGAGGGGCGGGTGGGGACGCTGCCAGCTGTGCTCCACCTCCACCTCTGCCTGCTTGGCCAAAGCGGCAGCACGGTGCTGCCGTCCGGGGAGCCCTGGCTGCAGCGCTGACAGGAAGCTCGTCGACGGCCTCCCCGCGTCCGCAGCCCGAGAAGAGGTGGGCAAGAGCAGTGCTGCTGGAGAGACTGGAGGGCACAGGCGCCCTCCTCAGGCCGTGGCACCTTGCGCCAGTAGCCTCAATGGCTAAGACGTCCCTGGCTCCACATGAAGCTCTCCACAGATTGCTCCCGAAGGACTGCAGCATTTGACAGAAGGAAAGCTTGCCCAGCTCCACTGTATGTTTCCCTTCTTTATTTCTCACACCCTGTTTTTTTTTTTAAGAGATTTCGGGATGTTTGTGGAATTGCCGCTACATGCAGTCCACACAGGTGAGAGGATTCTTGCCTGTATGGTTCACCTCGCCCTTCCAGGGATGCTTACAAACCACGCAAACTGAGGACCTCCCAAGGTGCCTCTTGTTAGGTTTGTGCAGAAGCCAAGAAGCTTAACTGCTTGGGCAGGTCCTTACAGGTAGCCCAGATAGCATGGGAATAACAACGAGGGCAGCAGCAACCATACTGCAGAGGGTTTTATAGACATGCTAGGAATCTGAACCATGTGGGCAGAAGTCTTTCCATTTGGGATGAAGGAGAAATTTGTTTCAGGTCACATTTGAAGGTGACTTTACATAAAATGCCAACTTTCCAAAACAACACATGAACATAAAGGCAGCCATACTTTGAAACTTGCACTTCTTTGAATTTTGCAATTCCGTAAGCCAAGTACAGTAATGCATGCATTCAGGTAAAGCATACATCAAATGCATTGATTAATGAAAATTGCATATAGAAATGCATTATAGTAGGAGAAATTGTTTTGCAAAAATATTTTTGGCAACATTACCTACAAAAATGTGTACATAAGTAGAAATTCACACTAAAATGCTGGTGAATTTTCACGAGGACTTTTTTTTTAAAAAAAAAATTGCATGTGAAAATGTGGAGAATTGGACTTATTACAGGGAAAAAATGATGAAATGAGAGAAGCTAAAATTGACAGATTTTCCCATCACATATATCAAGACTGGAACACAAAGGCAACCATTCCAGGAAAATGAGATGAGGGTAAAGGAGGATTATGTCTTTGTGCAAATTAAGGTTCCAAAGATTTAACAGAGAAGTGAGTTCCTGATGATTCAGGATAGTCAATAAATACAAAACTAAAAAACATTTGTGGGGACCGAATGTGAAGGAAGGTGTATAATGGATGGGAACTCTCTTTGTCCTGCATTTAGTCATATCACTTTACATTTTTGGCATCAGTAAAGTCGTACCTTGATTTTTGAGCAGCTTACTTCTAGAATGCTTTGACTCCTGAACGCCACAAACCTGGAAGTGACTGTTCCGGTTTGCAAACTATTTTTGGAAGCCGAACGTCCGATGGGGCTTCCACAGCTTCTGATTGGCTGCAGGAGCTTCCTGCAGCCAATCAGAAGCCGTGCTTTGGTTTCTGGATGTCTTGGATGTCGAATGGGGTTCCGGAATGGATTCCGTTCGACTTCTAAGGTACGACTGTAGTGGCTTTGCTCTGTAGAACAAACAGCAGCCTGTTTTTGGTGAGGGACAGAATTGACCACCACAATGGTGTGAGTAAATAGTAAAGGTAAAGGGACCCCTGACCATTAGGTCCAGTCGTGTCCGACTCTGGGGTTGCGGGGCTCATCTCGTGTTACTGGCTGAGGGAGCCGGCGTTTGTCCGCAGACAGCTTCCGGGTCATGTGGCCAGCATGACAAAGCCGCTTCTGGCGAACCAGAGCAGCGCACGGAAACACCGTTTACCTTCCCGCTGGAGCGGTACCTATTTATCTACTTGCACTTTGATGTGCTTTCGAACTGCTAGGTGGGCAGGAGCTGGGACCGAGCAACGGGAGCTCACCCCATCGCAGGGATTCGAACCGCCGACCTTCTGATCAGCAAGCCCTAGGCTCTGTGGTTTAACCCACAGCGCCACCTGGGTCCCCTCAATGGTGTGAGTAGTAGAAAGGGTTAAATCCATTTCCGCCTCTTTTGTGGCCCAGACCCAGCCCTCTACCCTCTTCCCCAGCACTCATTTCAAGAAAAAGAAAGAAAATAAGAAGCAAGTGCAAACTTGCCTGTGAGCATAATGTGCAGTTGAGCCTGTAGCATGGAATAAGGCAGGTGGACTCTTCATGCCTACGGGTCAGGATTCCCCTTTTGGAAATTACCATTATTCATCCTGCTACAGCTGCAAATAGTAATATTGTCTTTCTCCAGGCGTCTTTCTTGGACCACATAGCCAAAATATGTGTCATTATTTCAATATCACTTTTCTGGTTTGCTGTATCAATCACTTTTCATGTTACAGCCAAAGGATGTCGGGGGTGGGGGCTGCGGCGGAGGGAGAAGGAAGATTCAATAATCTTCAAAGCGCATACATTACCGGAAAAAAACAGCATGTATGCATTTATAATAAAGCAATTTTTCTAGCCCCCAAATTGTGACCCAAGCAACACCCCTATGTAAAAAGCTGCCATGCATTGTCAGAAAAGAAGAATGTGTAAAACATTTTATTTTTATTACATACTTCAGTAACATGCCAGAGCCAAAACAGCCTGCCCATATTTAACATCTTCACTGATTAAAAATGGTTCCCCCTTATTAAAATTGACCCCCACTAAATTAATCAAGTGAAACTTTAGCTGATTATTCTACTCAGTAAAGCTTGCAGTTCTAATGATCTTTATTGTGTCTTTTATAGATACAGTATATAAAGTGACTAATGGGCTATTATTTAATTTCTACTTGAACAGATCTGAAACTCTGCTATCTACCAGTGATTTGACAAGAAGCAGAAAACAAAAAAGTTGCTTTGAAATCTAATGTGAAAGTCATTTTCATACTAATCGCAATCTGTATGGCCGATGGAATTTTGCTTTGACTGTGAAGCAAAGCACAATTATGGTTTTTCTTTAAGGCTCATCTTTGCATCCAGCAAATGTTGTGCCTTACATCTCTCTCTCTCCCCCCCCCCCCGCACAATGACTTCATGTGCTAACAATTTGACTTAATGAGTAACTGCAGTAAATGTGCAGTGTGGAAATATTGTTACAAGTCTGCAAGAGCATTCCCAGGCTTTGTACAGCATTGCGTTGAAAGATATGTAAAATGTATAATTACTCTGAGGCCTTGAATGAAATACCATTCTCAACTCAATAGTGGTTTTTTTTTAAAAAAACAAAACGAAAACCTTTGTCTGGACAATATACGAGGGGCGCTTCAAACATGGTGCATTGAAAGCACTCCCATGTAGGAAAAACTATGTACAGGGGAAGGGGACTCTAATGATCACACATGCATTTATTTCACTACACGTGCATTTATACAGTGGCCCAGTGCATACAAACTGTTCCCAGTCTCCTAACCGTGATTAGGCTTGCACACTTGCTTTCTGGTTGCGCCTGAATTCTCCTTCCTTCCTTGTTTTGTATTAACCACAGTGCAGTGTCACATCTACACTGGTTACTGACCAGCATTTCCCTAGGGTTTGAAATGTGTTTGCAAACCCTAGATATGAGGGATCATTAACCATCGTTAACTCTGGCCCAGAGGTACTCTTGCACCATGGTTAAAATAAACCATGCATATGGGAGATGAGAAAGAGGGGAGAGAGTGTACAGTGGTACCTGGTGTTATGGACGGGATCCGTTCCAGAGGCCCGTCCGTAACACAGAACCGACGCAAGGCAAAGCGCCGCGTCTGCACATGCGAAAAGCACGATTTAGTGCTCCTGCGCATGCACTACCGGCAAAACCCGGAAGTAACCCGTTCCGGCGCTTCTGGGTTGCCGTGGGACGCAACACGAAAACACGTAACCTGAAGCGGAAGCAACATGAGGTATGGCTATATAGGCCTTTTTTTAGGAAATAAGAAATGCTACATTTGTACTGGATCAGTGAAACGTATGACAACCTGCGTATATACAGAAGTACTTGCTGAGTAGGACATATGCATTATTCTTTAATGTGTGATACTTCCAAATCATCTAAACATATTCTAAGCGCTGGTAGAAGTAGAAAAGTCAGTCTCTGTCAGCAGGCTCACTTTTGTAATACACGTGGCACGAAAGGAAAAAGGAACGGGGAGGGTAGAGGAAAGCAAACTTTGGAGCAGCTTCAGCTTCACTGACCGATAGACGTGGCCAGGTTGGTCTCCCTTCTACCATGGAACCACTAGTGACCCTTGGTTTGAAACAGCCCCAGGAATTTCTACTTCTATGTAGAATTATCAGCAACTTTGTCTCTTGACTTGTTCTTTCCAGGGATGCAATCAAATTGTTGCAGGGCGATGGGCCTTCCTCGTTGTTTATTTCATTGTGAAGGCTGCCAGTTTCCTTTCCTAATGAATCCTTTACAAGATTTCATGTACGCATGCTGGTAATTGTATTTGGAAATTCAATTTGCTTGGATGCAACAAACAAGTTGAAGTTAGATTGAAATGTAAGGAGATTTCCTTCCCTAAATATTTACTGCAATTAGACAGTCTGTTGAATCTGCCCTTCCCGTCCGCTTTGGTGCCAGGCTGCTGGCAATTTGTTTCTCATTACTCAACACAGTGGAAAATTATTACGGTGAGATAAATGTGGAATCCACAAGTCAGTGATGTATCTGTCATCAATTAGAGTTGTTTCCCTCAAAATCTAAGCTTTTATGATTTAAAGGGATAAAGAATGGATTGTGCTAGTTTATACTCCCGGGGGGGGGGGGTGTGCAGAGCTGGTCCTTGTTTATTGGTATTGCAGGCTGAAAGAAAAGAGTTTTCATACTGAGCTGTGGCTGCACAGTCCAAAGCTGCAGAACTGATATGGCAAGATGCTGGAAAAAATGGTTGAGGCAACCAAACCAGGCCTGGAGTAGCTCAGGATCTTGCGGTACAAACGCTGATTCACAACAGGACAGCAATTGCAGTTCTCTAGTGCTAGTTGTGTGTTGTTGCTGTGTCTCAACGCACGCTTGATGGACAACAAATCCACCGCAGGTTGCACATAGTTCTTGCATGAGTAGTGTAAAAAAAAGGGTAAAGGACCCCTGACAGTTAATTCCAGTCGCAGACGACTCTGGGGTTGTGGCGCTCATCTTGTTTTACAGGCTGAGGGAACCGGCATTTGTCTGCTCCACAGACAGTTTTTCCAGGTCATGTGGCCAGCATGACTAAGCCGCTTCTGGCGCAACGGAACACCGAAACCAGAGCAGCGCACAGAAATGCCGTTTACCTTCCTGCCAGAGCAGTACTTATTTATCTACTTGCACTTTTTGGGGTAAGTAAATAAGTTTTATTTACGGCCATTGGCCCAACACATAAAAATACAATTGCAAAACAACCTATAATATTTAAAACCTTCGCCAGAGGCTGAAACCCTCTGCTCGTCACTAAATAAAAGCACAGACTGTCCGACTATCTATTTTCGCATTTTGGCTCCTGGATTAGCGGGGTTCTCCTGACCATATCAGAGCCCTTTTTTCTTCTTTAGAGCTAAGACTCTGTTCAAGTATTTGGCAACAGTGCGTGATCTAGATGGATCTTCGTCGTTCAATAGAAATCTCAGTTTGGTTTCTTTGGCATCACCCGTGCATCCCATTAAATATGGAGCAAGAAACTTGCTCCTGAGCGAGGAATAATGAGGACAGCTAAGGAGTATGTGGCAAGGAGTATTAGAGGACAGCTAAGGAGTTTGGGGTGTTTTTGAACTGTCCCATGATGACATTTTTACACCTGAAAACCAGGACATGTCAGGAATTTTCCTGACATATGGCAAGCCCTATGATCAGGACCAGGATCATGGTTGGTGGAAAGGGGGAATTTAACCCTTTCTCCCACCCTATGACCCAACATGAATGTCCCCAAAAGTGAAAGGATGGAAATGAAAACTGGCACCCACACCCCTCCAAGCATACTGTGGCCCCCATCCTGACTGGGTCACCTACTGACTGGTATTTACAGTTCGTTCCTTTTTAAAGATTGATGTATGGCTATGTGATGCTAAACCACATGTTTTGCTTAGCCCTAGCAGGCATAGCCAAACTTGGCGCTCCAGATGTTTTGGGACTACAACTCCCATCATCCCTAGCTAACAGGACCAGTGATCAGGGATGATGGGAATAGTAGTCCCAAAACATCTGGAGGGCCAAGTTTGGCCATGCCTGTAAGGTATAGGACAAAGGCTACCTGAAAAAATATGAACCATAGTTAGGGTGCAGATATTATTAGTGAAAGCTCACAGCAGAGGTTGCAAATGATTCCTCAGCCCTATCATTTCCTTCCTTCCTTGGGGGTTAGAGAGTTACTGGGGCCTGGACAGATTGGTGTCAATGGGATTTTAATTTAATTTAAATTTTTTTTTACAAACCTTGTAAAAGGTTCTGGAAATTTTGTGGGGCAGAATTGCAGCTGTGGAGTGCTTAACCTTCTTTCCCCATATGCTACTCTTCCAATAGCAATAAGCACCCCACCAATGTATGTAATTAAAGGAAAAGCAGTGAATCAAATCTAATCAAATCTTTGTTGCTATGGTCAATTTCCAGCACTAAAAAACAGTGATGTAGTTGCCTGCTTTATTAAGTGTCACGTATCCAAGTGCATCAGTCAAATGGAAATGTTTTCCCCTGCTTCAGAAGTTGTCAAAAATGGGGATCATTGTTTCATGCATAGTGGGAGCGCAAGACTTCGGCTGGGTCTAAGACACATCAAAGAAATGTTACAGTTAAATGCATTGTAAATTTTGCATGAGAAATCACGTTGGCAAAAATGGGACTTTACATCGCCACCTGGTGTCACAGTGTTATAATGCATTTACAACGCATATAAAACACTTTTTCTTTACCGATCTAGCCGAGTCCTTTGAGGAAGTGCTTTTTGTCACCAGTAGTTACATTGTAGGGTGAAACCCAGTTTTAGCGCTGCTCCCTATTTTCACAGAGGTAAGTAACACAGGCCTCATAAAGATCTGATAGCTAAACCTCTGATTGCAGCATACATGATTGAAATCCTTCCGTCTGGGCAAAATGCTGAGAATTTTTCTGTTAAGAGATGGTGCTATGGGAATTGAGTGACGGCCTTTCATCGTCTATGCTAATTCACAGAAAGAGACACTGGCCACCAGTCCTCCAAAGGTCATTTCGGAGAAATACTATTGTGGGGATACTTTAACTGTCTCCACCCCCAGAATCTCATTTGTGAATTAACAGTAGCAGTTGTTCACTGTGTTGTTTTGTTTATTTTTTTTAAAAAAATAAACATTAAACATTTTGAAAGAAAGTAAAAGTTCCAAATGACAACCATTCACAACAATGGAAGATGCACACCATCAACATTGCGGGCCTGTCAGAAAAATGTTATGAAAAAGTCCTATCCTGAGGCTACTGAGAACCAGATCCAGGTGCTCTTAGACGAAACAGATTTTCTAGATCCATTTCAATCGGGGTTTAGGCCTGGTTTTGACACAGAACCTGCTTTGGTCGCTCTGAATGATAACCTCTGTCAAATGAGAGACATGAGAAATGTGTCCCTGTTAATTCTCCTTGACCTCTCAGTGGCTTTCAATACCATTGACCATGGTATCCTTTTGGAGCAACTGCCCAAGTTGTGGGTGGGCAGTACTGCTTTGTGGTGGTTCCAGCCCTACTTGGATGGCTATTTCCAGAGGGTGATGCTTGGGGGAGGGGGTGCTCTTCAGCCCTGTGGAGCCTTCAATGTGGGGCTCATATTTAATGCAATAAATAATAATAAATGATGTAAGATGAGCCTGTTTATCCAATCCAGCATGCTGCTCTCATAGTGGCTGACCCAGATTCTTGTGGGAAGACGGCAGGCTGGACATGAGGATATCAACCCTGCCCACCACCAGTTCCCAGCAGCTGGCACTGTCAGCCTCCACTGAAGTAAAAGGGGACTCCTGAACACATTGGACCTCTATGCATCCACTGGACCTCTGGGTCAAAGCCATTGTGTGACTCAAATGCGTTATAAAAATGAAAAGAAATAGTGACTTAGCACTCCAACGTAAGGGTGAATACAACAGAAACTGTAAATAAAAACAGCTGGTCCTGAATGGGGTAACTGTGCCCCTGAAGGACCAGGTGTGCAACCTGGGAAGTCATTTTGGACACACAGCTGTCCATGGAGGCGCAGGTTAATTCTGTGTCCAGGGCAGCTGTCTACCAGCTCCATCTGGTACGCAGGCTGAGACCCTATCTGCCCGTGGACTGTCTCGCCAGAGTGGTGCATGCTCTAGTTATCTCTCGCTTGGACTACTGCAATGCGCTCTATGTGGGGCTACCTTTGAAGGTGACCCAGAAACTACAACTAATCCAGAATGCAGGCAGCTAGACTGGTGACTGGGAGTGGCCGCCGAGACCATATAACACTGGTCCTGAAAGACTCGTAGTACATTTCCAAGCACAATTCAAAGTGTTGGTGCTGACCTTTAAAGCCCTAAACAGCCTCAGCCCAGTATACCTGAAGGAGCATCTCCACCCCCATCATTCTGCCCGGACACTGAGGTCCAGCGCCAAGGGCCTTCTGGCAGTTCCCTCACTGCGAGAAGTGAGGTTACAGGGAACCAGGCAGAGGGCCTTCTCGGTAGTGGCACCCGCCCTGTGGAACGCCCTCCCATCAGATGTCAAGGAAATAAACAACTATCTGACTTTTAGAAGACATCTGAAGGCAGCCCTGTTTAGGGAAGTTTTTAATGTTTGATCTTTTATTGTGTTTTTAATATCTGTTGGAAGCTGCCCAGAATGGCTGGGGAAACCCAGCCAGATGGGCGGGGTAATAAATGATAAATTTATTATTGTTACTACTATGAAGTTGCCACTGTGAAAGAAAGAAAGAAAGAAAGAAAGAAAGAAAGAAAGAAAGGGAGAGGATGAAAAAAAGAAAGAAATGTCTTGTTCAAGTTATGAAGCCCTAGCAAGTATAATTTGATTTTTTAGTTCACATCCAGTGATATTGATTAAAGCAAGGGAACAGCTCTTAGACTTTTTGATCGCTTGCCACTGTTATTATGGGGCATTCCTAAGTTTAAGGCATTATTATGGGGCATTCCTGAAATGCTTCTCTCTCAACTCTTCCTCTAAGTTTCTTTCTGATATCTTTCTTTAAAAAAAAAAATACTGGTAGTTTTTAGGCAGTTGAAGCAAAGGTTGTCCCAGTTCTGTCATGCTGTTTTACAAAGTCATAACCTGACCCCCCTCCCGCCCACCTTTTGCTGGGATAAAGTTTGAAGGCTTTGCTTTGAGAGCCCCTCTGTTTGGTGGCTGGATTACTGCCTTGTAAAACAGCATGGCAAGACTGTTACAGCTGAAAAAAGAGCAAGCCATCCAGAGATCTTATTGGCCAACACTTTGGTTCCATGTGACATAATATTTGTATTCTTCAAAGTAGCATATAAAACAGAGTTTGCTGCTGTAACACCTAATAACTTACATTTGGGGACCAATTGGATACATTTTGTTAAATAAAATAAAATAAATAAAAATCAGTTTGCGCAATATATTACTTCCCTGCTGATATAATGATTTGTTATTGTGTAAGTACCCTTAGGCTAAATGCTTAAGTGTAAGAAGGGTTGTGCAATGGAATGTCACCCTATGACAGCCTTTGCCAATGTCTGTGTTGTCTGTGGCTGATGAGAGTTGTAGTGCAAAACAACAGGAAGATGCCAGTTTGGTGAAGACCGCTCTAGGAAAATCCTTATGCTAAGTATGAGCTTGGGAGTTGATATCTGATGGCTCTTCTAGTGTCTTGGCTCTGTAGCACTGTTGCCTGGCTCCTCTGATACACTGATTTTTCAACTAGTGGTTTGGGTCCAAAACAGGGCCGTCTTAACGGGATCCACCGCCCTGGCGCGACGATCCCTCGGCGCCCCTGGTGGGCCGCCTCTCCGCCCACCTCCCTCCCGCGCTGGCCGCCCCTCGGGAGGGGGGGTGGGCGAGCGGGGGATGAGGGGCGTGGCGCTGCAAGCCGGCCGCCCTCCGGAGCCCCAGCTGGAGCACTGGGAAGGGCGCGCAAAGCCCCGCGCCGCTCCAGCGCCACGCCCCTCATCCCCCGAGGGGCGGCCAGTGCGGGAGGGAGGTGGGCGAGTGGGTGGGTTGGGGAAGGGGCGCCCGGTATGCCGGCGGGCTCGCGGGGGCACCCCTGGGGGGCCTGGCGCCCTGGTGCACCGCGCCACCCAGCCCCTATGATGAGACGGCCCTGGTCCAAAAACTAGATTGCGTGACAACCTAAGGTGGGTTGTACCAAGGACACAACCATTATTTTATTCAGTTTGATTTAGGTGTGTGCGCGTGCAAAATAAATAAATAAATAAATAAATAAATAAATAAATAAAACAAAAGGAAAGAGAGGGCATAGCAGAATGATTGTGAGGGGAGAGGTGTTAAGGAAAAAGGATGAAAGGGGGAAGCAGAAAAAGAATAAACACAGTTAAAAAATGAAACCAGATCTCATATAGCAGATTGGCTTTAAAGATGGGTTCTGGGACTGAAAAGATTGCAGACCACTTTACCACTGGGAGCAAAATGTACCCTCTCAGAGGAGAAAAAAATATTATATTTTTATATTGAGGAATTTATTTCTCGGGGGGTAAATAGAGAGAGAATGACATAACCTCATCTATCAGCAGCTAGCAAGTTTTTTCTTTTCATATCCCAGAGCACAGTTTTAATTGACGAAAACATTTTGTACTACAAAGACAGTCTGATTCCCAATTGGTAACATTCCCACATGCAGTGCCTCGGGATAGGACTTTTTCCATAATGGCTCTGACAGGCCCGCCAACGTTGCTGGTTGAAGCTTAAACCCCAAGCGGGCAGCCATGGGGCTTGTCTGTGTTTTCATTGCATGGCTAATGAGTGTTGCATTTTCTGTGTCAAAACCCCCAGAATTTCACATTATAACGAAAACGGCCTCTCTCGTCCATAATGAACTTGCACCCAGATTATCTCATGCAGAACGGAACGCAGTATGACCTGGTTCCTACATAATGCTAAGCCGAATGATGGCTTAGAATGAATGAGCAGATTTCCAGAGCAAAGATTGTGGCTGCAGGGCTCTGCTGTTCCTCACCTGGTCTTGCTGTCATCATGCTAAACCATGGTTTTATTTGGTGATACACTTGAAACCAGACTCATGGTTTGCCTCTAAAGCATGAGCAGTCATTGAAGAGCAAACTTTAATTACAACTTGTGGTATTCCTGGAGTGAGACAAACCATTACCCCTGGTTTATACATAATGCAAAGCCAAACCATGGCTTAGCTTTGGGTAGCAGACAGCTGCGGGACTGGGGGAGGAGAGCAGTGGCTTGCTTGTCCATGCTAAGCTATGGTTTGGCTTAGTGTTATGTGTGATCTGGGCCATTGTCATCAGTGCTGGATTTACATACAAGCAAAACCAGCTGTAGCTTAGGGCCCCACACTCTTGGGGGACCCAAAAAAAATTAAAGGAAAAAAAACCCTTTATTAATTGTATTTCAGTTCAACAATTACTTTGATAAAATACATATTTTGTTATGTGCAAATGGCTTTAGATACCTATTAGGTCCATAAATTACCATATAGCATATATTCAACACAAAAAACAGCGACCAATTTGTTGTTGACAAAGGACAGCTGGACATACAAAGGGCCTCTTTACCTTCAGTAGCTTAGGGCCTCATCAAACCTAAATCCGGCCCTGATTGTCATAGTCAGTTTCTTTATATATGTCATTTTCTACAAACACGTTGTCTTGACACTCCCATACAGGTGCATTTAGTTAGGTAGCTGTTGCTTCTGAATTACCTTTTGCAGAGTTTTTAGAAAGGAGGTCTTCTGGGCTCCTGGTCATTTTTAAATGAAATTGAAAGCCATCTGATCAACTTTATAAAATTCATTCTTTTACTACAGAATGTGCATTTGTGTTGTTATACCTAATTATTGTTTTGGTCCATCTTTACTGATGGATATTCATAAACAATTTGGCGTTGGTTTTATTTCTTTCAGTTTGCATTATCTGCGAGAAAGTTGCGTGTTTTCTCTAGGCAAAGCTGTTTCCTGTTTAATGTTCTGTTTGTGCTCCGCATTATTCCAAATTAACTTCAGATCACAACTCAGATTTCTGTGTTATGCTGGTATTCATAATTCCGGGTGAGATATTGGTGTCGATTCTCCCATGTTTCTCTTGCTCATGTTTTGTCGCATTCTTAATAAAATCTGGCTCTGTGCCCTGGAGGTCTCCCCTCCAGTATAGGCAGAGATCTCCTGAGAATGGTGATACAGCCCAAAGCTTCCCACAGCTACTACTACCTGCATTAAGAAAAGGAGGTGGAGTGCTTTCAACCAAAACATATATATTGCTTTATTTCCTGCATGTGTAGAAGTTATCAACTTACTGGCTAGGATCAAAAGAATTGCTTAGGCTTTTGTCAGGGACTTGCGCATGCCCAGCAGAACTTTTAACATTTATTCTTCTTTAAGGAACAGAATGGCATGCCATCTAATAAACTTTTGAAACTACCCTCCATTCCAAAACCAGTGTGGGTGTGGCCATAGGATTAAAATGAGTCATAAAGCTTCATTGGACTCATGGATTTGGTTTCACAGTATGATAGATTCTGCCTCTTGATTTACGTGTTTCACACTATTGGTGCCAACTAGGGACGCGGGTGGCGCTGTGGTCTAAACCACAGAGCCTAGGGCTTGCCGATCGGAAGGTCGGCGGTTCGAATCCCCGCAACAGGGTGAGCTCCCGTTGCTCGGTCCCTGCTCCTGCCCACCTAGCAGTTCGAAAGCATGTCAAAGTGCAAGTAGATAAATAGGTACCGCTCCAGCGGGAAGGTAAACAGCGTTTCCGTGCGCTGCTCTGGTTTCGCCAGAAGCGGCTTAGTCATGCTGGCCACGTGACCCGGAAAAACTGTCTGCAGACAAATGCCGGCTGCCTCGGCCAGTAAAGCTAGATGAGCGCCGCAACCCCACAGTTGTTCGCGACTGGACTTAACTGCAAGGGGTCCTTTAGGGACCTTTAGGGATGCGTGATTCTGTCAATTTCAGTTTTTCTCCATTTCTCTCTCCCCCCCCCAGTCTTAAGTTCAATTGTCTACATTCCCACACCAGTTTGAAAGTTTAGTGTAAGTTTCTCCTAGTATACATGTTTGTATGCAATTTTGCCAAACACACACATTTTTGCAAAGCAATGTCCCCCAATATAATGCATTTGGTATGTTATTTTCGCTAATATAGACATGTTCATGCATACTTTACCCTAGTATATGCATTTTTGTACACAGGGGGAATGGTGTTGCACAATTTTGAAGGATTGTTGTATTACAGTTCTCACATTGTTTCAGAAAAGTGTGTGTTTTTGGTAGGTTCACCATTAAATGTGAACTGAATCACATTTCTCCCCCATCCCTTGTGCTGGCATAAACTTCTGTCCTAACGTGAATAGCAGCTTTGGAAGAATGGTTTTGCCAGGTGTTTAACTGGCCTCTGTGAATCTGAGGAGATTCAGGACAGACGAGAGGAAATATTTCTTCACAGCAGCTAGTTCAACCATGTTGCCCACCAGCTTGGATGAATTCAAAGGAGGATTAGCGAAATTCATGGAGAATAAGAGCGTCTCCACCCCCATCGTTCTGCCCGGACACTGAGGTCCAGTGCCGAGGGCCTTCTGGTAGTTCCCTTGCTGCAAGAACCCAAGTTACCGGGAACCAGTCAGAGGGCCTTCTCGGTAGTGGCACCCGCCCTGTGGAACGCCCTCCCATCAGATGTCAAAGAAATAAATAACTATGACTTTTAGGAGACATCTGAAGGCATCACTGATTAGGGAAGCTTTTATTATTTGATGAATTATTGTATTTTAATACTTTGCTGGAAGCCGCCCAGAGTGGCTGGGGAAACCCATCCAGATGGGCGGGGTATGTTTTACCTCCAATGTCGGAGGCATTATGCCTCTGAATATCAGATGGTGGGAATCACAAGTGGAGAGAATGCTGTTATTAAATAGTGGGTGGACATAGCAGACGACACAGTGATTCTCCAAGCAGCTCTCTTTATTCTCAGGCTGGAACAGAACTGAACTGAAGGGCTGAGCCAGCCTGCTTATATAGTATTCAGTAACATGCAACAGTAATGACTCTCTCTCTAGCTACCCAATCCGTGAGCGGCAATCTCAATCCTTCATTTGCATGTGCGGACCTGAGTGAGAACTGCAGCCACGGTAGGCAGAGTGAAACTATATACACAACACCCCTAGTGGCCTAGGGTGAGAACTTCAATACATAACAGTTGTTGTGCTTATCTTCTGCTTGTACATCTCCTATGAGCATCTCGTTGCCACTGTGAGAACAAGATGCTGGAACTTTTATGTTCTCTGCATACCATGGTCCTAATCCTGACCAGCCTACCAGTGACTGGTTTGTTTTTGCAATTTCAAAAGCAGTTTAGTGTCACGTGCAATTTAACACTTAGCCACGATCACATCTCACTTTCTTATATACAGTATATATATAAAGAAAAAATAAGTGCAGGGGTGATCAGGACTATGGCAAATAAGAAGGGGACCTAAGGGGATCTAACCCTTGTAAATTATTATTATTATTATTATTTATTATTATTATTATTATTATTATTATATATTTATACCCCACCCATCTGGCTGGGTTTCCCCAGCCACTCTGGGTGGCTTCCAACAGAATGTTAAAATACAATACAGCATCAAACATTAAAAACTTCCCTAAACAGTTGCCATTTAAAAGTAAAATAGTTGCTTATTGCCTTGACATCTGCTGGGAGAGTGTTCCACAAGGCAGGCCCTCTGCCTTCTCGGTAGTATTGCCATGGTCACAGTAAAAAGCACTGAGTCCTGAAATTGCTGTTTTCATTGGCAGGGAGGGAAGCTGCCTATTGCTTTTTTAAAAACCTACAAACCCCCCCACCCCCAATGAAAACATGTTAAGAGACAAAAACGATATTGAGTGATTCTTATGAAAGCACCCTAATTTGGGATGTCTCTAGTTTTTGGTAACTCACTTGCTGTGAGATTATTGTACTGTGGGTTGGGGATATATATAGCAGTTTAGATATATATGTAGCAGGGAGAAAAATATTGGCTCCCTCCAGCACTGACAGCAGCTGCCGGAATCCAGGGGAGTGAGGAGGAAGTGATATTTACATTATATTTGCATTCCTTGCAAATTGGCATCTGCTCTAAACATTTCAACCATAAATGAGGACCTGGCCACTGTGTTTGCTCTCCCTCCCCCCCCCCCAACGTTCCTTTCGATATTTAATGCAACATGATGACTGTGGTTACTAAAACCTAAAAAAGACATTTGCAAGCTATCAAAAGCGAGGGTGCCACTCGTACGACGAAATGGGAAACACTACTGGGTCTCAGGATATTTATAGAAGGATAACCTCGCCACCATTTGGCCTTTCAGGGAGGTCCTCTTGATTACTGATAGTGTGTGCCGTAGCCATGTGTATTGAATGCAGCACTGAGAGTCACAAGTCTTCCCTCCTAGTTTCCTTTTAACTTTACAGCTCACCACAATAAGTGTGGCCCACCCAGAGAGCTGGCTGAGTGGTGAGGTTTTTGTTTTGTTTTGGGGGAAAACTTCTCTACTTCTTTATGAAGTGCTTCCACGTCCTGCAGAACTGTCTCTCTGCATCAGCTCGTGCCTTCCAAGTTGTTCACTGCAGGCAGGATTTAGGGCTATCCTATTCCCATGCTGCTAATACAATGTTGTGATTGTTGATAAAGGAAAGAGCACGGGCTCTTTCCGTAGAAACCGGCAGTGCAGAGCGTTGCTCTATTGTGCTTTGTCAAAATATTTTTTGCTTGGAGCATGCTGCGGACTCCTTAATGCACTTACGGTAAAGGTAAAGGTAAAGGGACCCCCGACCATTAGGTCCAGTCGCGGATGACTCTGGGGTTGCGGCGCTCATCTCGCTTTACTGGCCGAGGGAGCCAGCGTACAGCTTCCGGGTCATGTGGCCAGCATGACTAAGCCGCTTCTGGCGAACCAGAGCAGCGCACGGAAACACCGTTTACCTTCCCGCTGGAGCGGTACCTATTTATCTACTTGCACTTTGACGTGCTTTCGAACTGCTAGGTGGGCAGGAGCAGGGACCGAGCAACGGGAGCTCACCCTGTCACGGGGATTCGAACCGCCGACCTTCTTGATTGGCAAGCCCTAGGCTCTGTGGTTTAACCCACAGCGCCACCCCACCTGCGTCCCTAATGCACTTACGGGTCCTGCATCAAATCACTCATCTGGATTTGACCTTCTAACATCCCTGCAGCTCAGGCATCGTGCCAGGTGTTTAAACCACCTCCTCCGAGTTTAAAAAGAAATGTTCCAATGCATTGCATATTGATTTCTTGCTGTAAAAGATGGCTCTTTTGGAACGCCGGATGGGATGGGCAACACAGCCTTCCAAAGCAGCTCGTAGAATCAGAAAGAAAGGAAATGCACGCCATACATTTAAAGCACATGACTCCCCCCCCCCAAGAATCCTGGGAAATGTCGTTTATTAAGAGTGCTACAATTCCTAGGATTCTTTGGGGATAGTTACATGCTTTTCTAGGGAAGTTTATCCATCGGAATCAAACTTTCTTGGGTTCCATGATCACTGCAGATGGTGACAGCAGTCACGAAATTAGAAGACGCCTGCTTCTTGGGAGAAAAGCAATGACAAACCTAGACAGCATCTTAAAAAGCAAAGACATCACCTTGCCGACAAAGGTCCGTATAGTTAAAGCTATGGTTTTCCCAGTAGTAATGTACAGAAGTGAGAGCTGGACCATAAAGAAGGCTGATCGCCGAAGAATTGATGCTTTTGAATTATGGTGCTGGAGGAGACTCTTGAGAGTCCCATGGACTGCAAGAAGATCAAACCTATCCATTCTCAACATCAAAAAAAAACTAAGATCATGGCCACTGGTCCCATCACCTCCTGGCAAATAGAAGGGGAAGAAATGGAGGCAGTGAGAGATTTTACTTTCTTGGGCTCCATGATCACTGCAGATGGTGACAGCAGTCACGAAATTAAAAGACGCCTGCTTCTTGGGAGGAAAGCAATGACAAACCTAGACAGCATCTTAAAAAGCAGAGACATCACCTTGCTGACAATAGTTAAAGCTATGGTTTTCCCAGTAGTAATGTATGGAAGTGAGAGCTGGACCATAAAGAAGACTGATCACCGAAGAATTGATGCTTTTGAATTATGGTGCTGGAGGAGACTCTTGAGAGTCCCATGGACTGCAAAAAGATCAAACTTATCCATTCTTAAAGAAATCAGCCCTGAGTGCTCACTAGAAGGACAGATCCTGAAGTTGAGGCTCCAGTACTTTGGCCACCTCATGAGAAGAGAAGACTCCCTAGAAAAGACCCTGATGTTGGGAAAGATGGAGGGCACAAGGAGAAGGGGACGACAGAGGATGAGATGGTTGGACAGTGTTCTCGAAGCTACTAACATGAGTTTGGCCAAACTGCGAGAGGCAGTGAAGGATAGGCGTGCCTGGCGTGCTCTGGTCCATGGGGTCACGAAGAGTCGGACACGACTGAATGACTGAACAACAACAACAACAACCCCAATCGAAGGACCCCAATCGAATTCAACTATAGGTATCCACAGTTTCTTGAGAGTGTGTGTCGGACAGACTGAATACTGAACAACAACAACAACAACCCCAATCGAAGGACCCCAATCGAATTCAACTATAGGTATCCACAGTTTCTTGAGAGTGTGTACAGACTTAGGCCCCCTTTGCACTATACATTTAAAACAGTATCATACCACTTTAAAGAGTCACAGCTTCCCTCAAAGAATATTGCGAACTGTAGTCAGCTGAGAAGATCGTGAGAGTTGTTATTCCAAAAGGCCCTTATTACCCTCACAGAGGTGCAATTCCCAGAGTGGTTTAACAGTCATTCCCTCTCCATACTGACCTCTGGAATTACAGCTCTGTGAGGGGAATAGCGCTGTCTCTTGACAACTCTCATTATCCTTAACATATTACAGTTCCCAGGTTCCTTTGGGGAAAGCCGTGACTGTTTAAAAGCGCTATGATGATGATTTAAATGCATAATGCAGATGGGGCCTTGTTTTTACTTAGAGTACAACTACTGAAATCAATAGGACGTAAATTAATCATGAAAAATTAAGTCACGTTGATTTCAATGGATCTAATCCAGGGATGACTGAAGTTTGGTTCACTGAGGACACCTAGTAAATCCAAATCAATCATTCTGTCAAAATGTATACTCTTCGCTCTCAAATGTAAACGTTAAACTGTCCCCAGTGCCATCATAAGGACTACAGCAATCGCTACGATGCAGAATTTAGCGCATGTTTGTAATTTGTAAAGGACTTAGCCGGATAAACTGGCATTCAGGTCGGTGTGGTAAATATACATAAATAAAAGGCATTGCAATCACCTGTCATAATATCCTATATTGTTATAGGTCAAGATGAGAAGCCCCTCTGTGGGACTGGCTTACTTGCTGTGAGAATTCAAAGGCTGTTTATCTCGATTAGTTAAAGACCTGTAATTGCAGCAGTTTGACCTCAAGGAAGGTAATTACTCTACAAAAGCTCTCTACAGGAAACCAGACATTAGGCTTGGCTAATTAGGCTGACATTCACAAGCTGCCCTTATCAGAATGCAGATGGTTTGGCAATAGCATCTATAAATGCTGCATGAGTTGTTCACATAAAACTTCTGCCACAATAATAGCGAAGATTGGAGTTGTTTTCTTGCTGCCTTTTAATACCTTTCTTCAAGAAAGAGAGGAAGAAAAGATCCCTTTTCCCAGAGGCAGTTTCCCAGGCAGAACGATGGAAGCTGGCAGCAGACTGGAGACCAAAGCAATTTATTATGGGGTGGAATGAATGTATTATATGAGGCTTGTTCGGTGAATGTTCTTGTCATTCCATGTCCTGATGAAGCTGATTATTCATCTTGCCACCTGTTGGAACATTCTTTGAACCTTCAAACTGTACCCTCTCTGTGCTTTGTTTTTGTTTTGTGAGTGCATTCTTGTATGGTTTATAGCTGGGATGCGCTATCCTGACTACGACATCATCTGGATGAGTTCTTTTGTTGTTGTTCAGTCGTGTCCGACTCTTCGTGACCCCATGGACCAGAGCACGCCAGGCACCCCTATCCTTCACTGCCTCCCGCAGTTTGGCCAAACTCATGCCAGTCACTTCGAGAACACTGTCCAACCATCTCATCCTCTGTCGTCCCCTTCTCCTTGTGCCCTCCATCTTTCCCAACATCAGGGTCTTTTCCAGGGAGTCTTCTCTTCTCATGAGGTGGCCAAAGTACTGGAGCCTCAACTTCAGGATCTGCCCTTCCAGTGAGCACTCAGGGCTGATTTCTTTAAGGATGGATAAGTTTGATCTTTTTGCAGTCCATGGGACTCTCAAGAGTCTCCTCCAGCACCATAATTCAAAAGCATCAATTCTTCGGTGATCAGTCTTCTTTATGGTCCAGCTCTCACTTCCATACATTACTACTGGGAAAACCATAGCTTTAACTATTGTCAGCAAGGTGATGTCTCTGCTTTTTAAGATGCTGTCTAGGTTTGTCATTGCTTTCCTCCCAAGAAGCAGGCGTCTTTTAATTTCGTGACTGCTGTCACCATCTGCAGTGATCATGGAGCCCAAGAAAGTAAAATCTCTCACTGCCTCCATTTCTTCCCCTTCTATTTGCCAGGAGGTGATGGGACCAGTGGCCATGATCTTAGTTTTTTTGATGTTGAGCTTCAGACCATATTTTGCGCTCTCCTCTTTCACCCTCATTAAAAGGTTCTTTAATTCCTCCTCACTTTCTGCCATCAAGGTTGTGTCATCAGCATATCTGAGGTTGTTGATATTTCTTCCGGCAATCTTAATTCTGCTTTGGGATTGAGCTCTACCATTGGTCAAAGAACAAATGGCTTAGAATCATTCAATTGTAGAGTTGGAAGGGATCCTGAGAGCCCTCTAGTTCAACTCCCTGCAATGCAGGAATTTCAACTAAAGCCTCCAGGACAGGTGGCCATCCAACTTCTGCTTAAAAACCTCCAACGCAGTCTGTTCCACCATTGAACAGTTGTTACCATCAGAAAGTTCTTCCTAATGTTTAGTCAGACTCTCCTGACGGTAACTTGAAACCATTGGTTTGGGTCCTACCCTCCAGAGCAGGAGTAAGCAAGCTTCCACATGACAGTCCTTTAGATATTTGAAGGTGGCTATCAAATCTTCTCTTAGTCTCCTCTTATCTAGGCTGAACATACCCAATTCCCTCATAAAGATTGGGTTCCAGACCCTTGATCATGTTGGTCGCCCTCCTCTGCACACGTTCCATCTTGTCAATATCCTTCTTAAACTGTGGTGCCCAGAACTGGACACAGTACTCCAGAAGTGGTCTGACCAAGGCAGAATAGAGCAGTATTGTGATTTCACTTGATCAGGCCGCTATACTTCTGCTGATGCAGCCTAGATGAGCATTGGCTTTTTTTGCCGCTGCTGCATCATATTGTTGACTCATGTTAACATTGTGGTCTAGCAAGACCCCTAGATCCTTTTCACATGTACTACTGGCAAGCTAGGTGTCCCCCATCTCATATGTGTGCAGCTGGTTATTCCAATCTAAATATAGAACTTAACATTTGTCCCTATGGAAATTCATTTGTTAGTTTTGGCCCAGTTCTCTATTAAGGTCATCTTGAATCCCAGTTCTGTCTTCTGCAGCATTAGCTACCCCTCCCAGTTAGGTGTTATCTGCAAACTTAATGAGCATTCCCTGAATTCCTTCATCCAAGTTGTTTATAAAGGTGATGAGCAACAACAGGCCCAAGACAGAACTCTTGTCACTTTTCCCCAGGATAATGAGAGCTCCATTGGTGAACACTTTGGGTTCAGTTAACCAGTTACAAATCCATCTAACATATGGGTAGGCAAACTATGGCCCGGGGGCCGGATCTGGCCCAATCACCTTCTAAATCTGGGAATCAGCGTGTTTTTACATGAGTAGAAATGTGTCCTTTTATTTAAAATGCATCTCTGGGTTATTTGCGGGGCATAGGAGCACAATTCAAAGTGTTGGTGCTGACCTTTAAAGCCCTAAATGGCCTCGGTCCTGTATACCTGAAGGAGCGTCTCCACCCCCATCGTTCAGCCCGGACACTGAGATCCAACGCCGAGGGCCTTCTGGCGGTTCCCTCACTGCGAGAAGCAAAGCTACAGGGAACCAGGCAGAGGGCCTTCTCGGTAGTGGCACCCGCCCTGTGGAACGCCCTCCCATCAGAGGTCAAAGAGATAAGCAACTACTTGACATTCAGAAAATACCTGAAGGCAGCCCTGTTTAGGGAAGTTTTTAATCTGTGACATTTTAATGTATTTTAATATTTGTTGGAAGCCGCCCAGAGTGGGTTGAGAACCAGATGGGCAGGGTACAAATAAAATAAGAATAAGAATGCATTCATTCCCCCCCCCCAATAAAATAAGAATAAGAATCATTCATTCCCCCCCCCAAAAAATATAGTCCGGCCCCCCACAAGGTCTGAGGGACAGTGGACCAGTTTGCTGACCCCTGATCTAACAGTTACCTTGTCCAATACATATTTACCAGTTTATTCACAAGAATATCCTGAGGGACTTTGTCAAAAGCCTTAATGAAATCAAGATACACAGCATTCCCCTGACCCACCACGCTCGTAACTCTATAAAAAAAAGAAATGAGATTCATCCAGCATGACTTGTTTTTGAGAAACCCATGCTGGGTTTTTAGTATTCCCTTTCTAAGTGCTCACAGACCAACTGTTTAATTATTTGTTCTAGGACCCTTGCTGGTATTATCATTAAGCTGACTGGTCGGTAGTTACCTGGGTCTTCTTCTCATTTTTTAAGATGGGGACAACATTTACCCACCTCCAGTCTGCAGGGATCTCACCTGCTCTCCCAGAATTCTCAAAGATTATAGGCAGAGGCTCTGAGAGTACACCTGCAAGCTCCTTTAGTGCCCTTGGCTTATAATCAGCACTGATAGTTGCATGACTTACAGTACAAGATAAAGCCTGTTTATGGTGTGGATGTACTTCTCAGGAATCAACTGATAAGTAAACTATGTTTCAACATACAGTACACCGTGGAACTGCTGAAGTTCCTGATTTTATGTTATAGGTGTATGTACATGGCCAGATCTGTGTGGGATAAATTAGCCTCATATAACCAGCCTTCTTGGCTCTAGTTAATGCATGAAGGTGTTAAAACCATAGAGTATGCCGTTGTCCTAGAGTTCCTCAGAAAAAATACAAAACCGTGTATATCACTGGAAGAATTGCATAAATATGAAACTAAACTGACAATATCATAATGCAAAGGGCATTTATAAATATTTCATCAGAGGCAAACCTATATATGCTTTAAATCATCAAAGTGCTAGTACAAAGTGCAATTTACAAAGTGCAAAAATACAAAGTGCCATATAATGTTCAATATAATGATGAAGATGGTATAGCAAATGTCTATCAGACGCGTAGGTCCATCCTCACAATGTTGGGGAAGGTTATTCAGAATCCCTCCAACATGTGGGTGTGTTCTCCCGACGGGTGGCTAGCTTCAAACTTCCCGTTTCACCAACGGTTTCTTCAAGGTCTGGACTTTTCTTTGGTAACAACAATACAAACCATCAACTTCACTACAGATGTAAATTCAATTATACAATAAAAATTCAATTATACAATACAAAATTCATGTACTCACCATCAAATCAGAACAAAGAAAGAAAACATAACTCAGCTATTCACAGTGCCTCAGACTCCCATCCTTCCAATACAGCTCATGAGGACTCAAAGTATCTCCAAGTTAAATACTTGCAGGCAGGCTGACATTTAAAGGAACAGATTACTATTTGTGCTTGATGTAAATATTTAAAGATACAGCTCCATTCAAAGATATAACTTCATTGATAACATCAGTACATGATATACAGACTTTCAACCACTTCTTAAGAAGGTTATAAAGAAACCTATAAAAATTCTATAAGAATTCTTATATGGTCCGAGCATCAACATTGCTGTCAGGGACTATATGAATATATGATAGATTTCTACAATAGTCAGAAAACTAGTATGCAAAGGTTTCCCCAGCTTATAAATAAGGACTGAAATCAATACTGAGATTTAAACCTGTGGGGGCTAAGGACCCAAATCTGTATATCCAATAGGATTCCTTCTGATGTAATTTCTTCTTTAAAACTTCAATGTTTACCTCAGGGATAGAATGCTTATAAATCACAAACCATTGAAAGTCCGTGGGCTTATGGTTCGCCTCGACAAAATGTGAAGTGAGGGGTGCTTCCATGATCTTATTTTGAATACGATTTTTATGCTCCAGTATTCGCATTTTAACTGGTCTTATGGTGCTTCCTATGTACCATAGGCCACAGATACATTGTATAGCATATACAACTCCTCTAGAGTCGCAGGTTGTGAATGATTCTAGTTGGATAGTATTGTTGGTCCCTGGTATGTTGAATTTTTTCACTTCCTTGGTTAATTTACAAGCAGTGCATTTCCCACATTTAAAATGTCCCTGTAAAACAGATTGATTATGACTTTCTAGGTCTGGTAATGCTGCATGTACTAGCATGTTTTTAAGGTTTTTTTGTTCTGTGGAAACCAATGCGTGCTGTTAAAGAACAACCTGGTATTTCTTTTATTAAGTGCCAGTGCTTCTTAATTATTTTGCTGATAGAATATGCAAGTGGAGTGTGATCGATGACACATGTTATCAATTTTATCAATTTTTGTAACCTAAGTTTTGCTGCCTGTGTTTTCTGATTGCTGTATGGAAACGCATAGAAAACACAGGAAAACTTTCTCTAAGACGCTACATCTTCTCAAGAATCAAAGAAATAGAAACCATATATATTTTATACACTTCTTTCAAAAAAAAACGAGCTGAGGAAGGCGTCTACGCCGAAACGGGGCCCTGTCCTGGTCTCCAGTTGTCTCATTATACATCTGACACGCATCGTAGAAGCCTTTACATCAACTTCTAAAAGACTTTCAAGGGATTTTTCAATGTGAAACTATTTCTTCATTTAAGACTGTAATGCTTAACAGGATTGATACTATACTTGTATTTACTCACGAGTAAACACATCGTTTTGGTTCTGAAGGATAACAAAGATTTGGCCTGGCAGTTCTCCCTTGGGAAGGAGTTCCATGATCCACATGCCACCACAGAAGGAAACCTCTCTCTGGTAACCACCCACTAATTTCCGGAGATGATGTCAGTTGCTTGGCATGTCCATAAAGTGCTATTCTCCTGCCTTTGGTGGTATGCAAGCACCTTTGGTAACATACATACTCATAAGTCAAAGTAATTATAATAATTATGGTAAACCAGCATTGCTGGGTTTGGTCATACAGATGTTAATGACATAACTCAACTTCGACAGGGTATGCAAAGCTCTGGTACATACTAGCATCAATATAAGAAATCTCCCAAAAAATGCTTGCAAACCATGAGACCTAAGATTTTAAAATTTTAAACCAAGACTTTGATCGTTATAGGTAAGAGTGCTGAACTGCAATAATACTAATATCCAGAATTAAATTGGACACACCAAAGGGCTCCTGCTTTCCCAATGTTATTTTTTGAAAGCGTTTCCTTTGGATGGCAGACTGTGTCATTAAGCAGCTTTTGAATTTTTCTTCACAAGGGTCAAGGTGTCTTCGTGCATCGCAAGCGGAGCCTGATGCAGCAGTGCAAAGCGGTTGTTAAAAGGGCTAATGCAAACTTAGGCTGCACTGACAGAAGCAATAGCGCTCAGATCATGAAAAATGATAGGTCTAATCTGTTCTGGGGTGACTGCATTTGGAGTTCTGTGTACGGTTCTAGGCAGGACATTTTAAAAACGACACTGATGAACTGGCGGGTTAGCAAGATGGTGTGCGATCTGGAAGCGAAGTACTGTGAGGAATGGTGGAAGGAGCTGGAGAAGTTTAGGCTGGAGAAGAGAAAGGGGAACCAGGGGCGTAGGAAGGGGAGGTGCGGGTGGTGCAGTCCACCCTGGGTGCCATCCTTGAGGGGGGTGACAAAATGGCACACTGCGGGGGGCAGCACTTACTGCAGGGCCTGGCCTGCAGCCAGGGCCGGTGCGTCCATTAAGTTGAACTAGGCAGTTGCCTAGGGCGCCAAAATGGAGGGGGCGCTGGCCAGGCTTGGGTGGGCGGCGGGACGGGCGAGCAGCAGCTTCTCTGCTACAGCGGAGAAGGTGCTGCTTGCCCCCTACACCCCCCACCTCCCACCAAAACAGGCTTTGGCGGGGGGCGGGGGGCGGGGGGCGCCAGAAGGTGCTCTCGCCTAGGGCGCAAAAAACCCTAGCACCGGCCCTGCCTACAGCGCACCTGAGCCATGTGTCTCTCCTGGGAGCGATGCAGTGGCTTGGGCCCCTGCGCTGCCCGAAACGGCAGCATGAGGCTTGCGTCTGCCAGGAGGACTCTGTGGGTGGCTCACCTCGCCCCCACCGCTCCGGGTGCCGGAGCAGCTAGCTACGGCCCTGAGGGGAACATAGTAGCTGCCTTCAAATATATGAAGGGCTATCATGCAGAAGCTGGAACAGACTTATTCTGTGGCTAAATTATAGGGCAGAATGCAGAGAATTGCACAGCTGGGTCTCTACTCCCAAGGCTTTGGGGCTATGTCTGTTGAAGAGGAACCCCCACCCTCTGCCACAATGCCACATGGCAAACTACTTTGGAGAAAGAGATGTCCAAATCAGTTTGTCATATCGCATGGGGAGGTCTACTGCTCAGGAAAAAAAAATACGTCAAAAATTCCACTGGGCATGCCAAGCCCTAAAGCAGCTCTTTGGATCCCAGGCATTATAAAACCTGTGGTCCTTTTCAACGTTAGAAGTCTAGGACTCATCGTGTATCTAGGTCATCTTGTCATCCTTTGAAATGACAAATATCAGATTCGGTCTGTAGGAAAAGGCTTCACATAGCTTAATTAAAACATTTTATTGCGAGTGTGTCTTTTTAAATGAGCTCATAATTTGTTGAAAAGCCAAATGATGCAATGTTCAAAGTACATCACTTGGCTTGTTAGCGCCATAAATACACATTATGAATGAAGACATGTTTTAGGAAGGGAGAAGCATGGCTGGGATAAAGATGAATCAACGATCAGAAATATTAATATCCCTCAAAATGAATACTTGCTTTCTGTCCTGCCCCCTTCCCCCAAATAATGTTACTTTTAAAAAGTATTTGGCTTTCTAGCAGCCAGATGACTTTTATATTCTGTGTAATCATTCCTGAGTTTAATACAGGAAAAGCTTACAGTGTCTTCCCTTATTTTAAAAATGAGATACAACTGAAAGGAGAAGGGGGGAAGATTAAACCTTCCCAAGTGGATTTCGATATTTTCTATTCTCATTTTAAATAAAATGAGTCGCCTTTCATTATTTTGTTACATTTACATTTCACTTTTCCTCCCAAAAGGGATCTCAACAACAACAACAAAAACACCAAATCATTAAGCGTATAAAACATCAGTTAAAACCTTACAAAATTGTAGCAGTTAATACTTTCAGTTTCACATGAACCTATGCGATAAAACAGATTTGGGAGACCTGTGGCTCTGCAAATGTGGCTGGACTGCAACTCCCATCATCTCAGATCATTGGACATGCTGGCTGGGGCTAATGGGAGTTGGAGTCCAACAGCATCTAGAAAGTCACAGGTTCCCCATTCCTGTTCCAAAGGTCTGGACAAATAAATTTGCTTTTAACTTTGTGCCAGTTTCTGCCATGGAGATAGCTCAACAAATGACATGCTGCAACCAAGAACTCCTTGTCCCATGTTACCAGCCTCCTTGCTGCTACTACCACTGATGATGACCAGGGCCACTTCCTCTGGGTCAGAAGTGGGGAAGGCGGTCCTTCCAGTCCTCCCAAGTCATTCAGGGCTTTGAACTGCTCTCTGACCCAAACTCACTGGGAACAGCTGGCAGCAGGACATCTTTAATATGAGCTGGCAAGAACCCATCACCAGACTAGTCAGGGTGGAGTCGCCCAGGACAGGTAGACAGTGGGAGATACGTGCTCCTCCAGTGTTAACCTGAAGTTTAGGGACCATACTGAAAGGTGGTTAGCCTGTTGCTATCATGTTTGTGCTCCCTGCAGGTCTTGTAAGTTACGAAAACTGCCCATTTATCCTATTGGCTGTCTCCAGTCTTTATTCTTGGTTCTTTTTTTTTTTTAATATTTTATTAAAGATTTTCTTGGTTTACAAAATGTCTCTCGCATTTTTCCATGTAGCATTTTTACAGATCAATATTGGTTATTGAGACATTAGGCAGAGAGGGGGGGAGGGAGGTGGGTGGGATGGGGGGAGGGTGGGGTGGGGAGGCGATGTTTCTGTTTTCCTTAGTGTATGTAGGATTTGGTGTCAGCATCGGTTGTGTTGGTTCTCTGTTGCTCGCTTGTGTTTCATTGGCGGTGAGAGGTCGCAATTGGCGTAGGGTGTGCTTGTTCCTTTGTGGTTGGCTGTGTTGATCTTTAGTTTTCTGTGTGAGTGGGGTGGGTGGGTGTTTTGGATCAGGTTAGCCATATTGATTTGTATGCTGTCGGTAGGTTTTTGTCATTATCTTGTTGAGCTGTGTGTGTGATGAAGGGGGACCATATGGGGGTGAAGGTATCTTCTTCTGTTTGTCCCCGTGCTAGTTTTAGGTTGCTGGTTAGTTTTTCTAGTAGGGCTGTTTCCCATACTACTTGGTACCATTGGTCCATGCTTGCTCCTGACAGGTCTTTCCAGTGTCTGGTTATGATGTTTCTGGCTGCTGAGAGTAGATGGATTATGAGTTCCTTGTGTTGTAAGTGGGCATTATTGTCTTGGAAGATGTTTAGTAAAGCCAGTTCTGGGGTGGTTTCTAGCACTTGTTTGGTTCTTTTTGGTTAAGGGCAGGGTCAAAACAGCTTCTGCATAGACAAAACACAGAGAAACATTCTCCTCCCTTCCTCTTTTTCCTCCGAAAGTTTATTTATTGTTCATGAAGGCACTGATGCCAAAACACGATCCGTTTATTTAGTAGATGCATTTTATCCCATTGGTCCAGCTTCCTCTGGCAGCAACAGACTGGAGGAAACTACTCAAACGGACCATCCTTTGCATCAGTGCCTTCCTCTTATATCTGGTTGCAGTCTTCAATGATCAGCTGAAATCCAACTATACTGATGTAATTATATGAAGTCATTGCCCCCACATGCATTCATTTTACACAGATATATGTCTGAAAAAGAATTAAAGCCTGAAGTTTATAGAAGAAGAGAAGAGTTTGGATTTGATATCCCGCTTTATCACTACCCGAAGGAGTCTCAAAGCAGCTAACATTCTCCTTTCCCTTCCTCCCCCACAACAAACACTCTGTGAGGTGAGTGGGGCTGAGAGACTTCAAAGAAGTGTGACTAGCCCAAGGTCACCCAGCAGCTGCATGTGGAGGAGCGGGGAATCGAACCCGGTTCACCAGATTACGAGTCTACCGCTCTTAACCACTACACCACACTGGCTCTCTTATAGACTGGAACATTTGTTTTCTTCCACCTGCCTGGATTTTGGGCTGTCTCTGTACATGCAGAGAGGGGAATAAATGTTCCAGTCAGACCTTTGAGATAATGATTGCATACCATGAGCGCACTCTGCAGAATTTCCAGCTGCCACCCCAGCCTGAAAATGCATCCCATGATGAATGTGGAAAACTGTATCCTAACAAAAACTAAATTTTGAAGAAGTAAATATTTAAAGAAGGACAGACATAGCACAACAAAGCGCATTCATTTATATTTCCATGCTCAGCTGCCAAGGATCTCTTGGGTTTATACCCATCTAATGTTCAGCGCACCATATGTTTCTGAAGCAGTGGATTAGAGAACTTCTCCATGCTTGTGAAAAACATTGTTGCATTTGTCCTGGCCATTTTCCCTCAGCATTTGTTGTTAATTTACAAGTTTCTCACATCCCTCTGATGATTTCTGTCAGCCTGTTTACATGTTTTAAATTTCCGATGGAATGTACATTTGCCTTACTGGATCTGCTGCAGATTTTCCATAGGAAGAGTTGATTGAGCACAACTGTGCTTTGCTGAGCATTTCAGAGCACTGACATCAAGTACCTGTGGTACACATTGAGCTCAAATTCCCCAAGTATGAGTGTCAGGATGATATGTCCTCTGGTTGTGTACAGCACTAGAACGAAGGGCTCTGTGCATCCTCAGGAACAATAAATTTTAAAACCTGATATGGCTTAGGAACAGGATGCTCCAATGACTGCTTGCTCTTCCGTGAGCATCCCCAACCCAGATACCATCTTCAGAGCTCCTTCTTCACTGTCCCACCACAGATTGCTGGAGTCCAAAAACAGGGCCTTTGCTGTGGTGGCCCCCCATCTTCAGCATTTCCTCCCCAGAGAGCTTTGCTGCATGCCAACTATATATTTTTGGCAGCAGGTGAATGCCTTTCTATTTGCCCAAGGTCTTTTAGATGTGCTGATATGCTTGTTTTACCTTACTAGCATAGGGTTTTCAAATGATTTTAATAATCTGCCACAACGGCGAATGTTCTGTTGTTTTATTGTTTAATGTGATGCTCATCGTTCTAAAAGGCCGGTTTTAATTATTCACCACTGTATGGGAGCCTTTTATGGTTTGCGATGAAGAGAGGAGTCATCTGCAGGCAAGTAAACAAATAAATATTCAAGGCAAGGAAGAAGGCAAGGAAGGGGAAAAGGCAAATTAATCTCTGCAAAACTTGCAACACAAACCTCAGCCAAGAGACAAGTTGCTCAAAGGAGCCTAGCATTCATACATTTTGAATCTTAAAGCAAACTCCTCTTTTTTTTTCTTTTTTTAGTTAAATGTGTTCCTTGTCTGGCCTGCATATGGGTCAGTCTGGTTCAATGGAAAGTGTTGGATGGCTTTGGATCAAATCCTAGCAGAGAAACAAAGTTACTGGGTGGCCTCCTATGTGTGACTCATACAGATCATCTTTGCAGAGTACCCTCCTTCTTCCTTCCCTCCCGTGTTTCCAGTTCAGATGTTAGTGTCAAACTGGCTGTTCACCAAAAAAGGAAGGCCCAATGTAATAATGTGTGAGAAATTCACAACCACCTAACACCTCAGCTCAAAGGAAGCCCTGCTCTAATTCCCGTTTTCCGTGGAGATGGGGAGAGGGCCAATGCATGTTAAGATCTGTGTGATTTCTGATAAAATGTGTGCTGTTATGCACATGTCTGATCTCTGCCCTCAAGCCTTAATTCCGTGCTTATGAAATTAGCAAAATTACTCATCTACCTCATCAGGCTGTTGCAAAGATGACTCACGAATGGGACTAGGGGACTGTTAATATTCCTGATTATGAAGGATGGCATGGCCCATAAATCTCATTGCATCATTGAATGTGCCAACAAAAGGCTGCCACTTAAATGATTAAAAGCAACATTTGAATATATTGTTATGAATTTTGAGGGTGGGGATGGGGTTAGAATGAATGTCTGGGCTAGATTCCTGTTGAGGTAATAGGCCACTAAGGGGAACAAAGGAAAGGGCTCTGTGCAAGAAAGAAAATGGGTGATGCCCCCTCCCTCATATCACGGGTGGTTAAAAGGACAAAGGCAGAGTTGAGGGCAGAGAGTGAAGTGATGTGAGAAAGAAGGAATGCAGGAAGTTGGGAACCAAGAGAGACCTAGAGATTTTGATTTCTGTTTGAATCCAAGGCTGCAACTATGGAAGAAGCAAGGCCCCCTTGGGGTCTTAATGCTGTGAATCCCTCAATCATAGGCTCAGGTTGTATATATAAACAAACCATATATCATAAAGACACTACAGTCTCTGCTGTACCCAGGACCAGATTTAGGTTTGATGAGGCCCTAAGCTACAGAAGGTAATGGGGCCCATTAGATGTCCAGCTGTCCTTTGTCAACAACAAATTGTCATAGAATCATAGAGTTGGAAGAGACCACAAGAGCCATCCAGTCCAACCCCCTGCCAAGCAGGAAACACCATCAAAGCATTCCTGACAGATGGCTGTCAAGCCTCTGCTTAAAGACCTCCAAAGAAGGAGACTCCACCACACTCCTTGGTAGCAAATTCCACTGCCGAACAGCTCTCACTGTCAGGAAGTTCTTCCTAATGTTTAGGTGGAATCTTCTTTCTTGTAGTTTGAATCCATTGCTCCGTGTCTGTTTTTTGTGTTGAATATATGCTATATGGTAATTTATGGACCTAATAGGTATCTAAAGCCATTTGCACATGCAGAATGTAGGCACCCTATATATAGAAATGAGCAAACCAGTGATATTTTAGGGAGCAGGCTAGCAGGCGGGGCCCATTACTTACATCATAGGAGCCTACACAACACAAAACACTGTTGCTGTATGTAGGTTTTATTTATTTGTTTTTTATCTTATATTTTGGAAATGTACATCCAGTTTTTTTCCCTTTAATTTTGGGGGGCCCCCAAGAGAGTGGGGCCCTAAGCTATAGCTTGTTTAGCTTATATGTAAATCCAGCACTGGCTGTACCTCATTCTGAAGGCGACCCCTGGAATCTCGCACCGCTAGCAGATTGAGGTGCCGTGCAACAACAGTTTGCCTTTGGGGACTATTAAAGTATCGTTCATTGTCCTTCAGAATGAGGCACACCCAAGTACCGAGCAAAAATAGAGCAGGTTGAGTACTGCCAAAGCAATCTGCCAAACAACCTCCCCCCCCCCGAAATTTGCATTTGAATTTTTTGACCAATGTGTTTCCAATGTGTGCATTGCCTTTGTGTTTTCTGTTTGGTGCATTCTGTATCCCATACTTCCTCCAAGCAGTTCAGAGAATAATTTTAGCCTTCTGGTGATAGGCGGAACAGTCTGTAGACACGCCATACATTTAAAGCAGCCGCCCCCCCCCATGAACTGTATTTTGTTAAGGATGCTGGGAAATGCAGCTGTGTGGGTGTAAACTACAGTTTCCAGGATACTTGGGGGGGTGCTTTAAATGTACAATGTGTCTTCAGCCCGGGGCATAAATCTTCAAGGAATGGCTCACTCTTGCCTTGCTTCCATGTTCCAAGAGAGGAGAAAAGAGTTGTGAGGAGAACTACACGATCCACTCCTACCCTTCTACAGGGAGCATGTTGATCAGCCTTTCCCACTGGTGCATCTGATGTGGGAATGTTTAGGAGTGTGGATGAGTATATATTATTTTATATATATCATCCCAGCTTGTGTGAGCAAGCTCCAAACTTAGCAGAGTTACATTCCCTTTTAAAACACAGCAGAAAACGGTTGCATAGGCTTGCTAAAGCCTCTATAAGAAATATATATTCCTGGTATATTCCCCTTCTTCCCTCTTAAAAGTAAAGACACAACACAGTACTGATTATAAGATATAAAAGAGTTTACTTACAGTCATCCATGAGTTACAGTACAGGCTCAAAGAGGCAGATAAGCTTAGATAAATATATTTACATGTGGTGAAGCTGATTCCATAGGGGAACAGGCTTCACCTCTGCTTCTCTCAGCTGCAAGCTGAGAGAGAGCATCCTGCTTGTTCAAAAGACGAGGCAAAATGGAGAGTGATCTTTGGGATCTTGTTCCCAGGTAAGACCACACCTACTTCTGGTTCCTGTAACTCAGTCCAGGTAAACAGGAAGTTAAGCCTGGAGGACTGAGTTACCTTCATGTCCACTCTAGCAGTGTTGTGTTTGGCTGCTCTGTGTTTACATCCCACAACTGATGGTCAAGGATGATGGAAGTTGTAGTCCAAAACATCTGGCCCACACAAAGTTAGGGAAGGCTGGTGTAGGCAAACAGCAGCTTTTAAGAGAGCTGAACACAATTTGAAAGGGGTATTCATTCCAGTTGGGAACTCACATATTTCGTCCCATTGACACTTCTGTTCAAACAGGTTTGACGTCCAAACAAAATAAAAAATAAAAAAATTCCTTCCAGTAGCACCTTAGAGACCAACTAAGTTTGTTCTTGGTATGAGCTTTCGTGTGCATGCACACTTTTTGGCACAGGGTAGCAGACCAAGCCTGCTGATCAGTGACTATAATAGACGGGTACACGCATCAGATTGTTCGCTCTTTCAAACTGCTTTCAATTGTCTGGGGGGGGGGGAAGTTGCTCCTGGTGAATGGATGCTTGGAAAATGAACATTACAATAAAGTCCCTGTGGGCCCTGAAACTAAAATCAATTATGGAATGATTCATTTGTTAATTATTTCTTCCCTTAGATCGCAAAGACAAAACAATATACCAAAAGCTATTCAAGTCCCAGTTCTAGTTTTCTGCTTTTTTGTGGGATGGATATTTTTGCCCCCAGCTAGAACTTTAAGAAAATTTCACCGAGGCTCTGCAGTTTGACCTACATTTGTTTCACCTCAAGATTTTAGTCCCATAAAACAGCTATGTTATATGTTTCCTGGCCAGAAGAACAGAACAGAGAAATGTAATAACCACTGGCAAACATCTGTAATATGTTTGGGCTGTGTGTACTAAAAAGACCTCAAATAAGCACCAATTCAAGGGCCAAGTTTGCTAAATCCCACAGCTAGATGGAGGGCTTGTGTGGTAGATAAATTTGCATAGTAACTTAAGCCCCTCTCTACAGATGTTTGGAATTGTTTTTTTTTAAACAGAATTTATTGGCATTTTCACAAAATAACACAAACCCAACCCCCACACCTACAAATATCAAAACAAATACAAATACACATAATGTCAGGATTCTTCTTCTTATCTGTATATCTTGCTAGAAAAAAAAAATTTCTAGTTCCAAATCTTGACGCTTGACTTCCCCCGCCTATACACCTTCGGTTTTAAAACAATACGCTATTTCCTTAACAACTTTTCTCTATAAAAGTTTAACTTAACTTAATAAAGAAAGAAAAAAAAACATCTTTGTCTTAATCTTTGCATTATAACCTAAAACTTAACCAAATATTCTTAGAGCTAAACTTATTTCTTCTATCATTTAACATGCTGCTTTTAACTTAAATTCAATATCTCCTTACTTATTTAAAATAAACTTATAATCAAACCTTCACACTCCGATTTCGGATTCCATGGCAGACCATCTATATTATACAATAATTAATTCAACCCACTCCCCTTTTGTCCATTGTCTTCTCCTGTCTTTCACCAGAACCGAATCCTCTATTGTATGCTTCTAAGTGTCCACAGATCCAGGTTACAACCACAACAAACCCTGCATCGAGCTCCAAGATGCTCATCCTCTGCATTCTGAGCTTCTCCGTGACTTTATACCAAAATTCTTCTTCTTGTAGAAATCTTAATTCTCTGTCCCTCGACCCCGAGCTGCCACCTCGGAATCTGGATATTAAAAATCTTTCCGTTTCAGGGTTTCTGCCACCCCCTGAAATCGGTCCCTGTTCCAATCGGATTTGCTCTGCCATCTCAAACCATCCTTCCAGCGCATCTTCCAGCTCTTTGCAAAAGTCTGTTTCCATTGAATAAATTTTTTGGAAAGCCTCCTCTGTGGAATGCAAATTCTTTCCATTTATAATCCCACACAAGGCTCTTAATTTTCGATCAAGCAGCTCCAATTGAAAGACAGTAAGCTTTTCCTCTACCTCCCAGTCCTTCTGTGCCAACATAAGAGCAAAGTCCAACATCTTCGGAGAAGGGAGGTGGGTATCAAATTACGTTTCCTGTCTTTTCCTTCCTTTGTCTCAATTTTTTCCTACGCAAGTCCAAATCGCCGCCATTTCTTCCGATGCCGGAGTATAAAGACCAAAACTTCAAATGGAGATATTTTTTCCTCAGTTAACCCCCAAGAGGGAATCTCAACAGACTCAGCTTGCAAATTCCAAGTACTTTCAATTGATTAGTGTAGCAGCAGTCACTTAAAGAGTTAATTCCTTCCACCGCTCGAAGGGAGAGAGGCGGGCTGCCTTTCTTTTGATCCCAGAGCTTTTCCCGAAGTACAAAGAGTCAGTCAATTACTCACAGCTTCTGGTTTCTTAGCAACTCCTTAATGACAGGTAGAACAGAGACGCTCATCACGGACTTTGCCGCCGCATGTAAACATCCCGGTTGGGGCATTTCCCCTAGAGCCCGACTCCGTGGTCCCTTCACCCCCACTCCCTCTTTACAGGGGGCGCGGGGGAAGGGTTCGGAGCACAACGGGCACAGCCGGGGAGCCCAGGGCACGGGACGCTCTTCCCGTGCCCCCACCGAAGCCCCGCTATGCGGCTGCAGGGCTCCTAACCCCCGGGATGAGCTGGGTGCTTCGCTGCCGAAGCAACCCACGACCATCCATGATTGCGCCAGCCGCCGGAAGTCTAATCGTCATATCATTGAGTTTCACCATTTATGTAAGTTGAATTACTGACAAAAGAGATATGTCAAGATAATTGTGATGATTATGGCATACAGCTGATGAAAACCCCAAAGTTGAAATTGTTAATTTGGGGTTCTCATCAGCTGTACGCCATAATCATCACAATTATAACAAATAAAGGCTTGACATATCTCGCTTTGCATGTCATGAGTCTATCTCATATATTAGTTTCACCTTTTAAGTTGAATTACTGAAAGAAACGAACCTTTCCATGATATTCTAATTTTTCGAGTTGCACCTGTATGGAATTAAAACGGCTGTAACTTAGAAAAGCATCACTAAAAGGAGGAAACGCATCACCAAAAATGAGGGCAGAGATTTGCAAAAAAATAATAATTGCACAATGCTAATTTATAGGTATAGATGCAGATTAAGAAAGAATTAAAGGTCCAGTCGTGTCCGACTCTGGGGTTGTAGCGCTCATCTCGCTTTACTGGTCGAGGGAGCTGGCGTACAGCTTCCGGGTCACGTGGCCAGCATGACAAAGCCGCTTCTGGGAACCAGAGCAGCGCACAGAAACACCGTTTACCTTCCCGCCAGAGCAGTACCTATTTATCTACTTGCACTTTGACGTGCTTTTGAACTGCTAGGTTGGCAGGAGCTGGGACCGAGCAACAGGAGCTCACCCCGTTGCGGGGATTTGAACTGCCAACCTTCTGATCAGCAAGCCCTAGGCTCTGTAGTTTAACCCACAGCGCCACCCGCGTCCCCAAGAAAGAATTACTGTTATTCAAATATAAATAATATACATCTGGAGAAGACCGGCTAGGTAAGTTGTTTGCCTGTTTAGTTTACTACCCAGGTGCAACTTGATGGGCAATTTCAAGGCTCATCCTGCTGTAGGGTTCCTTATCTTTAACTCTGGGGCAGAGCCGGGCTGCCACCCTCCCAGCCCCCCAAGAATCCAGTGAACTGTGGCATCACTACAGTTTGCCTGGATAGGGATGGGATGCAGCAGGGAAGTAGTGGCAAGGTCAGAGCTACACAGGCACACTGTCAAAGCCCGTTCAGTGCTCCCACCGGGACACGGCTAGATTTAGGTTCGATGAGACCTAAGCTACTGAAGGTAATGGGGCCCTTTATATGTCCAGCTGTCCTTTGTCAACAACAAATTGTTGCTGTTTTTTGTGTTGAATATATGCTATATGGTAATTTATGGACCTAATAGGTATCTAAAGCCATTTGCACATGCAGAATGTAGGCACCCTATATATAGAAAGGAGCAAACCAGTGATATTTTAGGGAGCAGGCTAGCATGACTTACATCATATGGAGCCTACACAACACAAAACACTGTTGTTGTTGTATGTAGGTTTTATTTTATTTGTTTTTTTATCTTATATTTTGGTAATGTCCATCCACTTTTTTCCTTTATTTTTTTGGAGGGGGGCCAAGAGAGTGGGGCCCTAAGCTATAGCTTGTTTAGCTGATACATAGAATCATAGAGTTGGAAGAGACCACAAGGGCCATCCAGTCCATAAATCCATAAATCCTGCACTGCACTGGGGCATCCCTGCAGCCACCCTGCATGGACCTCACTGCCACCCTTGCATGCCCCGGCGCCATTTAGGTAAGATATAGCAAGGAAACCACACCATGCTCCATGGGTTTCCATTTTCTGCAAAAAAAAGCACAAAAATTAGATGGTAGATCTAATAGGAACAAAACAGGGCTGGCAGACTGAGGCAGCTGTGTCAAGCAGCAGGTGATGTAGGATGGAGAGAAACTGCAAGGTGTTGTGGGGCAGACCTGTGTGAACTAGCCTGCAGCAGTGGAAAATGCTTGAAGTTGGGCTGGTTACATACCACACATTTAAAGCACACTGCACCATTGCTTTTTTAATTTTTATTTTGTTTTACATATTCAAAATTATAATCACACCACAACATACCCACAGTTAAAAGATTCCTCTGAATCTCTGGACTTCCCACCTTCCCCTCCATGGGTTCTGTTGTTAAACCTTTTCTACTGCATCTTTTTCCAATAATCTAATTTTTTTTTATATAACTCCATTATGTCCATAGTTCTTATTACATTACATTACAGTACAAGTGTTACTGCAGTCCTGCTAAGGTTTTCAACTGCTTACAGTGGCCTTTAAGGTAAATTATAAATTTTTCCCATTCCTTATTAAAGTTTTGGTCTTCCTGCTTCCTGAGCTTTCCATTCAGTTTTGCCATTTCGTTTTGTCCATCAACTTGATTTGCCATTCTTCTCTGGTAGGGACTTTATCTTCCTTCCATCTCTGGGCTAACAACATCAGTGCAGCTGTTGTCGCATACATAAAAAGTCTTGTCTGCTCCCTTGGAATTTCAGCACCTACAATTCCTAATTTAAAAAAGCCTCTTTTTAAAATAAAAGTTATTTTAAACATTTTTTTTCCAATTCATTATATATCATTTCCCAGAATGCTTTGTTACCTTACACGTCCACCACATATGATCAAAGGTGCCTTCTTTTTCTTTACATTTCCAGCAGATATTTGTACCTGTCTTACACACTGCACCATTTCACCCAGGAGTCCTGGGAACTGTAGTTTACCCCATCACAAAACTATAATTCCAAGTACTCTTGACAGACTACAGTTCCCAGGAGTCTTTGGGGGAAGTCACACACTTTAAATGTCTGGTCCATTTACAACGTATAATGTAGTTGAAGTGTCACAGTTAAAAACAACCGACAAAAGATATCCTCACCTGGCATTTTTGTTCATTTGTAGCCAGTTACAAATTGCCCTTTCAGACCTGACAGTATACGAGTTGCTCACAACATGCACCCACAAAAATGAACGTGTGGCTTCTGTATGTGCGTGTGCACCTGGGTGCCAACGTATGTGTGTTTTACGTAGAAAATAAGGGGTGTGGACTTTTGCATGGCTCTCTATTACAGAGTGTCCAGCTCAAGACGTAAAATTCCAGCACAGGGGTCAGCAAACTTTTTCAGCAGGGGGCCAGTCCACTGTCCCTCAGACCTTGTGGGGGGGACTATATTGGGGGGGGGGAATGAACAAATTCCTATGCCCCACAAATAACCCAGAGATGCATTTTAAATAAAAGGACACATTCTACTCATGTAAAAACACGCTGATTCCCGGGCTGGATTTAGAAGGCGATTGGGCCAGATCCGGCCCTGGGGACTTAGTTTGCCTACCCATTTTCTAGCATTTTTCAAACAGATGCATCTGTTTCTTCACAAAAGCAATGTAGGCACTGTCTGCTCAAGCTACCGCCCAAAGAAATGGCAGGTGCTTGTTCTCATGGGACCTCTTCATGTCCCAGCTCGTCTGAATATTAAAAGGGCCCGTTTGTGCGCAAGGGGGTAAAGGAAGGGTCAGGGTGACATTGTTCTCATTTTTCTTTGTTCCCTTAGAACAAAGCAAGGAGTCAAACTTGAATCCTCAGAGTGGAGGGAAGCCAAACAGCATGCTTGGGAATCTGTTTGCATTTGTAACTGCAGTAGTGTAATGTTAATTAATTTGGAATAGACTCACAGGCACTCTCTGTCCTCACTTCCTTTTTTTTCTTTTTCGCTTTCTCAATATAAGGCTCAGTTCACTCGTTTTTCCTCTTATTTTTCATAGCTCAGGTTTTTGTTTTGTTTTTTAAAAGCCTACTATCTATTTATGTAGAGCTGCTGGTTAACCTTTTTCAAAATCCAAATTAATAACTGTAGGGATGGTTATAGTTTTGGATGGGAGGGTGTGTGTGTCACACTCCATTGTCATATTAAATTGCAATTCTGTTGTAAACCCAAACTGAGGTTTGGAGTTCTTTAAATCCTACTGTATTCAATGGGGCTTATTCCCAGGTAAGTGGGGTTCGGTCTGCAGCCTTAATGGGTGGTGTAAAATGTTAGGTTACATTCAGACAGCACTTTATTCTGTTTTTCCATCCTTTCCTTACCTGATAATTCTTGCATCTTATGTGAGCTTTCAAATGATGTAAAAGCCACTTCTGGAACTCTAATGGAATCTACTGAAAGTCTTGGGCTCATTTCCATGCTAACTGCTTCCCCCTCAAAATATTTGCAACTCTGTTAAAACTCAGAAAATCGCAGGACGTAATTTGCATACAATTCTTCTGCCATTTCCAAGGGTGAATTATGAGGAAACAGAAATACATGTGTACATAAAGAATGGTGGTGACCAGAGGCGTAGGAAGGTCAGGTGCAGAAAATTTCTTGTCATCCCCCCCATTGGTATTATTATTTTGCCTGCAAAAATAGTTTTACGTTATTTCATATTTTCTTACAAAGGAATGTGGATTATGGGCCTCTGATAACAAGGAGGCGACTGTGGACAGATACTTAAATCTACAGGATGGATTGTGTTTTGGCTCCACTGAATTGAAATTTCAGCCTTCACAACATACAAAAATGGCCATGTAAACAGTTATTTTCATGGAGGAGGGTCAAGATATTAACTGATATGCATGACCCTAGTAGGTAAGTAATTGTTCCTTTTTGATACCCCCTTCCATGATGGAACCCGGGGCAACCACCCCCACCCCCCTTCCTACACCCCTGGTGGTGACGTCCGGTGTTGTGTAACACTCCACCCATTGATGTGAATAAATTTTAGCATGACACGGTGGCATATCGATTAAAAAAAGCCTCAGTCCCGTAAGTCAATAAATAACAGGGTAAAATGTTAGCAACAGGAACAGAAGCGCCAGCATTATAACCAGGAAAACTAATGCAATAATCCCCATGTCTGAATGCACCTTTAGTCATACTAAATCAGACTCATTGCAATCAATGGACTCCACTCTTTGAGTACGACTTTGTTGGACATCACCCAATACTTTCCTTTTGTGAACTGCCTTGAAGCACTTTCATCTTTAAAAGCAGCATAATATGGTCCCATACCCACAGGCAGTTGGAGAGTTGGAGTTCTCTAGTGCCAGTTGTGTGTTGTTGCTGTGTCTCAACACACGCTTGATGGACAACAAATCCACAGCAGGTTGCACATAGTTCTTGCATGAACAGTGTAAAAAAAAAGGGTAAAGGACCCCTGACAGTTAAGTCCAGTCGCAGACGACTCTGGGGTTGCGGCGCTCATCTCATTTTACAGGCCGAGGGAACTGGCGTTTCTCCACTCCACAGACAGTTTTTCCGGGTGGCCAGCATGACTAAGCCACTTCTGGCACAACGGAACACCGAAACCAGAGCAGCGCACAGAAATGCCGTTTACCTTCCTGCTGCAGCAGTACCTATTTATCTACTTGCACTTTTGGGGGTGTTTTTGAACTGCTAGGTTGGCAGGAGCTGGTACCGAGCAACGGGAGCTCACCCCATCGCGAGGATTCGAACTGCCGACCTCCTGATTGGCAAGCCCGAGAGGCTCAGTGGTTTAGACCACCGCGCCACCCTCGTCCCAATTTGAAGGTTAAAGCTGCCGTTTTTAGTGCTCAAGTTTCATGGAAGAACAAAAAGTGGTTTGAGGACGGGACTAAAACAGGGGAAGGCTTGATGTTTGCAACCTGATTAATTACTATGGTGATTATAGACACTGAACAGAGGCATAGGAAGGTCAGGTGGTACCCAGTGTGGAAAATTTCTTGTCACTCCTCCATTGATTCCCCCCCCCCTGCAAAAATGGTTTTACGTTATTTCATATTTTCTTACAAAGGAATAATAACAAGTAATAATAATAATAATAATAAAATAATAATAATAATAATAATAACTTTTATTTATATCCCACCCTCCCCGGCCGAAGTCGGGCTCAGGGTGGCTAACATCAGATACATAACATTGGTATAAAATCAAACAATAATTAAATTACCTCCTAAAAACATCTCAAAATCAAATTAAAGTCTAATTAGATGGCTTTCCACAGGGTTAGGGTTGGGAACAGTAAGTGCTCCACTGAACTGAAATTTCAGCCTTCACGACATAGGAAAACAGCCAAGTAAACAGCTATTTTGGTGGAGGAGGGTCAAGATATTAACCGATATGCATGAAATTTCATATATAGCTATATAATCCCTAGTATAGTAAGATAAGACCTTTGGAGCAGGCATTTTAAAAAAAAGTTTTTTATGAACCGCCCTAGTAGGGCAGTAATTGTTCCTTGATAATTTGTCACCCCCTCCATTATGGAACCTGGGGCGGTGTCCGCCCCCTACACCCCCCTTGCTATACCCCTGCACTGAAGTACCCCCCATTCCTTGGCAAGTATGGGAATTGGAGATCCCATTATTCCTGCTGCCCCTGGATGTTTATATACAGGCTTGTGGTAGCATTCAGAGTCTCAAGCCTCAGTGGTGGCTGGTTCCCACTGGAACTGGAGAAAAGCAGCAAGAGGAGCCAAAGCCAATGACAAGTACAGAGAGCCAATGATGGACAGATCCAGCTAAGTCTAGTTTTGTCTCCATCCTCCTCCCTGCAGAGTTATACAAGGGCAACACAAAGGCAACGCTAAACTGGTAGCCAGTGCCACCTCCTGGGCTGGAGGTAACTAAGTAGGCAGACACACACACACACACACACAAGCAGGCAATCAGGCTAAGGCTGGTGGGGCAGTGCCCCATTTACCTGAATAGACCAGCCTCCGCTGTTAAGCCTGAACATCTCCTAAGATGCCTTCTGGGATCCTTCCTTCCCTCGGTAATATTGGGAAAGTGATGAGTGTCTGAGAACTTCTATAGGAGGGCCTCGGGCTTCTGTAGGCCAAAATATGAAATTATTTTGGACTGAACTGGACCCTAGAGTGGCGAGGGCTCTACTGGGGCTTGAATCATCACTCCTTTTCAGATTCTGCCACATCACCAGAAATTTACTAGCACCTAAGGGACGTGGGTGGCGCTGTGGGTTAAATCACAGAGCCTAGGACTTGCCGATCAGAAGGTTGGCGGTTCGAATCCCCGCGACGGGGTGAGCTCCCGTTGCTCGGTCCCTGCTCCTGCCAACCTAGCAGTTTGAAAGCACGTCAAAGTGCAAGTAGATAAATAGGTACCGCTCCGGCGGGAAGGTAAACGGCGTTTCCGTGCGCTGCTCTGGTTCGCCAGAAGCGGCTTAGTCATGCTGGCCACATGACCCGGAAGCTGTACGCCGGCTCCCTCGGCCAGTAAAGCGAGATGAACGCCACAACCCCAGAGTCGGACACGACTGGACCTAACGGTCAGGGGTCCCTTTACCTTTTTAAGGAGTGACTGGGATCTGTGCAGAGTGAAGTCAACAACCCAAAGTGCATCGTGCTATACCCTCAGCAAAGCTTTGTGATTTGACTGTTGCTTAGACCAGTGTTTTTCAACCACTGTTCCGCGGCACACTAGTGTGCCGCGAGATGTTGCCTGGTGTGCCGTGGGAAAAATTGAAAAATTACTTTATATATAGTCAATATAGGCACAGAGTTAAATTTTTTAACATTTTCTAATGGTGGTGTGCCTCGTGATTTTTTTCATGAAACAAGTGTGCCTTTGCCCAAAAAAGGTTGAAAAACACTGGCTTAGACCACACTAGACTTAAGGGCACAACCCAAGAACATAAGGAGAGCCTGCTGGATGAGGCTAATGGCCGATCTGGTCCAGAACCCTGTTCTCACAGTGGCCCACCAGACGCCTGTGGGAAACTTAGTACGCGAAGTTCCAAGTGTCGCAGACTTCCCTCTTGGTGGGATTTGGAAAAGTTAGCCCAACAACAGCAGATCACCCCCCCCCACACACTGCCACTTACAATTCCAAACATAGCTTTTAGCCGAGAGATTGGCAGAACCCTGCAGAATGGAAATTTAACAGCTTAGTGCCACATCTATTCACTTTGTGAGAGCTGAGATTACGGTTAATCCATAGAGGCTCTGGGCTACGTCCTATTGGAAACCGATCCAACAGTTTTGTGGGAACTTGCTTTCTTGAGGCTTTCTCAGTCTTTTTTCCTTCTTCCAGGATGCTTTCAAAGTCACCCCATGGCTGCCCTCCAAGTGCTAACAGGACACTGCTGAGGTCTGCACTGACACAATTTGGTCACCAATTGTTTGAAGGCTAGAGCTTAGTGGGTGGCATTGAATAGCTCGGGAATTTCCCCCCCATCTCCTTGTTACTATTTGGTTGTTTCTCTCTCCCCCCCCCCTCCGCATCTCTCCCCTTACTTTTCCCAAGGGAGGTATGGAAAGGGGTGTTTATGGTGGGTGGAAAGAGTCTTTGCAGCTAGCCTGAGACACTGACTGGTTTATTTACTCAAACAACAAACATTCGGCCTGCCGTGAGTGCAGTGACAGAGGGCAGTTTCTGAATGGGATGGGACCGTGTGTCTTCAGTGGGGGCCACCCACGTCGAATGGGGCTCCTTCCTCGCAAGGAAATGACAGTTTGAGTCGCAGGCTGCCCAACAATGTACGTGTGTGATGCAAAGGGTCTCACAGGCTGTTTGCTAATAGCCAGGGGCGAAAACTGTGCTCCTTATTTTCCTTTGGCTCCTTCCTTCCCTCCTTCCCTCCCTCCCCCCAACTGCCTTCCCTCACAGCCCTCATTCTTCTCACACTTCTTCATGCAGCTGGCACTGAACACCAAAGTGGTCTCCAGGCTTTCTCCTTAGAAGGGCAGTGGGGTCGGGGTGCACTGAGATGCTGGATAAACAAACAGAACAATAAGAACGTTTCTCAGTGCTGTGTCCAAAGCTGCCCCCTTGTTGGTTTTATGACAGCCAGAAAACAAAGGGCTTCTAGGGGAGCGCAAATTGCAGGGAGGGAAACAGGAACCCCCCTTTGAGCGTTTGTGCCTGTTCCGAGATGGCTGCGTGGAGCTCTTGAACTTGCGAGCTTTGAAAATGCAAGACAGAGTCGTCCTCTTTCTACGTACAGTAAGCAAAGTGCAGGAAAGCAAATGGGACATATTAAAAACAACTTGGCATTCTCAACCCACCCAACCCCCCGCAACCCGTCCCTGCTTGACTTGATTCCTTGAACACTCTTAGTAATCTTTCACTAACGCCTCTGCTTGCAGTGGAAGTTGACACATGGGGCAGTGATGCGCCACCAACCCCAGTGAGTCTGCCCCTCGCCACCAACCAGTCCAGAGGGTGGCCCTGCCTGCCTGTTTCCACCTTCTTAGTCTCAGTGCATACCCTCCAACATTTCTCTGGGGAGAAAGTGAATCTGGTCTATGTGTGATCCCGAACCCATTATCAGTATACAAACAAACAGGCCTGGGTGTGCATTGACTCCATTGCACCAAGGTACTTTGATAACTGAGGGGGAAATGCATTAACGGAAGGAATTAACCGCTGAGTCATAAAACTGCAGGCCCTGGAGCATATCTGACTGCACTCGTGTACATCTGCTTCACAGAAAGTCCAAGGACATAAGCCAGAACTACTGTACAAGTCCTCTCCGCTGGGGACAATGTGAAAACACAGCAACGAGTCAGGCTGCCAGACTGAGTCACCTGTTGCATTGTAGGCGGAAGCCATTTCCAGATTAGCTGACTTATTTTCTCTAGCCTCTTTTATTTTATTTTAAGGTAGAACAATCACTGGTAAAATTCTAATCACTCTTCTCTTATCCTGAAAGAAAACAGGTGTTCTAGAAGGTTGGATGTTGACAATAAGGGGGTGGCGGACAAGATCCAGCTAAATATATACTACCGTGCTGAAACACTCGGAATGAAAAGCATTAGGTGTGGAACATAGGGAGCTGTCCTATTTAATCATCTCACCCAGCAATATCTCCTCTGACAGAGGTAGTGGGTGTCTAGTGTATCAGGTAGAAGTCTTCTGCCATCACCTGTTCCCTGATCCTTTTAAATGGAGACGCCGAGGATTGTATTTGGACGTTCCACATGGATAGCAGGCTCTCTTTCACCTGCAGCTTTTTCCTACTGGATCATAACCCAAAGCAATAGGCAGCATAGACTTCAAATCATAGGAGCCAGTTCCTGGGGGCCATGTGATGTCGCACGTCTGTGTTGTGGTGGTGGACACCCACAATCCTGAGGGCGAGATGGCGCTCCTGCTTTGAATCAAAAATAATGTTATCTGATTGCAAACTATTCATATACAAAACTCCTGATAGACTGTCGTAGCCATGGTTTTTTATGCGTTCCTGGTTCAGGTCTGTAACCAGGTTATTGTGATGAACACTGTGGGCTCCAATGCTTGTGCTAGGGCTGCCCATACATTACATCTCAAAGGTCTGACTGGAACATTTATTCCCCTCTCTGCATGTACAGATACAGCCCAAAATCCAGGCAGGTGGAAGAAAACAAATGTTCCAGTCTATAAGAGAGCCAGTGTGGTGTAGTGGTTAAGAGCGGTAGACTCGTAATCTGGTGAACCGGGTTCGCTTCCCCGCTCCTCCACATGCAGCTGCTGGGTGACCTTGGGCTAGTCACACTTCTCTGAAGTCTCTCAGCCCCACTCACCTCACAGAGTGTTTGTTGTGGGGGAGGAAGGGAAAGGAGAATGTTAGCCGCTTTGAGACTCCTTCGGGTAGTGAAAAGCGGGATATCAAATCCAAACTCTTCTTACAGTGGTACCTTGGGTTACATATGCTTCAGGTTACATACGCTTCAGGTTACAGACTCCGCTAACCCAGAAATAATGCTTCAGGATAAGAACAGAAATCGTGCTCTGGCGGCGCAGTGGCAGCGGGAGGCCCCATTAGCTAAAGTGGTGCTTCAGGTTAAGAACAGTTTCAGGTTAAGAACGGAACTCCGGAACGAATTAAGTTCTTAACCAGAGGTAACACTGTACTGTGATTTCAATGGGTGGAATTTCCAAAAGGCAGCGCTTTGTCCTGGATCTTAGGTAAGTGAATGGAAAAGCACGTTTTGCCTAAAAAGAAAAGCTCAACAACTCTCGGGGTGTCCTGGTTTTTATTTTACCATTTGAAATATGGCGACCCTAGCTTATGCCAACATTGCCATTTCTCCAATCTGATATGCAGGCTCTGAAGTTTATGTGGATATACCCTAAAGTACCATTACCAGCCCCATCTCCCCGGCATAGGACAGGCTAAAAATCCAAAGAGAAAAATAGCCATTGAATTTAGAGACTAGAGGTTAGTGCCCATCATCTGTTATTGTTGCCGTTTGTTAAGGGAAAGTACCGAACTTCTTGCTTCCTTTCTCTGCCCCGTTTCACGAGCCTCGTTAATGAAAGGCTGCAGAAGAGAAAGGAGGAAAAACCAAGACAAAATTGGACAGAGCAAAACACTGGGAGACCTGCAGCAGAGCATATTGAACAGCTGCTAGACCTATAGAATACACACAGTTTCCTGCGTTGATTGTTCCAGAGGGTTGAGCTTATTGAAGTCAGGGCGACTTGAAAAAGCTGAGAGGGGGGCGACTGACTGAAGAGCCCCTTTTATACGAAACAGCATTGTCCCACAAAGGTTTTTTTGGGCCATGCCACTTTTTTTAACAGAAGGAATGTTAATAAGGAAGGTTTCGTTCCTTTATGAAGTGGGTGAGCCCCATCTCCCTCATTTCTCCACAGATTGAAGAGCTCTGCTCTAAGAAGCCCTCTCGTAATTTTGTGTGCAGTGAAAAGAAAAGACCGGCTTGGATTTTTGTGGTGCAAAACATTTAAGAGGATTTCTCCTTTTATTTATCGTTAGGTGGTTTCTGCAGCTTCAAGCTTCAGTTTTCTATTTGCAAGGGAAGCCTTGTGCAGGGCACAATCCGCTGGCAACTTCCTGTGCAATGAGCTTGGTACTAAACCAGAAGCACAGGGCGATTCCATTAAAGAAGAGGCAGATATTTTCCCATGCTGCATGTGTGTGCATGAGAGAGAGAGAGAGAGAGAGAGAGAGAGAGAGAGAGAGAGAGAGAAATTGGTTGTGTCAGCTGGATTCTGATTCTTCCCTTTTGAGTTACAAGAGACACGTGGACATTCATTGCAGTGCATGTGTGAAAGCTGCCGAGTACCCTGTCCCAGAAATGCACAATACTCTGGCAGGAAGAGCATTATACATGCTCAGGTTCCGATCCCTCCCCATGTGCCTTGGATGGATGCAACGAACCTCCACTTCAGACTCTCCCCTCGTTACTAAGTGAATTTTTAATCAGGTGTTCTGGGTCAAATTACAATGCACCCCACCTGTCCCTCTGAGGTCCGTCTGTTATTTCAATCCCCTTTTATCTATAACTAGTGGTTTAAACCCGTTAAAATAACGGGCGCTAGAACATTTCTGACACAAAACCCAAAGTCCTGATCAGGGAGCAGGGCAAACCATGCGCTCCCTACACGGCATTAAGATTCGGGAGAAATGACGGCGTTTCCTTTTATTGTCCTGTCCTAAACATACTTACTGCGGGTAGAACAGGTTTCCTTCCGTGGTGGGGCCCCAGCCCCTTTCGGAGTTGGGGCGGTGGGTGGGGAAGCGAGGGGGGTAGGCGGCGGCGGAGGCATCCTCCCGGGAGGCTGCCCCCCCCGGTCTCCTCCTCCTTCTGCCCAGGCGAGAGTGGCAGCGTCCTCCCTTCTCGGCCGCCCTTCAGCCTCTGGGCGCCAGCGTTATTTCAACCGCCGCTCAACTGCCGTCTTTCCAATCCCTGTGTCCTGGGGCACAGTCAGTCGCAAACCCAGGACACACGGACTGGATGCAGAGACACTCTTTTATATCTTTCATTAGAACGGGAGTTTTCCTGTCCAGCGGCCGTCCGGTTATATCTCTGCTCTGGGCTTCAGGGGTAACCTCTCCTTTGCCTAGTTCGGGGTCTCTCCTTATTAGCCCCTAATATCAGTTAGCTAAGCCTCTTAGCAACTCTGTGGCAATACCAGGGTTTCCGCCCGCTAGCCCCTCCTGAGGGAACTCCAAGACACAAACTATCACCCTTCAGTTTAGTTTTGTCCTTTCCCTGAGTTCACCTCCTCAAGAGCCTATATAACTCGCTGGACCAAATGAACGACGATATTTTCTTAGCTCAACAATAAGAGGTCTTTATTTCTTACAGAACATAACGGTTTCAGTGATGGTTCATAAGCTTAGTTTCATAACAGTGTAAACTCTTTCTTTCAGCAACATATACACATCTTCAACGATCCTAACTGAAAGATACTCGGAGTCCAGTGTGACCTGCTCTTTAACCATAGTAGTGAGGAATGTAGTTCCCCCAAAACGTTTGCTTTATATACACTATTTACACAATGGGCCCCACGTGATTGGCTAATTCCGGGATCCTTATGCCAATCAGAGTGCGGATTCATTCCACCTGGAGCTGGATTGGGTGGCTCCTGCAGACCAATCAGACTCTGCAATCTCAATCCTATTGTTCTGGGACCAATCAGACTGCTGCAATCTCAATCCTATTGTTCTGGGACCAGTCAGACTGCTGCAATCTCAATCCTATTGTTCTAGCCAATCAGACTGCTGCAGTTTGGATCCTATTCAACTCAGTCATAACCTAACCTAACCTAACCTAAACCTAACCTGGCCCCACACCCTCCTTCTTCCAGTCACCACTCTCCTCACACTAACGGCTGCTCCCTCCTTTTAAAGAGCGGAATGTCCCGCCTCCCAAGGGGTATCTGCCACTCAAACTGGGGTGCCCATTAACTCCTAAAACACCGTGGGTTTCTGAACATCCCCTAACTTAGATCTGATTCATTACAGATGGATTCAATGGCATATTGGATTCCTAAAGCTAAACCTTGTAGGGTTGCTATTTTTTCTGGCATGCATTTTAACATCTACAGGTCAGGCAGATATCCAGGAAGCTTAAGCTTTTCATAAGAATATAAGAGGTCCCCTAATCCCCACATTCCGTTTCCCACAGGACGTGGGAAGCCCAAAAAGTAGGGCATGAGGGAATAGCCTTATCATGTTGTTGTCCCCAAGCAACTGGCATTCAGAGGAAATAGCATAAGCCTTTATGGCCAGCAGCCACTGATAGCCTTAACCTCTATGAATTTGTCTAATTTCATTTTAAAGTCATCTAAATGGATGGCTGCAAGAAGATCAAACCTATCCATTCTTAAAGAAATCAGCCCTGAGTGCTCACTAGAAGGACAGATCCTGAAGTTGAGGCTCCAGTACTTTGGCCACCTCATGAGAAGAGAAGACTCCCTAGAAAAGACCCTGATGTTGGGAAAGATGGAGGGCACAAGGAGAAGGGGACGACAGAGGATGAGATGGTTGGACAGTGTTCTCGAAGCTACTAACATGAGTTTGGCCAAACTGCGAGAGGCAGTGGAGGATAGGCGTGCCTGGCGTGCTCTGGTCCATGGGGTCATGAAGAGTCAGACACGACTGAATGACTGAACAACAAATGGATGGCCCTCATCCCCAGCAGGCATGGCCAATAGCCAGAATGATACAAGTTGTAGTTCCGCAACTTCTGGAGGAACAAAGATCCCCCACACCTGGATTATGCAAAGAAGAACTGCCCCTTCTCTGTCCCAAACCTTCCATCATTCAGCTTCACTGCGTAACATTGCGTAGGCTATACTATGGGAGAGGAATAAAACCATTGTCCACACTGTGCATGATTTTCTTAATCTCTACCATAGTTCCCTTTTTCTAAGTGAAAAGGTGCAAGTCGTTGTCTCCTTTCTTCATAGAATTACTGCTCTTGTATGCCAGGCCTCCCAGAAAGTTTTTCAGCCTTAAAAGCCCTGCCCAGATGCATCCTCCTTAGGAAATAAATTTCCATTGGATTGTTATATGTTGCTAAACCTTCTGGGGAGAATTATGAAACAATTCAATTTTGGTTTTTGTTCATAGACTTTATGCATGTCTTGGAATAGCCATAATGGAAATCCTCCCCCCACCCCGGCCCCCATTATAATACTAGGGCTTAAAAACATGTGTTCTCTGCCACAGCGGAAGCAGCTAGTTTATAGTATTTGAAGAAGACAGTCTAACCTGGAGGTACAACACTTCAAACAAAACCACCTGTATTTCACAGAGGATCTGTTACAGAGAAAGCGCTGTTGAGGGCAGTAAATGGGAGAGGAGCATCCCCACAAGCTCCCTAATCTTAGCAGCTGCAAGATGTAGATTACAGTTATTCTGATTTCTGGATCAGATAAATACTGTGTTGGTTACAGTGCTCAATGTGTGGTCTTGAAGGTGGGACGTTTGCACTTGCAGTCTTAGTTTGATAGTTCTCCCTCAAAGTATAGGATATTTGTGGAAGAGCATATTAAATCTAAAACAAAACACACCCCACAAAACTTCTAGGCTCTGTTGATATCAAACATTTGTGCCGTACTGAATTATATGCAGCTCTGAGATAGTAGAGTATTGTTTGGGGGAAAGAACCTCCGTCTGAGATGCCAGAGAGTTGCTGAGTTGGGAGCAGAAATATTGGGCTAGATAGACAAATGGCCTGGCTGAATGTAAGGCAGCTGGCCCATGTTTACCACACATGTACTCATTTCACCTGTTATCAATCATATCAACACATAAGAGCCTTGCTGGTTTAGACCAGGGGTTCTCCACTACAGCCCGCGGGCCAGTTCCAGCCCGCCAGGGTCCTGAACCCAGCCCGCCTGCAAGGCCCGAGGCTTGGAAGCGGCCAGGCGGAAAGACCCCTGAGGTAAAAGTATGTGCGTGTAACAAAGCCTTGGTAACGCGCTTGCTACCGAGGACGGGATGGCGGCGAAGGAACCCCCTCCACACCAGCCCTTACCCTCCTCCCTTCCCCTCAGGCTGGCTCCATGCCCGTCAGAGCAGCACCTCGCTGGCCAGTTGCCTCCTTAATGCACCCGCAGGTCCCATGCGGTGGCCTTGGCAACCTTAAAAGTTAGGGAAGCACCAAAAACACAGGCAACATATGCAAATAGAATTAGCAAGAAGAGAAGACTGAATCACAACAGTTTATTGTACAAGAGAATCTCCATGTAAATAGTGGTGGGTTAATCTTTAAAATAAAGCTCTCCACCCAAACTTCCCCAAGTTTGAAAATAAACTTCAATGCAGAGAAAGTCATATGCATGAGGAGCAAAAACGTCAAAAATAACCCAGAAGAACTGAAGTATAGAGTTAGTTACAGGTAGGTAGCTGTGTTGGTCTGCCATAGTCAGAACAAAATAAAAAATAAAAAATTCCTTCCAGTAGCACCTTAGAGACCAACTAAGTTTGTTCTTGGTATGAGCTTTTGTGTGCATGTATCTGAAGAAGTGTGCATGCACACGAAAGCTCATACCAAGAACAAACTTAGTTGGTCTCTAAGGTGCTACTTGGAAGGAATTTTTTATTTTTTATTTTGTTTTGAAGTATAGAGGTGAGATATAGGTAGCTTTTATTATTACTGATAGCGCCTGTTGTGTGTCTGTTCTGGCTATTATTTTGAAACAAGGTTGTTGTTGTTGTTGTTTTAAAAAAAATACATGGAAAAGAGTATGTTTCTGGCACCTCTTTAGTCTGGCTCCTAACAGTGTCTGAGGGACAGTGAAATGCCCCCCTGTTTAAAAAGATTGAGGACCCCTGGTCTAGCCCAGCATCCTGCTTCTAACAGAGGCCAACCAGATGTCCATGGAAAGCCTGCAAGCAGAGCATGAACACAACAGACCTCTCTAACTCATGGCTCCCAGAAAGTGTTAGACAGAACCATACACTCTTGGTTACCCGAGGCAGCAGTCACATGAGTCCACTCAATAAGTTTTCTTGATGCCAGATACAAGGCCCCATGACAGTATGTTACTAAGACCTAGCTTGATCTGAAAACTAAAATCTTGTCTACACACCAGCCCTCCACTGCACCTGAAACAACTCAGCTCCTGAACAGAATTCCATGTAAAACCCAGTATCACAATGTCCATTCCATCTGGTTCTGTTGAGCAATAGCATCCTAAAATGCCTGTCAATCGAGGTAACCATTGAACCATACTGTCTTGAGATACAGGGCATGTTTTTAATCACAATTTGTTGTTGTTGTTCAGTCATTCAGTCGTGTCCGACTCTTTGTGACCCCATGGACCAGAGCACGCCAGGCACGCCTATCCTTCACTGCCTCTCGCAGTTTGGCCAAACTCATGTTAGTAGCTTCGAGAACACTGTCCAACCATCTCATCCTCTGTCGTCCCCTTCTCCTTGTGCCCTCCATCTTTCCCAACATCAGGGTCTTTTCCAGGGAGTCTTCTCTTCTCATGAGGTGGCCAAAGTACTGGAGCCTCAACTTCAGGATCTGTCCTTCCAGTGAGCACTCAGGGCTGATTTCTTTAAGGATGGATAGGTTTGATCTTCTTGCAGTCCATGGGACTCTCAAGAGTCTCCTCCAGCACCATAATCACAATAGCAATAATTATATTCACACAGGAGCCCAACTGCACACAGAGCAGGAAAGCTTGTGGATGGTGGTTCATGCTGCAAAGCTACCTTTCAGTTTTAAAAACATCTGTGTATATTTTTGGTACTGAAGAGTAGGTCAAAGAAACATCCAGTTACATGTGAGGTTTTCTTATGTGGATGCACAGACCCTTCAGTAAAGCCTCGTATGTGCTTTAAAAATAGATGAATGAGTCATGGATACAGATTTAAAACAAAATTTCATCCTTTTCAAGTCAGCCATAGGATGTTGGGCAGAAAACCTGCAGACTTCCCAACTCTTCCAAACCACATAGGCTACTTTGATCGAGCCTGTTCTCTTCTAATATTCAGCTTCCAGCAAAACCTTCCTAGCCACGGCCTAAAATGTTAATATTGCTAACAACTTTCCAAAAATATATAATGCAGTGGACTGACTGAAAGTGGGCTTTGCCCAGTAATTCTAAGAAACCAAAAAAATATTGAGATGTGCAAATGGATAGTGTAATTTGGTTTCCCCCCCCAAGTAACATGCAGGTAAGGCAGATGCCTGCGGCTTGTGAGTGGGGGTGGGGGTTCAATTCTGCTCGGTTTGACTGCATGTGAATGTGTTCTGCTAATGAGGACAGGCACCCTGTCAAAGTGTGGTGTGGGGAGGCTGCTTGTGTCTCCTTGCTGCCCAGTGCTCTCCACCCCTGACATCCCAGTATTGCTCCAGCTGGCCTCACCCAACTGGAGATCTGAGGTGGTCTGGACCCAAGTTGGTTGAAGCTCGTATCCACCCAAGTTAGCCTGATTTGGTTTGGGATTTGCCTGGATCAATGCCAAATTTTGCTAAAATCATTACAGTTTTGAAAGGTTCAGCTGGCCATCTTAATTCAAAATGGCGGCCAGTGGTATCCAGACATAAACTAAAACCTGCTGCTCCGTCTCAGAAACTGTTGTGCTAAATTGTGCACATTATTTTCAGAAATTGGGACAGTGTGGTCTACCATATTGCTTCAAAATTGCATCTAACAATATCCAGACAAACTCCTTGAATTCAAGAACCACCACACTGAATTCTAATGGCAGTATAATCTGAGGCACCCAAGTCAGTGCAGTTTGGAATGGTTTGGTTGGCCAGCTTTCTTCACAATCATGTCCAATTGTTTTCAAATAAAACAAGAAACCACTCCTCAGTTTCAGGAACTGTCGTGGCAAATTGGGCAATGAAATCTTCAGCAGCATCCAAATCAGCCCAGTATGGAACTGTGAGGCTAAACTGGTCAACAGTATATTCAGAGACTTTCAAGTTGTTGCATTTTGGAATGGTTTGGTCCACCATCTTGTTTTAAAATGGCATCCAACTGTTTTCAAACATAGGCCTAAACCTGCTCCTTGATCTTGGGAGCTATCACACCAATCTGGAATAGTGGTATCTTCAGATGTATCCAAATGGGTGCAGTTTGGAACCACCACACCAAATTAGGTGATGTTCTTGGCACTGTAGTTCACCATCCTGATTCAAAATGCCATCCAATGGTTTGCACTCCAAAATCCACTCCTTGATCTCAGGAACCATCACACCAGATTGATTGACAATATCTTCATTTTTTTTTTTATAAGATTTTATTATTTTCCATTGAAACAAAGAGAGAACACCACATACACATAAACATAAACACCATAAAACATAATACAAAAATACAATAAAACAATAACAATATAAAAAAGATAAAGAAAAACATATACAAACCTTAACCAAGACCTATTATTTTAATTTTCTAGTTCTAATCTTCTATATAAAGGGGACTTCCCCTGTTCCCTCCACTGTCTTCAAAATCATATATATGTTATAGGTAGCTTTATATCTTTTTCCATCATCATATACCCTATTTCTTAATACACTTGACTTTACTTCATCAAATATATATCATGATTTAAGCCCAAAATCTTTAAATATTCTTTAACAATTAAATCATTCACACAAAAAAGAAATTTCTTCTAAACAATTTTATCTAGCATAGACCTATTAAAGCCAATCTTCTGCTTAATTCTGCTCAAATATTCAATTTTACAGATTTAACTAAATATTCTTTAAATTTTTTCCAATCCTGTGACACCCTCTCCTCCCTCTGGTCCCGGATTCTGCGGTCAGGCTGCAAGTTCCATATATTCCATCATCTTCATCTGCCATTCTTCCACCGTTGGTATCTCTTCTCCTTTCCATGTTCTTGCCAATAAAATTCTAGCTGCTGTCGTGGCATACATAAAAAACACTCTATCCTGACTGGGTATCTCTTCATTGGTTATGCTCAGAAGGAATGCCTCTGGTTTCTTACAAAAGGTAACTTTCATTACCTTCTTAAGTTCATTATAAATCTTTCCCAGAAGGCATTTACCACTGGGCACAACCACCACATATGAAAAAAGGTACCTTTCGCATGTTTACATTTCCAACATACATCTGACATTTTGGTGTTCATCTTAGCTATCTTAACTGGTGTCAAATACCATCTATACACCATTTTCATTATGTTTTCTCTTAAACTATGACAAGCAGTAAATTTGATACCTTTCTGCCACAGTCTCTCCCAGTCATCCATCATAATATTATGTCCTACATCTTTCGCCCAATCTATCATTGACGATTTAACCAGTTCATCTTTCGTATGCCACTCTAGCAAAAGATTATACATTTTGGAAAGGTTCTTAAAGTTCGATTCTATCAATTCTGTCTCCAGTTTTGATTTTTCTACTTGAAAACCAACTTTCTTGTCCATTTTAAACGTTTCATACACTTGATGATATTGCAGCCAGTCGGGGACCTGACTCTTAACTTGGTCATAGCTTTTCAACTTCAATGAGTCCCCTTCCTGCTGCAATATGTCCATATATCTTAGCCAGTTTGCAGACATGTTCGGTCTCTTATAAGCCTTGGCCTCCACTGGGGAGATCCATCTAGGAGTCTTTCTCTCTAACAAGTCTTTATATCTAGTCCAAACCTGATACAAGGATTTTCTAACTATATGACTCTTAAAAGTTCTGTGAATTTTAACCTTGTCATACCAAAGGTATGCGTGCCAACCAAACATATTATCGTGTCCTTCCAAGTCCAACACATCAACGTTTTCTAATTTAAACCAATCCTTTAGCCAGCAAAAGGCCGCTGCTTCAAAATAAAGTCTTAAATCCGGCAGGGCAAAGCCTCCTCTCTCTTTAGAGTCTGTTAAATCTTAAACTTGATTCTAGGCTTTTTGCCCTGCCATATAAACTTCGATAAGTCCTTTTGCCATTTCTTAAAACAGTCCAGTTTATCCAAAATCGGTATGGCTTGGAATAAAAACAGCATCCTTGGTAGGACATTCATTTTAACCACTGCTATTCTTCCCATTAACGACAGTTTAAGTCTTGTCCAAATTTCCATATCTTTTTTTATCTCCATCCACAGTTTTTCATAGTTGTCCTTGTACAGGTTCAAATTCTTGGTTGTGAGATTGATACCTAGATATTTTACAGTTTTAACGAAATTAAGTCCAGTGGCTTCTTGTATTCTTTGAATCTGTTCTGCACTCAAATTTTTACCTAAAACTTTGGTTTTCTGTTTATTTAATTTGAAGCCAGCTACAAGTCCAAATTGTTCAATTAATTCCAAAGCTCTGGGGACACTGCTTTCGGTTCTTGAAGGGATAACATCAAATCGTCTGCAGGCGCGTAATTTGTATTCTTTCTCTCCCACTCTAATTCCTTTTGTCTGTTTGTCTTTTCGAATCATATTTAGGAGGACTTCCAGGACCGTAATAAAAAGTAAAGGGGAGATAGGGCACCCTTGTCTTGTTCCTTTCTCAACTTCGATCTCCTCCGATATCACACTGTTTACTATTACTTTTGCTCTTTGTTCTGTGTAAATGGCCTTAATGCCATTTAAGAATTTTTCTCCAACTCCCATCTTTTCTAAATTCTTTTTCATAAATGTCCAAGATACTTTATCAAATGCTTTCTCTGCATCAACAAACAATAGTGCCGCATCTATGTTTATGTCTCTCTCCAGTTTTTCTAAAATGTCCACAATAATTCTCGTATTATTACTTATTTGTCTTCGAAGCGGCCTGAAACAGTCTTGGTCTCTATGCTATAGGGTTCCATTTCAACACTCTGGACTGAACCCTGCAGCCAAAACATTTGCAAAAATTTTGTAATCCACATTCAACAGGGATATTGGACGATAATTTTTCATTTGAGTCTTATCTGTATCTGGTTTTGGAATCAGTGTGATAAAGGCTTCTTTCCATGTCTCTGGTGCCCTATCTCCTTCTAGTATCTTATTGCAAATTTCTCTTAATGGCTGCAATAGCCAGTCTTTTAATGTCTTATAATATTTTGCTGTTAGTCCATCCGGTCCTGGAGCCTTCCCCAATTGCATGTTGTTTATTGCATCTTCCATCTCTTGTGTCGATATTGGGTGGTTGAGGGTTGTTAACTTCCTCTGGGACTTTTTGCAATCCATTCTTTTCCAGAAATCGGTCTATCTCCGCTTCCTCTATCTTCTCCGCCTTGTACAGTTGCTTGTAGAATCTCTGAAAACACCATCTGATTTCCTCCGGTTTCTCTACATTTTTCCCATTTACTACCAAATTTGTGATGACATTTGCCTTTTGTCTTTTCTTTAATTGCCAAGCTAGTAGTTTTCCGCATTTATTGGCAGATTCAAATGTTCTCTGTTTCATCATTTTCATCATGATTGACAATATCTTCAGGGGCATCCTGATTGGTGCAGTTTGGACCTGACTTTATTCCTACTACTTACCCCCTGCCCCACGCCCACCCTCTGCTTGCTGCTGGCATGTACATCAACCTTTCACATCGTAGAGAGGTGAAGTATCATATCCCTTTGAAAATGAGCACCAGAGGATTTTATGTTAGGGGAAATTTTAGTCAGGCTCATTTCATAGATGTGAATAGTGCAATCGCTGTACATTGAAGTACAACAGCTTCCACACTGTCCCTATTCAATTGCATACCAGCCAATTCAGGTTGCACAACGAAAGTGGATTTGGTGCTTCTGCATCACCAAGCTTGCGCGCGCGCACACACACACACACACCCCAATAAAAAAGAAGATTAAAATGTGATGGGCAATGCGGCGAGAAGTGTTGCGTAATAATTGCTTGAGATGGTGTCGTATAACTTCCCACAAACGAAGGAGAATGAATGCTTAGTAAACAAGGAGACGCCTTATAATCTCCTTGCCAGTTTAGCACAAACAAACCAGGATGAATGCTCAATAAACAGGTTCTCTGGAAGCGGCCTCAGTCCCGCTGGGTCCAGCGGGACTGAACCCTGCATGAGCACGCACAAAACTGCAGCTGTAGTTAAAGCATGAGACGCTCTCCCCTCCCCTCCTCCCTCCAGCTTCAGAAGCATTTACAGGAACAGCCCGGCTTCCCAAAAGCTGCAGCTTTCCAGGGCCGTCTTTGAAGTATAACAGCAGGCATGGTTTGGGGACACTTTTGAGCAAGCACTAATTGCCTACAGCTGTGCGCTGCCTCCCCCTTGGGGGGAACCCGGCCTGCAAGGAGGAGGAACCGCAGAATGGTGAATTTGTGGCACATCTCTGGTGTGAAGAAGATGCTGTGCCCCTGACAATTTAACTCTCGGCTGCCTGACTCTGGATGATGGCAGACGAGAAGCCTTTGCTGCTGTTAAAAGCACCTCTTCGTGCTACCGCACAGTTGCTAGAATGGCTTTGTCCCTGATGATATAACACAGCTGCAGGCATTAATTAACACCCCTCTTTTATTTTATTTCGCTCTAAAGGAAGTCATTCAGACCCTGGTGATGGAAGACTTCTGAAGGCATTTTAAACCTATCGCTTGTAATCTCTGGCTCCCAAATCCATGATATGATCTTTTCCAAATGGGCGGGCAGAGCCTCCTATTTAATTTCCAAGGAAGTGACAACAGCCTTGGCAAAGAAGGAGTCTTAATGACACATCCAGCACAAAGAAGCAGCGGCAAAGCCTTGGAGCCTCGGATTAACTGTTCACAGGGCAGCCCTTAAGCATCTTCATATGTTTATTATACTGGGGGTGGAGGAGAGATTGCTTTCTTCCTGGAAGCTCCCCATGCTCATGTTGTTGTTGTTGTTGTTGTTCAGTCGTTCAGTCGTGTCCGACTCTTCGTGACCCCATGGACCAGAGCACGCCAGGCACGCCTATCCTTCACTGCCTCCCGCAGTTTGGCCAAACTCATGTTAGTAGCTTCGAGAACACTGTCCAACCATCTCATCCTCTGTCGTCCCCTTCTCCTTGTGCCCTCCATCTTTCCCAACATCAGGGTCTTTTCTAGGGAGTCTTCTCTTCTCATGAGGTGGCCAAAGTACTGGAGCCTCAACTTCAGGATCTGTCCTTCCAGTGAGCACTCAGGGCTGATTTCTTTAGAATGGATAGGTTTGATCTTCTTGCAGTCCATGGGACTCTCAAGAGTCTCCTCCAGCACCATAATTCAAAAGCATCAATTCTTCGGCGATCAGCCTTCTTTATGGTCCAGCTCTCACTTCCGTACATTACTACTGGGAAAACCATAGCTTTAACTATACGGACCTTTGTCGGCAAGGTGATGTCTTTGCTTTTTAAGATGCTGTCTAGGTTTGTCATTGCTTTTCTCCCAAGAAGCAGGCGTCTTCTAATTTCGTGACTGCTGTCACCATCTGCAGTGATCATGGAACCCAAGAAAGTGAAATCTCTCACTGCCTCCATTTCTTCCCCTTCTATTTGCTCATAAATCGCATCAAAAAGAATACAAGAACATGTACCTTCCATGCTAGTGTACCAGGACCAGCCCAGTGTAGTCAGGTCTGTGCCAGGAAGGTAAGGTAAAGGGGACCCCTGACCATTAGGTCCAGTCGTGTCCAACTCTGGGGTTGCGGCGCTCATCTCGCGTTACTGGCCGAGGGAGCCGGCGTACAGCTTCTGGGTCATGTGGCCAGCATGACTAAGCTGCTTCTGGCGAACCAGAGCAGCGCACGGAAACGCCGTTTACCTTCCCGCCGGAGCGGTACCTATTTATCTACTTGCACTTTGACGTGCTTTCGAACTGCTAGGTGGGCAGGAGCAGGGACTGAGCAACGGGAGCTCACCCCGTCGCGGGGATTCAAACCGCTGAACTTCTGATCAGCAAGCCGAAGGCTCTGTGGTTTAACCCACAGTGCCACCCGCGTCCCAGGAAGGAAGGCAGCAAAAACAGCAGGATTTGAGGAGCTCCAATTTTAACTCTGTCTCTCCCTGTCCCTTGGAGCAAGGTTGTCTCTAAGCTGTAGGGTCAACTGGCCATTTCACTGCCGTCTCTTTCTGCTAGCTCCATAAAAACAAATGGAACGAAAGCCCCTTCATTCCACTTGCTTATGTGAAGGTGGAGGTGCCATGAGGGTAGGACTTCAGGGCAGAGGTCCAGGTCCTTGCACGATGAGGAGGACTGTTCCCAATTGCAGCCGTGCTGGTGTGACGCATTTGGAAGTACAGTGGTACCTCAGGTTACAAACACCTCGGGTTACAGACTCCACTAACCCGGGAGTAGTACCTCGGGTTAAGAACTTTACCTCAGGATGAGAACAGAAATCACGCAGCAGCGGCAGCAGGAGGCCCCATTAGCTAAAGTGGTACTTCAGGTTAAGAAATCCGCTCCACTTCCTTCGTGGGGAGGAGTTGCGGTGGACCGCAGAGCCGCTCTCCTCACTTCCTATGGGCGGGGGACTTCGTCCCTCGCAGCTCGGAGGAGTCCCCAGCCGATGTTGGGGGAGGGGAGGCCTGGCCATCGCCTGCCCCTCCAAGCTTAAGGGTAGTCCGTTAAAGGAATCCGGGGGTGTGGGATCTTGTCCGAAGCCCGGGGCGGGGCTAGGGCCATGCCACGACCCCATTGGAACCCAAGGGGAACTCGAGTTGGTCTGAATCGACGGGGCTCCCCTTATCAGTGGTTTACCCTTACTGGACTTCCTGCTCTGCGGGCAGGAGTCAGATATAGTCAGGTCCACTCAATGCCTAAGCCAATACCGCTCACATGCTGTAACCAATAAAGTTGTGGCCAAATTTTGCCCAATCACATTAACCTTATATTCTGTGTCCTGGTGTTTTTATTTCATTCCTGGGAGGGTGGCTTTGGGGTCTCGACACGCAACAGCTTCAGGTTAAGAATGGATCTCTGGAACGAATTAAGTTCTTTCGCAAAGTGATACACATTGCTGCCTAGAGCAGGGGGTTCCTGGAAAAGCAGTAAGACCAGAATCTGAAGCTACCTGACTGTACTTCTTCATGGATCAGAGAAAAGAAACTCTTGAGGTAGCACTCCCCAAAGCACACACGCACTGCATAAGACAAGATGCTGGGGGCTCCCATAAATTACAATCTGCCTAGGGCAGCAAAGTAGCCTGAGCCACCTCAGCAACGCACAGCAGATGCCAATTTGTCTTTCTCTCCCATTTCAGAAAGCCAATCCCCTGACACGAGCAGGGTGGCCTCCAGGCTGATGATAATCACCTTGCTTTCCAGAATTGCTTCACTCCGTAAACTGTGCCGTCCACCCGCATCTGGGTTGCAAGCTAACTGTTTTGAGGCAACCACGGAGGATGTCAGTAAAATGTTGAATAATATTCTTTTAATGGGGAATAATCATGTCGACCTGGCAGCGCTCGCACAGCATCTCCATATGGCAGGCACATGATCCGCATTCCGCACTCTGCACCACCAGTCCTCTCTCCGTTGGGTTTCAAAACTGCTTCAGTCTAGGCGGTGATTCCACAGTGATTTGCGACAGCTTGCTGGAAGAATGACTGAGAGAGACAGAGAGGGAGACATAGGGAGATGAGAGTAGCACGCACTGTTTGAGCCATGGGAATGCACTGGAGGCCTTGGACTCCTGGAGCTGTCACTGAAAATGGCCTCCCCACCAGCAAGGGCTGTCCATCTCACTCATAGTGCCTGCGAGTTTTTTCCATGGGTGGGATTCAGCTCATGAGTCCCATCAGTGGAAGCCCTGTGCAACAACTTCTGCTTGCACAACAGGGTTTGCCTCATTGGCTTGGTGTGTGTGTGTGTGTGTGTCAGAATCCATGTTGTGAATGCGGCATGTCATGCAAACTTTGCTGGTTGGGTGGGGTAATTCAACTTGTGGAGGGCATTTCCCCTGTGAGAAACAGTGGTGCAGTTAGGTAATCATCCCCCTGGTTTACATGCCAATCTATATATAGTGCCGGATTTACGTATAAGCTTAGGGCCCTACTCTCTTGGCCCCCCCAAAAAAATTAAAGGAAAAAAAACTGGATGTACATTTCCAAAATATAAGATAAAAAAACAAATAAAATAAAACCTACATACAGCAACAGTGTTTTGTGTTGTGTAGGCTCCTATGATGTAAGTAATGGGCCCTGCCTGCTGCCTGCCCCTAAAATATCACTGGTTTGCTCATTTCTATATATAGGGTGCCTACATTCTGCATGGACTGGTTGCATGGCAACATGTGCAAATGGCTTTAGATACCTATTAGGTCCATAAATTACCATATAGCATATATTCAACACAAAAAAGTGACAATTTGTTGTTGACAAAGGACAGCTGGACCTATAAAGGGCCCCATTGCCTTCAGTAGCTTAGGGCCTCATCAGACCAAAATCCGGCCCTGTCTATATTATTGCACTGACTTCAAAATGCGGTAAGTCAGCATGGCTGTATCTGGGTGCCTTCCTGAGGATTAAGCCAAGTGGGGCCTTGGCTTCTGCCGAAATGCTGCCACTGGCTATGCTCAAGCCCAACTTTTCTTCTTTCTCATCCGAAGAATGACTGTAGATCCTACTTTGCATTTGGGTGGGTGTTGTGGTGTCATTTTGGGGTGAATTAATAGAAGCAATCACTCACTCACTTGCTTGGGTGGGTGGGTGGTTTTTTTGTGTGCAGGTGTATTCTGCAGCACATCATTGACACCACAATAGTGAATTAGCGGAGGATCAAGACTGGACTGGCCACACATTGTTCTGCTTTATTAAGTTGTTACGTTTTCCACCAGTGTTGCTGCATTGTTGCTGTCGGAGGGGGTGCACTCTTGCGCTATAGCACAACAAAACAGGACAAAGAAAACCCTGGAACTACATGTCCTGTGGTATGAAAAGTTATTGGGATTCAGCAGGAAGCTTCAGCAGGAAGCTACAGGACTTGCATGGATTAGAAATGAAGCAGGATATTTACCACGAAACCTCTGTAGGTGTCAATAATATTGAAAGTGGGATTTTTGCCCTGAAACCATCATGAGCACACATTCTCAGGAACGCACAATAAAAAGGACTTCTTGAGGGACAGCTTGGAAATAATATAGGAATCTGCTGCTCTAATTCTATCTACATTTAATTATATATGTCAGGATAAATATGAAGGAAAGTGTGTGTGTGTGTGTGTGTGTGTGTGAGAGAGAGAGAGAGAGAGAGAGAGAGAGAGAGAGAGAGAGAGAGAGAGAGAGAGAGAGAGAGAGAGAGAGAGAAGAGAGAGTGTTAGAGAGAGAGAGAGAGAGAATGAGTTGTAACCTTTCCCTCAAGGCCATCATGATAAAATGTAAAAATATTATCCCATCTTAAAAGTTAAGTCCTAACAAATTACAGTACGTAATGTGCATGCAATGGGAGGTTAATGGGAGGTTGCCTGTTTTTTAAAACAACAATCACAGAGGAAGTCAGGTCCAAAGTAAGTAGGTGGATTATTTTTTAATAGGTCATAGGATGAAATGCAATTCCAGCGAGAATTATCCACAGCTCATTGCCATTCGATAGCTCGTTGGTATTTCCCTCTCCCCCTTTTCTAAACTGAAGGATCACAACATTGTCAACCAAAGCTTAGGCAACAAATCCATCGCTGATTGACTATTGTAATGTGAGAAGCAAGCGGGGGGAAACTTCATGGCTGTAATCCAACAGAGGAAGCGCAGAGCAATTGCAGGGTGTGCAGGTACCTTGCTAAAGAAAGCTGAAAACCCACCAAGCAACTGACGGAGGGGGGGGGAGAAGGTGAAGGCTATTGGACACCCCCTCCTCCAGTCCCTTTCCTGAGCAGACTGGCAGCATATGAGCTTCTAAATAAAATTAAAAAAAATCTAGATAATGCACAGCCTCGCTATTGGAACAGGCAGGAGAATTGTGCTGTGTGTGTGTCTCCCCGTCCAGCAATGTGTGTGCAAGTCTGATTTCACATGTTATATCGTCCCTAGCGGAGTGGGGCGCATCAGTGACTCCAGACCAGTATGAAACTAGGACACTGTCAAGTCCCCTTCATATATTATTTTTAATATGCATTCATAATTGTTTGTGTTCATGATGGTATCAGGCCATTTATACACAACCACACTTTGAATATTGTTCGTGACTGCAGAGGTTTCAGGGTGGCATATGGCTTTGTTTCCATGCGCTGTAGTATATGTCCCGTAGGTACCTGCTGAAGACTTTTTTTCTGCCACAAATGTTGTGTTGTGCATGTGTTTTGTTCTGCCTTTTATTGTGCCTCTTCAGACAGCGATGGTGCCCCGGATGAAGCCTACACAATAAACTCCCAGGCTTAGCATTGCAGCGTGCTTCCTGCTTTGTGTGTGAGAGTGTCACACACACACAGAGAGCGAGAGTTTTACAAGTGCAGCAATCCTACACCCAATTTCTTGCCTGAGCTCAATAGACTTACTTCTGAGTATGCATGCATGCATAGAATTGCATTGTAAACATACTAGGCTCAGCGTGCCTCTCCTCAATTTCACCTGTCTGGGACTCAGACCCTCCAAGTGTCCCTGTTTTCCAGGGACAGTCCCAGATTTACAGACATTTCATCCCGGAATGTCCCACTTTTTCTTAGGATGTCCCTATTTTCATCGGAGAAAGGTTGAAGGGTGTGGAGTTATGTGACCCCCCCTGAGCCAAGGAGATAAGTAACTTTACAACCTCTAGAAGGCATCTGAAGGCAGCCCTGTATAGGGAAGGGTTTTTTTAAAAAAATGTTTAATTGTTTAATGATGTTTTTATATATGATGGAAGCCACCCAGAGTGGCTGGGGAAACCCAGTCAGGTATGGTAGAATAATAATAATAATAATAATAATAATAATAATAATAATAATAATAATAGAATAAGATGTCCCTATTTTCATTGGAGAAATGTTGGACGGTATGTGGACTGTCCCACTTTTGACATAGTTCTGCACTCAAGCAAATTCCCACAATATGGAGAACTAACTCTCGGGGAGATCTAGCTTATCTTTTCCCCAGAACTGCTCCTTTTCTATGTTTTGGAAACTGTTTTTGCATGTGGGTGGTGGCTGGGGGAAGCTTTTATTGTATAAGCCCTCACATGTTCCTGGTCTCCTCTATAGTTGCAAGAAGGAGGCTGCAGAAGAGAGGGAGGGAGAGGCTGGTGTGTGGAAGTTGCCTGCTTGGAACTAGTAACATAAAACAATATTGCCCTCTAGTGGGTTCATGATAAGTTACTTGTCAGGACATTCAAGAGAAATGGGATGCAGCAATAGTCAACTAAATGTGTTTCGGATCAGGATGGCAGAGAGAGAGAATAGGTTATCTCTTTTATGGAACCAATGTTTATTTGTTAGGAAAAACAAGCATGCTTTTAATTAATGTTTCACCATGCTCTTCTGTACCACAAAGAGCATGTGTGTTTTGCTTAAGCCTGGAGACATGTCTGCAGAACTGCTTACCTTATGGAAAAATATTGTGTTTCTTTATCCCCAGGTGTTCCTTCATTCCAGCATCCCTAGGTGTAATTTGAAACCTGCACAGCACCCACAAGAGACTAATCTATTAAGGCTGCTATCTCCTCCTCCTCCTATGGACGGGTAAGAAATCTAATTTTTGTTTGCATTTTTTTAACCAAGATATGAACGGAAACACAACCGCCCTTTGAAATTCACACCAAACGATTGAGTTCTTACAAAGGCAGAACCGGTATTATGTAGCACCTGTAATTCCACGGACTGAAGCAGTCAAACAGGCATCTGTGGAGAAAGGTGATCTCATAGGTAAACTGGTCTCAAGGGCTTTATATGCAAACTAGTGGTTTAAACCCGTTAAAATAACGGGCGCTAGAACATTTCTGACACAAAACCCAAAGTCCTGAAGTGCAGGGAGCAGGGCAAACCATGCGCTCCCTACACGGCATTAAGATTCCTGAGGGAGAAATGACGGCGTGTTTCCTTTTATTGTTCCTGTCCTAAACATACTTACTGCACGAAGGTAGAACAGGTTTCCTTCCGGATGTGTGGGGCTCCCAGCCCCTTTCGGAGTGTGGGGCGATGGGTGGGGAAGCGAGGGGGGTGAGGCGGAGGCGGCGGCATCATCTCCCGGGAGGCTTCGCCCCCCCCCCGGTTCTCCTCCTTCTGCCCAGCGGCGAGAGTGGCAGCGTGTCCTCCCTTCTCGGCCGCCCTTCAGCCTCTGGTGCGCCAGCGTTCCATTTCAACCGCCGCTTCAACTGCCGCCTTCTGCTCCAATCCCTGTGTCCGTGGGGCACATGCTCAGTAGCGCAAACCCAGAGACACACGGACTGGATGCAGAGACACTTGCGTTTTATATATATAGATAGTAACACCTTGAACTTGGCCCAGTAGCAAACTGGCAACCAACGAAGATACCTGAGCACAGGTGTTCTAAGTGTTATATGCTGACAAAGCCTCACTGCTGCCAGCAGTTGTGCTCCAGCATTTTCGCACTAACTGCAGCTTCTGGATCAAGCACAACAGAAGCCCCACATAGAGCGCATTGCAGTAATCTGGTCTTGAAGTAACCAATGCATGAACTACTGCTGCAAGGAATGCATGCCCTCCAACATTTCTCCGATGAAAACAGAGACGTCCTAAGGAAAAGCGGGGCATTCTGGGATCAAATCAGAAACCTGGACAGTTTCTGTAAATCCAAGACCGCCCCTGGAAAATAGGGACACTTGAAGGATCTGGAATGACCATAGCTATGAAACCAGGCACAGTTGGCAAAAGGCTCTTCTATCTGCTGATGGGTTTATCGCCATTTCTATCTCTGGGCAATCCCTCAAATGTGTGGGAATGTTAAGGATAGTAGGACAGGGTATATTGAATAAGTATTATCCTTCCTTCACTCACGCTAGTGAAGTGATGTAGCAAAGCAAATTCCCCTCAATATAGCTGGATGCTAGTTTGCAGATTCGTTTGAATCTCTTAAGATTATTTCCTGGTGTCCCCTTTAATCCCTCTTAAAAGAATAAAGACACAAGAGTCTTTCTGAGTAAAGTAACAAAAGTTTACTCTCATTTCAGTTCACGATATGATCCCTGAAAGGCAGACTTCACTTGGTAGTTACACAAAGAAACTGTGAGCTTATCTCATATAGAGACCGAACTCATGTGCTGCTGGCTGAGAACCAGCAGACAGCAAAAATTACATTAAGAGAATACAAAATGGCTGCAGGAGAGCAGCATGGAAGCAAGAGACAGGACAAGACAACAGACAAGAAGACAAAACAGACTGATCAAGACTCAGAAAATAGCTGCATGACTGGGCTCTTTTATGGAGTCAGCCAGAGCCGTGCGCATCTCCCAGTTCACATAGTGGAAGAGGAAGTTACACTAACTGGATGTCCACCCTGCCTGTGCCCACTCTAGGGAAATAAGGAATGTTGCATTTGACTGTACCAATGGATTACATCCCACAAAATGCTGCCTGGGGGTGTTGGAGAACAATTCCTCCAGTCCAGGGTGCTGAAATTCAGGCATGTCTTCAAAAGGCACATTTATGTCATTTGAGCAAAATGAAGCAGAAGCAAAATGGCTAAATGAATAAATGCTTAAGCCAAGAAAGAACTTAGCATATGAAGTTGAAAGTGTGTAAATGTACCAAAACCTTGAGAAAGAATATTTTGAAGAAGAAGACTAGATGTTCTAGTTAAGATGAGATGTAACATGTAAATTTGTATGTATGAAAATACAGTAAACCCTGGGAAAGAATTTACTGAAGAAGCCCAAAACTGTCCATGGGCGAAACAGGGGACAAACGCCGGCACCCTGTCTAACTTTTGTGCGTAACATCTTCAATATTTCATCTGATTGGACTTGCTTTCATCAATTAACATCTGTGCGTATCATCATTGATATTTCATCTGACTGGACCTATTTTCATCAATATCTACAGGAGCCTGGCTAAAGAAATTTAAAGACTGAAATTGTCCTGTTGCACTAACTTGAATGAGTTTTCTGTTTGTGGCTTCTTTGTTAGACTTCTTGCATTGCTCTCTCTTTGGTTGGACTACCAATATAGAATTCAGAACGTGGAATGGTTTGGTAGATTTGTGTGCGCCGTTTTTGTGCTGCTTATTGTATACTGATTTACCAGAAGCAAAATGGCTAGCTGGGACTCAGGTCAGGAACAAATGGACATGACAAATACCTCCCACCCCATATGCACAAACCGGCTTCTACACCAATGACATCCACCAAAGTGGATGTAGAACGAGAAGGTAAGGGGGATTTCTTTGATCTGGTTCACATTTAAAGGCAAACATAACTAATCCACACTTTTCAAAACAGTACACAGATTGAAGTACAGCCAACCTTCAAAAGCCACACTTCTCCGAATTCTGCAGTGTGGTAGACCAGTTAAGTAATGTGCACAAAACCACATACACTGAGGTAAAGTGTCCATAAACAGGCATATATTTGTGAAAGTAACATACAGAAATGCATTTTCTTAGGGATAATTGCTTTGCAAAAATGTGTATATTAGGAGAAAACCACATTAAGATATTTATGAATTTTCCTGATGGCTCCCCCCTCCCAATTACAAACTAATGTGTAAATGTGGACAAATGAAGTGAAGATTGGGGGGGAATGAGAAATACAGTAGATAGAAACAGACATGGACAGATTCACCCTTTCCCGGTAACAAGTTATTTTTACCAACTTTTCCAGATTATAGGGAAAAACTGGAATAAATGTAAAAAAGAAGTACAGGCTGGCATTTTGTATTGATGATGTGAAAAATGTGTATGAATGAGCAGAACTGATTCCACATTTAACCACCTCCACCCCGGTCTTTAAGCACCCTCAGAAAATCTGTCTGGAATTTACTCCATTAAATGCTGTTTTAGGTTCTCGATTGAAGTTGCCTTGAGATTAATGCAGCCTGTCTGTGTGCTTGCTGCTACTCCTCTCATAATGCCTGTTTTATGCAGGTCATTTGAGAATAAGTAGATCACTACAGAGGCAATATAGGTATATTTCTGGTGCAAACCATCCCAGGCAGATTGAGCTGTGGAAAGGCTGACATGAATTCAGAGGGGAAAGGAGGAAGCCAAAATGCTGTTCTTCAGGATCAGATTAGATGTGATTTTAATTGCATTTTTGTATCCTGAGCTTGCCATCAGCTACGTATTTCTTTACAAAAAGCATCAGTGGGGGACATTGTGATCCAGGACAAAAGCAGGGTAAAGGGAGAGTTGCTATTTGCCCGTTTTTATTTTAAAAAACAACTGCTTGTCAGAAATACCAGCTAACCTTAAGCATACAATGCACTGAGATAGCAACCAGCTTTCTCAACCAGCAACTCGTTTCAAGGCAACAAAGTATTGCTGTTTTTCAGATTCTCTCAATAGGCCAAAATGATATGGAATAGTGGAAAACAACAGACCAGCACGACAGAAATTTCTGTACCCGTCAATCTCATTAAACAGAAATGACGTTGCATCTGCGACACACAATTTTGACAAATTAGCAGAAATAAGATTTTTGCCGCCACCATTCCCTTATTGGAAAATTAATTCCATAGTGATTCCTGTTCTCATTGCTCCTCTCCTCTCCCTGATCAGAACTGTGGTGAAGTTACATGGAACCCCTCTCACAGGGTTGTTTTGCAGATAAAATAAGAAGATGATCCCCAAGTAACTGGGAGGAAGTATGGGATATATATATATTGAAGTGTAATCAAAATAGTGGAGTATTCATGTGGTTACTTTACCACAAAGTGGTCAGCAGTTGCTTGAATTATCGTGGCACTATAAACGTGGCTTTTGCTGTATGTTGTGCGTTTCAGAGTAAAATGCTGAATTCTTTATGGACTCTCAGCACGCAGAACTGGTCATGAAGAAAAATGAGCCAATGGCTGATTTTGCCATAAGAGAAATAATTTCCTTGAAGGAAGAGCCATCTTGGTGCAGTGGTTAAGAGTGGTAGACTCGTAATCTGGCATCTCCACTCCTCCACATGCAGCTGCTGGGTGACCTTGGGCTAGTCACACTTCTTTGAAGTCTCTCAGCCCCACTCACCTCACAGAGTGTTTGTTGTGGGGGAGGAAGGGAAAGGAGAATGTTAGCCGCTTTGAGACTCCTTCGGGTAGTGATAAAGCGGGATATCAAATCCAAACTCCTCCTCCTCCTCCTCTTCTTCTTCTTCTTCTTCCTCCGTGGCTTAAGACTCTTTGCTTTCCGAAGCAGGAAATCCAAGAGTGCTCACCCCAGCAAGTGAAAAACATAGGAATGTATTTATTTATTCAATTTATATCCCCTCTTTCTTCCAAAAAGCTGGAGATGGCGTACATGGTTCTAACCCACTTCTCCATTTATCCTCAAACAACCCTATAAGGTAGATTAGGCAGAGAGACTGTGGCTGGCATAAGGTCACCCAGTTGGCTGCTTAGCTGAGTGGAGATGTGAATCCTAGCCTCAGAGGTCCTAGTCCAGCACTCTAACCACTACACCACACTGCGGTTTTAAAAATGGTTTTTTTGTGTATGTGAACCATCTTACTCTGTGGTCCTCTGAAACTGAGTAGGCCATGCTAAGGTAAATTCCAACCTGTTTTTTCTTCCTTATTGCTATTTGTGGCAGGCACTTCTTATGGGAAGGAGAGAACTCCTGATATAAATACAGGGTAATGTAGCGGTTAGAATATTGAACGGAGACTGGAAGAATCTGAGTTCAAATCTTCACAAACTCAGCAAATTCACTGGGTGTACCCGCCTCCCTGCCTCACGGGATTATCATTAAGGATAAAGGTGGAATACAAAGGTAATAAATAAAAATATAACCTGCAGCTTAAGTCATCCATTTTCCAGCAATAGCTGACCTATCTTAGAATATTTGTTGTATGAAACAGTAGATTAATCACCCCAGTGTCATTTTCAATAGCTCAGAGAGCTGTAATAGACAAATTCCTGGCTTTATCATTTCAACAAGGTCAAGCGATGGGAGGATTTAAGACAAGTGTGAGAAAATGTCTCTGTGTATTTCATTATCTTGTCATTGCTTCTGCGGTTGCATTTGGCACAGAAACCTAGCTGAATGTATCCAAGTAGCTACTTTCGAAAAAGGACTGTGGCATTTCCTGAAAATACATGCCGCCATTCCAGCTCCAAGGCCCAATCTGCCCTAGATCGCCCCAGAGGTTCCTTCAGGCTATGCTGCGACATCATAATAAAGTATTTCAGGCAAACGGCACATCAAATTCTTTCTCTTGTGGGTGGTCTTTTGAGAACAGTAGGGCCCTGTCTGTCCTGCCAGTCATGATAATAAGAGTGTTTACAACACTGGAGATCAATGGTTCACTTAAGCAAAAAGATTTACTGCACTGTAAATTGCTTGTCTAGACAGATTTGCTGCTCTGATCTCTGTAAAAGTAAATCTTTGACTCTCTTAAGGCTGCAATCCTCAAGCCACTTACCCCAGAAAAGTCCTACTAACTAGGGTGAGATTACACCACAGCAAGTGACTGCAGACCTGAAGCCTTAGAGCTACAGGGCAGATGTAATCTGCTAGGCTGGGAGCACATTGTACATGGTCATGGGTTTTCCATCCTCTTAACCTGCTTTTCTTTGTGACTGACAAAGTGCAAATATTCTGCACGAAGCCATGTCCCCTTGAGGCAAGCTCAGCGACTGGAAGGTCTCAAAATGTAGTACACCTGACTGAGCAGAAGCAGTTGACCTTTTTCTTGCAATTTCCTAGGGAAATACTGGCACCCTGTTTCCTGTGGGAGCTCATCCAAGTTGCCACCGTCGTCTTATTATGAGTCTAAGGTCTTGAAAGCTAGGTTCAGAGCTACTGACATCATGCCTCTCTTGGCTTGTCTTTTTTTGAAAGTAAAAAGCCATGGCCCCATGAGTGTCAACTTGGCCCTGCAACCATGAGTGCCCGGGGCCATGGGTGCCATCCAGCGTGCATGGCCCTGGCACCGAAATTTGTGGGTGCCTGGCTCCTTCATGGGAAATTGTGTGGGCGCTCAGGCAGCAAGGGCCGCATATGTCTCTAGAGTATCACAACAGTTCAGGCAAAAGGATCCAACAGCAAGCTCAATACAAGTGTCTGGACTGAACCAGACCCAAATAAATGTTGAGAAAATAACTATAAACTAGGCCACATTTCACTGATGTTTTAATGTTTGCTATGTGGTTTTAAAAATGGAGGCAATGAACATAAAGCAGTAAAACAGTAAAAGCAAACGAAGTGTAATATTCTTTAGCTTATAAGACACATTTATTAGTTTATCCTACTGGATATTAGCCATAACAATTAGTAAACAGTAGTTTGACAGCATACGACTCAGCTCAAACTAGGAAAGATCCCTACATTACAGATCAGCTAAGTTACCAGCCTGAAATGTTTAATTGGTTAATTGGTTAGATTAATAGATTAAACGCTTTTAATCAAGTAAGAAGGTGTTCCTGATTTTAAAATTTATATATCATTTGAATACAAATCTCGGTAACTGCATGTAGAAAATACCGTTTTAAAAGAAGCAGTTCTTCTAAGATGGCGCCTACTATGAAACATGTTTCATATTAGCTTCAAGCAGAGAAATTGTGCAACCTGATTCAGGACATTTGTTTGTGTCCACATGCAACTTTAATCAATTAATTAAAATTTATTAAGTCATATGATCATACAGCTAAGATTTGTTGACAATGGTCCCACAATGCACTTATTTCTCTTGCTTGCTCATCCTAATAACTAATAGAGTCCAACCCTTTGCTTTAGACCAAAACATCTGGAAGTCATTAGGTTGATGAACCTGTTTCTCACCCATGCTGGTGGGAAGAGCTTCTGAACATGCTCTTCAAGGCCTCCTGTCCTCCACCATCTGCTCAAAAACTCTCTTCATATTTTTACATTTTAATTATTTCAGATGTAGTAATTCTTTCAGAACATTACTACATTGTGGGGATCAATGTTAAGATCAAATCAACATCAAAATCAATGTTGCAAAAATCAAATTACATCTGAGCATGTGCCATCTTGTAAACTCTGGCTCCAAAGGGACTACAGAAGCAGAAGTACTTAATATATGGCATTGAAACAGGACCAAAAAGAAAAAAGAAAAAAAAGACAGAGGTTGAAGGGCTCTTCTGACTCATAATGAAAGCCTTTCAACGAATCAAGCTCACTCCTGGCATGTTCATAGCAGACAATCCAGACAGAATCTGCAGGGACGTAAGCTCCAAAGAAGGCTTTCTCAGGTACTCTTCCCATTCTTCTTCACTTTTTCTGCAAACTTAACTAGTACAGTCTCTTGTAATCGGTCACTGTGGATGATCCATACAGGAATGGACTTTATGAACCTTGCCTTTAGAAGGTATATATAAAAATGGGGAGACACATTAATACCTCACGCATATGGTTAGGTTTCATAAGATTCAGGCCAATCGTTTTTGCGTGTGATTTTTACACGACAGCACATTGTGGGTGAATGGTAAACACTACTGCTCAGATGAGGGCCTTCTCAGTAGTGGCGCCTGCCCTGTGGAACGCCCTTCCATCAGATGTCAAGTCAATAAGCAACTATCTTACTTTTAAAAGACACCTGAAGGCAGCCCTGTTTAGGGAAGTTTTTAATGTTTAATGCTGTATTGTGTTTTTAATATTTGGTTGGGAGCTGCCCAGAGTGGCTGGGGAAACCCAGCCAGATGGGTGGGGGTATAAACAAAAAACAAATATTATTTATTATTATTATTATTATTATTATTATTATTATCTCATCTGCCTTTTTTAGGGTGGCAGTGAGAAAGGTGCAATGACAATGGGAGCTTCCAGGCCAGGTGTCTATTAAGCATCTATGCAGAGATGCTTGCACAAAAACTTGTGCTGAAGTTATAGGACGTTGCCTACTTATTGTGCAATGCGCCTTGCGTCTGCTTGCTTGGTCCACAAGCTGGCAAGGGGTTGGGATGTGGTAGATTGTCCACCATTTCACTCCCTAGCCTCCTTACCCATTTAGGATTGCACTCAAGGTTGCAATCCTAATTTTCATTGGGGGGAGAATGGACATGGACAGGATTGGGCAAGAAATAATGTTACTGAAGAATAGTCTTCAAAAGCCACCAGTAGCCCCTAGATGTTGGTGATGGGGAACCCTAGCCACCTGCTTCATCTGATTAAAGTTTGCAGTTCAATTACCAAGAATTCATGAGCTAAGGATCCACACGTCTCATCCCCAAATGTGACATATTCCAGTGATTGTCTAGCAAAGTCTTCGGCTGACTTTATGAAGAGGTTGGTCTTTGTCCAGTTGCTCATTGGAGTAGAGACACCAAAAGGAGTCAAAGCCTAAACCAGGAAATAAACACAACTGCAGCAGAAACCTTTTCACAATCTTGAATGGTTTGTACATTATAGGAAGCTTAAATGACAATTAGTGAAAAACCAGCATCTCCTAGGATGGACTAAAGGAGAGAAATGGACATGTTTCACATAATTAAGATGAAAGAATAAAGGTAAAGGGACCGCTGACCGTTAGGTCCAGTCATGGACGACTCTGGGGTTGCGGCGCTCATCTCGCTTTACTGGCCGAGGGAGCCGGCGTACAGCATGTGGCCAGCATGACTAAGCCGCTTCTGGCGAACCAGAGCAGTGCACGGAAACGCCATTTACCTTCCCGGAGCGGTACCTATTTATCTACTTGCACTTTGACGTGCTTTTGAACTGCTAGGTTGGCAGGAGCTGGGATCGAGCAACGGGAGTTCACCCCGTCACGGGGATTCAAACCACCGACGTTCTGATCGGCAAGCCCTAGGCTCTGTGGCAAAAACATCCAAGGTCTCCCAGTATCTCATCTATGCAGACAATTTAGATTTATATTTATTCCAATAGCAGAGAGAAATAAATTACCTGTATGATAATTCCCTTTCCTTTATATTCTGCTTGAAGCGCTTTGGAAAACATATATACAAAAGCCTAGCCAGACAAAATTTCATACGTTAGTGTTTTGCACTTTAATTAATTGCCGAAACATCAAGACTCCCTCCCCAAAATACTGTGATTCATCTTTCTTATCACTAGAGATAAAAGGATTTGTTAATATCTCAGTTTCTAATTTTTCCAATCTTAAATCCAGTTTGCTGGATCCATTTCTACAGCAAATTTGTGAATTTTCTTTTTTAAAAAAACCTTCATGAAAAATCACCAGCATTTTAGTGTGACTTTCTCCTAATAAACACAAGTTTTGCAAGTCATCCTTCCTCATATAGCACAATTTTGTAGTTTTAAAATGAATATATTAATTGGTATGCACACTTTTACCTAATATATGTATTTCTGTAAACATTAGTTGGCTGGAGAGCTGCATTGCCAAATTCGGATCAATGCAAATTTCAAAGGATACATGGTGTCGCAGAACTGTGGGTGTGGGTGGGGGGAGGGATCCCCCTAAACACTAAAATTAATAAATGCTAGGATTTGGGGTGATTTGTGATATGGAGGGAGAATATGAGCTGCAAATGAATTTCTGGGTAGCCTGGCCAAACTAGGGTCGTTAAGAGAGCCATTATGGGTCGTGACCAGAGACTGGAGAATCTGCTCTGGAGGAGGCAAATGGCTTCTGGGAAGAAGAAAGGGGAGGAAACAAACCAGAAGCTTTCTTTTTAGGAATTTTAGGTCCAGACATGCCAAAAGAACAGAAAAGACCAGGTGCGCAGCCTGGGAGTCATTTTGGACTCACAGCTGTCCATGGAGGTGCAGGTTAATTCTGTGTCCAGGGCAGCTGTCTACCAGCTCCATCTGGTACGCAGGCTGAGACCCTACCTGCCCGCAGACTGTCTCACCAGAGTGGTGCATGCTCTAGTTATCTCCTGCTTGGACTACTGCAATGCGCTCTACATGGGGCTACCTTTGAAGGTGACCCGGAAACTGCAATTAATCCAGAATGCGGCAGCTAGACTGGTGACTGGGAGTGGCCGCCGGGACCACATAACACCGGTCCTGAGAGACCTACATTGGCTCCCAGTACATTTCTGAGCACAATTCAAAGTGTTGGTGCTGACCTTTAAAGCCCTAAACAGCCTCGGTCCTGTATACCTGAAGGAGCGTCTTCACCCCCATCGTTCAGCCCGGACACTGAGATCTAGTGCCGAGTGCCTTCTGGTGGTTCCCTCATTGCGAGAAGCCAAGTTACAGGGAACCAGTCAGAGGGCCTTCTCGGTAGTGGCGCCCGCTCTGTGGAATGCCCTCCCATCAGAGGTCAAAGAGATAAACAACTACCTGACATTTAGAAAATACCTGAAGGCAGCCCTGTTTAGGGAAGTTTTTAATCTGTGACATTTTAATGTATTTTAACATTTGTTGGAAGCCGCCCAGGGTGGCTGGGGAAGCCCAGCCAGATGGGCGGGGTACAAATAATAAACTATTATTATTATTATACGACAGCTGTGCAGATGTTGCTAGCCCAAAGATGGAAGGAAGTACCTACAAGAGAAGAATGGCTGGCAAAGATGATGGACTATGCCAAAATGGCGAAAATGACCGGGAAGATCAGAGATGAGAAAGATAATAAATTTTAATAAAGAATGGGGAAAATTTATAAGTTACTTAAAAGAACACTGTAAACAATTAAAAACATTGGCAGGATTCTTAAAAAAAACAAAACACTTGCAATGTAAAGAGAGCTATGGTGAAAATGGAGTTTTAAGAAAGTATGGAGAACATTATATGATGCAGTTGGAATACATTTTGTTTCCTCTGTAGGTTGATGAGCACGCAGAAGAGAATCTCTTCTCCTTGTGGCACCCAGACTGTGGAACTCACTTTTCCCTCAGAGATCTAGCAGATCCCCTACCTGATGGTGTTTAGACACCTAGCAAAACAGTTTTATTACAGTATGAGCAGTGTTTGGGTGTTTATTCCTCTCTTAAGCTTCCTCTAATGTGATGCTTGTACTGTCTCGACATCCCGATGCTCTCAGCTGCCTCAGGTGACCCATTGATGGGATGGAAAGGCAGACAGGGAAAAATTCGGTTTTTGTGGTTTTTGTGGAGAATTCGGTTTGAGGTGTGTCTCCTCCCTTTCACAGAACTTCAGTTCTCAGGGCTCCCTGTCAAAACAACTCATTGGAACTCAGGAAGCTGCAGTGAGACCCTTGCTCTATCTAGCTCAGTACTGTCTACTCTGACTGGCAGCAGCTCTCCAGACAGGGGGCATTCCAAGGCCCATGTGAAGATGCTGAAAATCATGCCTGGGACCTTCTGCATGCAAATCATATCCTTTACCCCTGAGTTGCTACCCTGCCTTTGCTTCCAGTAGATCCTACTTACACTGAAGATAAGGACAGCAGGCTGCTGCTGTAATTTCAATTTCCTTCTGGACCCATAAATCCTAGAACGGCACAGAAAATTTCTAAAACAAGAGCAGAATTCTTACCTTAGAGGCAGAATAGACTGTATATAATGGACAGACAAAGGTGCCTGTGGCAGAAGAGAGGTTGAGAATCAGTCCCTTTTGTCTGAAAAACAAAACTTGCAATGTAAACACTCTTTCGTTTTGTAACCTAATGTAAAATACCAAGGGCTTCCAATAAAAGGTGAAGGACTCCTGGACAGTTAAGTCCAGTCAAAGGCCAAGGAAGCCGATGTTTGTCCACAGTGATCATGATGTTCTCCAGGGAGCATGCCCCTGGTTGCACCAAGTAATACAACTGGATTCTGGAAGTTAAACCAAAGTTCATTCCAGTTCAAAAGCTTCTTCTTCTTTTCTTTCTTTCTTTCTTTTTAAATAAATAAATCTTGAACATAAGAAATAGGTTTACCTTGACACCATCTGTTTCAAAATCATCCGTGTCATCTAAAAATATATATACACATGAATAATAATAATAATAATAATAATAATAATAATAATAATTTATTTATTTATACCACACCCATCTGGTTGGGTTTCCCCAACCACTCTGGATGGCTTGCAACAAAATATTATAATTTATACGAGCCAGAGCATTAACACGGAGTAGACCATCTGGAATGTGCTATATACCAAACTCCACAGCTCAACATTTAATGCAAATTCACCTAATTCACACTTCCTAAAACAATACTTGAGCCAAAACACAGCTTTCCTTTGGAATCCAGGCTTCTCTGAATTATGTGATCCAGTTCCCCAACCAAAAAACTGCGTACAAAAATGAATATATTTGGTGACGGGGTGTAATTTGTAAGCAATTTCCCCAATATGATGAGTTTTTTTAAATGTTATATTTGCTACCCTATGCCTTTTTATTAACATTTCCCCTGTTAAACACATTTTTAGCACATCTTTGGGTTGGAGAACTGCATCGCAAAATGTGGAGAAGTGCCATTTTCAAAGCGTAGTTGCATTTCGGTTCTTGTATCATTTTGGGAAGTGGAAATCAGGCAGGTTCGCATTAAACTGTGAACTGTACGGAATGTTCCTTCGTCTTCTTGGCTCAGACAAGGCTTTCTAAGAATGACAAGTGTTCAGTTCAAATGTTGCACTTTTGTTCTGGCAAGCACACAACCTGCAACATGTATCCATAAAGTGTGAAGCGACCCACAGCAACCGCAATTCAGTTTGGTCCTCAAAAACCCCTCCAGGATCTTTTTAATAAGAAACATAGCTATCACCAGCTATCCACGTTGTGTGAGAAAAACATCTTTGACCACAGCCAAGATGTCTGTGAAATCCCCCACCCCCCCAAAAATATCTTTATTTTCCACACATGCCTAGCTATTGTGTGGTACATACCTTGGTGACAGAGAAGATGTTGCAGTTGATGATGCCCTATAGGGAATAAAAAGTGGATTGCATGAGAGGCTGACTGATCTGGTGGAGAGAAAGAGTTCAAGAAAGTTCAATTCCACATAATGTCTAAAGCAGGAATGGAGAGCATTTGGCGCTGCAAATCTTGTTGAATTTCATCCCCCATATTCTCCTACCATTGGCCATCTCTGGCTGGGGCAGGACAGGGGTTGAAGTTCATCAACATCTGGAGGGCCACAGGAAAGAAAGGAAACATATAAGGATGAACAAAGGTTGTCTGTGGCCAAACATGCCTTTTAATATAACGTGGTACAAAAATAATGAATTTGTTTGCATGGGGCCACCCCAACAATAGGGATGAGGTGCCCTGCCTCAAATAGCAGGCTTTGGTAGACCATTAAATAGGCCACAAATAGCTTTAAAAAAAAATACTACTCTCTCTGTGCATGGAGGGGTGTGTGTATATTTACTACCTTAGATATCAAGAGGTTGTAGGCCATTTTTCCATCTGCAGAACCATCTTTTGAGCTATGTACTATCAAGAACGGGATGATTGTTGCACAGTGCAACATCAGCTGCCCAGAGTTGCTGGGGAAACCCAGCCAGCAGGGTATAAATAATAAATTGTTGTTGTTGTTGTTGTTGTTGTTAGATGCACAGTGAAGATGCACTTGATTTATTCCCCAGTGATTAGGGTCAGCGGCGGAGCAAGCCAATTGGGTGGCGCATGCCCTGTGCCCAGGGGCGGGACCAGCCACCTGTGGCGCGGGGTGAGCTGGGGCAGGACACCCCGCGGGGCCTCCGGAGTCTGCCTGCTTCCTTCCACTCAGCCACCCTACAGCTGAGGGGGAGGCGGCGGGCAGACTATTTGGGGCAGCACGGAGCCTGTGGGTGCCCAAGCCACCACGTCACTCCCAGGAGAGGTGCGTGGCTTGGACGCACTGCAGGCTCCGCGGTAAGTGCCACCCGGCATTTTGTTACCCCTCTCAGTGATGACACCCGGGGTGGCCTGCCCCTACCGCACCCCCTTCCTCCACCCCTGATTAGGGTGGCCATGTGTACCACTTTACAGGTGCCCTCTCTTTGAGCGTTGACCAGTACACATCTGGTTTAAAGTGGAGGAATAATCAGGCTGCACAGAAACGGCTGAAACAGGAGGCAGCTCAACTCTCCATGTTTTACTGCGTGCAAAACTGCATGGCCACCGCATCCTCCCCTTGCTAAAGGTACTATAATCTATGTGGGAAAGATATAAATCTGGCTAGTAAATATAAGGCAGGGCACTGTCTGCTAGATCAAAACGGCTATTCGCTGGGACCAGGGAGATTTATAATATCGCCCTATTCATGTTTGTTCAGACGCAAGTCCCATAGCTTTCAATGAGACTTACTCCCCTGTAAGGATGGCAGCCTCAATTTTGCTTTCTCTTTTACATTCAGGCCATCATAAAGTTGGGCATTGTAGATTAATTCTACTGCATTTCCCCCTTCCCTTCCCTTATGCTTACAGGTTTTTCCCTGTGGATTCTGCGGAGTCTTTATTATTTCTGCACTATGGTCTTCAGGGAAATAAAGGAAGGTTTAAGGACTTTGGCTAAAAATAGTTGGTCCAAGAACTCTGTGAAAATGTCTTATTCTAGGGGTAGTCCATGTGGTGCCCTTCAAATGTTGCTAGACCACAATTCCCATCATCCCTGTTCATTGGCCATTCAGGCTGGGGCTGATGGAAATTTGCATCTAAGAACACCTGGAGGAACTTGTGATAGTGGCTCTGTTCAGATCAAATGTAACTTGATCGAAATTAATTCAATGAAATGAATGCCTCAATAATAAATAAATAAACTAATTTAACTTCTGTTCATTTATTTCGAGAGAAGTTCATGATCATTCTCCGTTCCGTATGAAAGGGAAGTGTGGGCCTTCTGAGCAGTTGCTTTCAAGAGCACAAACATAGAATAATCCTTACCTCGTCATTCTCTGGTCCGTTAAGAAAACGGGCTGGGAAGGGGCTGGGAATCATTCCAACATTGTTAACTAATAAACAGAAACACAGTGAGTCACACAACTAGATGGCACAACTACTTAGACCAGTTGCTGCTGGTTTAACCTGGTACCTTCCAGATGTTTTAGACTAAAGGACCCCTGGACGGTTAAGTCCAGCCAAAGGTGATTATGGGGTTGTGGCGCTCATCTCGCTCTTCAGGCCAAGGGAGCTGGCGTTTGTCCACAGACAGCTTTCTGCGTCATGTGGCCAGCATGACTAAACTGCTTCTGGTGCAACGGGACACCGTGATGGAAGCCAGAGGGCATGGAAGCGCCATTTACCTTCCCGCCACAGCAGTACCTATTTAGCTACTCGCGTTGCTGTGCTTTCAAACTGCTAGGTTAGCAAAAGCTGGGACAGAGCAACAGGAGCTCACCCCATCATGCAGGTTAGAACCACCAACCTTCCAATCGGCAAGCCCAAGAAACTTAGTGGTGGTGCTGTGTTTTGGACTACAAACTGCCTGGGGCTGATAGGAGTTGTAGTCCAAAACATCTGGAAGGCACCAGATTAGTAAAAGTTGCCTTAAACTGAGTTATCGTGAAGGCATAGCATCTGTTGAACTCATTCAGAAGATAATAGGCCTTTTAAACATAATACAAAATTGACCCCAGATCAGCCCCTTGTAGGTCTGATGAGGGCCAGTTTGACACAATATAATTTCAATAACTGTGAGAGAAGAGTTTTGTTTGTTTGTTTGTTTGTTGCCTTTATCTCGCCTTCCTCCCCCTCCGAAGGAGCTCAAGGGGTTCCTGGTGTTCCTCCCTCACAACAACCCTGAGAGGAAGGTCAGGCTGAGAGGCAGTGACTGACCCAAGGTCACCCAGTGAGCTTCAAGGTGGCTGAGTGGGGAATTAGGAACCATGGTCTCCCAGGTCCTAGTCCAACAATCTAACCCAGGCATAGGCAAACTCTGGCCCTCCAGATGTTTGGAACTATAATTCCCATCATCCCTGACCACTGGTCCTGTTAGCTAGGGATGATGGGATTTGTAGTCTCAAACATCTGGAGGGCCAGAGTTTGCCTCTGCACCACACTCAGGGCCGTCTTAGAGGGATCGGCCGCCATGGTGTGGCAATCCCTCGGCGCCCCGGCGTGCCGCCTCTCCACCCGCCTCCCTCCCACGCTGGCTGCCCCTTGGGAGGGGGGGTGGGCGAGCGGGGGATGACGGGCGTGGCGCTGGAGCAGCGCGGGGCTTTGCGTGCCCTTCCATTGCTCCAGCTGGGGCTCCGGGAGGCGAGGGTGGCTGGCTTTCAGCCCGCCCGCCCGTGGGGGCGGGGGCGGGTTGGGGAGGGGGCGCCCGGTATGCCGGCGGGCTCGCGGGGCGCCCCTGGGGGGCCCGGCGCCCTGGCGCGCACGCACCAGCCCCTATGGACGAGACGGCCCTGACCACACTGCCTCACTGCAACCCAAAATGAACTCTTGAAAAGCGCTATTGGAAACTTTACCCAAAATTCCAATTTCTAATCCTTGAAGACTTTCTTCAATGTCATTGTACACGTTCCTTCTGGTAAAGTCAGCTTGTATAATTTTCACTTTTCTCCCTGTGGACTGCTCTGCATTTGGAAGGGGAAAAAGAGAGTCATTTTTGTGCTCTTTAAGAATTTCATTGGCTACTTCTAAGACAGCAATGCATTTGGGCAATATGCTAGGTCAATGGTTCTCAAAGGTGTCCCCTCTTCCCAAGACCTCTTAAATATTTGGGGGGGGGGTCTCAGTAGACCACATAACTTACTTATTTTGTTCTATAAAGCAAAACACACACATAAGTCATGTTTTAACAACTTTTCCCCTTACACACTGGCAGAAGCACCAAAACTAGTGCTATATTAGGACAATCACAGGCCCTAGGCCGGGATATTGGCAAGGGATTATTTAACTGGTGATTTTAAAGGGGAAAATTAGTAGACTGTAGCAAAACTGTACTGTATTGTATTAGATACTTACCAATTTCAGAGGCTACCTTCTGCATTTTTGTTAGTGTTCTGCTAATCAAAACAATATTTAATCCACGTCTGGCGAGCTATGGAAGCAAGTCGTAAATATATTAGTACGTATTTCAGAAATGATTGGGCTGCACTGACATGGCAGAAGCTATCCAGATGCTTGTTGCATTTGTCCTAATATTCGCAACTGCGGAGGATGCACAAGTGCAGCTGAAAGGAAGCAATTTCTTTCCATTTGTGCAATGCAGGTTGGAGTGAACTAGGAAATTCTGACTCCTAGTGGCAAAAGTATGAAAATGCTAATAATGGGTGAGGTTATGAGCACCATTCAAGGTGCTTATTAACTGTCTCTATTTCCTGGTGGGATTCAAACACGTACTGGAAAATTCAGGTTGAACAATTATAGTGGACTGGGAAGTTTCATGTAACCAAAAGATGAAACTTTTTGCAATAAGGGAAATGACGGGGAACTGAACTGTGTTACGGAAATTATGGGGGGGGTCACCCAAGCAAAGTCTCCTCCTGAGCAAACTCATTGGGGTATGGAGTGATGCCCTTAAGGGAACCCATCTCTCCGCCATGATCCAGTAGGTGAGAGACCACGTGCACAGGGAAATGCCTCAGCAGGTAATCTCTGGGTGCTTCAGGAAGCCACTGGGCTAATATCCCTCAGCTGGAATCCCATTGTTCTCTCCCAGATAAGTGCTCAAGGTATCCTTGCCAATACTTAACACCAATTCACATTGGCCCAGGGCTATCTCCCTGATATTGCTCTGTTTCCCCCATATGCTAATCTTGTTTTTCCTATATGTTAATCATGTATAACCCTTCCCTTTCGTGATGTAGTGATGATGTTTCCAAACTGTATTCTGGGATATGATAGGAGTTTTTAAAAGTTCTTGTAACGCTGCTCTGGGTGTGCAGTTTTGACTGTAACCTATTGCGCAATAAACCCTGTCTTGTCCTTGCTCCAGTGGCTGGACTTCTTTTATTTAACTCCGCAGAAACCAGTGGGCTTATCCCCAAGGGCCAGGTGCCTGGGCAGTTCCACACCTGGGTTTTTCCGTTTACAACTGGAAGATGTAGAACACTTGCTCTGATGCAATGGCATCTAATCTCCCCACAAACAAATCAGGTGAATGCTTTAAATAGCCAACATCACCTAATCTTCCTGCAAACAAATCAGGATAAATGCACAATAAGCAGGTCATAGGGAAGTTCCCTAAATCTCTTCTTTACATTCTCTAACCTTCCCCCTCCTCCGTGGTATAAGAACTGGGAACCAAATAAGAAGAGACTGGGGTGGGTGTGAGAAGCACAAGATATCACTCTTAAAATACTTGAAATACTGTCACGTGGCAGAGGGCAAAGACTTCTTCTCTGCTGCCCCAGAGAGTAGGACTAGATCTAATAAATTTAAATTACAGGAGGTTGGATTTATTAGAACATTAGGAGTAAATGAATGCAGGTCAATTATGGAACCATTTATTTATTTGGAAATAATAGCACAGGAGGCGGTGTTCAGTAAAAAACACATACATTCAAATTCAAAACAACAACTCATAACCCAATAAAAACAACTTACTCGCAATTACAGCAGCCAGGAATCATTCAATTGGTATCAAGCCAAAGGAAGTTAATTTGCATTTTTAACAGCCGGCAGAAGCTCACCACAGTTGGTGCCCAATGCAACTGGGTGGAGAGACAAGCTCTTATTCCCTGGAGGCCTTCAAGCAGAGGCTGGACAGCATCTCTTTGGGATGCTTTGGTTCCAACACTTCCTGCATCAGACAGCAGGATAAACTAAGTGACCCAAGGCCTCCACCCCAAACTCTATGATTCTCTGATGTGTCCACATAGAAGCTTCTCTCCTGCTGCCTCTTCAATACATCTGTGTTATTCAGAAGGCAATCCCCCTGCCCCAAAGACTGTTGGTTCCATGTTGCAAGAGCTTTGGGACAACATTTCCTTTGTCTGTGAGCTTGTGCCTTTGGAGACACCATGGGGAGGCTGCAAACAATGACTTTCTGTAGCAGAGAATCCCTGACCTGGCTGGAGCACTAAGCTGTTTATCCCATGGAATTCCACCATCATGTTGCTGTGCCCCTAATTCCCCTATGTCAAATAAGCTTCCCACATAGCCTTATGCACTCTCCTGTCCCTCGGATAAATAGAGTTTTATAGGACTGTAAGGACAGCTGTGAGAAACATGTATTCAAAGCCCTATGAATACTCCATAACACAACATAAATGCAAATGTTTATCATACCTCAAAGGAATAGGCTTTTCCAATCCCGTCGCCAGATCCTGTGATCACTAAAGGATGAGACAATAATGATGGCATGTGATCTTTAATTGGCTGGTTCTTTCCTGCATTTCAAACACTGCGGTTCCACATGAATTTTTTTGCATCCCAGCAGTCTCATTGATGGAGAAATGCAGAGACAGCTTCCCTTGAGATAATGCTGGGCAATAGCTCCCATCATCTCTGACCATTGACCATGCAAACTGAGGCTGATGGCAGTAGGAGTACAAAAACACCACGAGGGGGCACCATGTTGGCTATTCCTGGGTGCTAGAACATGCTTAATTCTATGTTGGAGGTAGGCCTTTCCCCCCCAAGGTACTTAAGTTATACATTGTATAATTGAAAATGCTTAAAAAAAAAAAAGTTTTGAAAAATATATTGAATTTGCCCTAGCTCACCATCGCCATCTAGTGTCACATTTGTATGATGCACTTTACAACACACTTATTAGCAGCTGTATAGCTGAGTCCCATATGGAACCAAGTTCCCTTACCTTCTTAAAATTAAAATGAAAACAATTATTATTTTTGGTCTGGTGGGGCTGGAACGAATATACACTCAATGTCTGATCCAAAAATCCCCTATATTTATAATCAATAAAGTTGTGGTCATTTCTAAACCAGATCACTGTCTGGGTGTGTATGTGTGGCAGCACTGTTATTGGGCCCACAACAAACAAACAAACAAACATTTTGGTGAGCTCCCTTCTTTTTTCCAGAAGAAAAGCACTGCTTATATATGTGTACAAGCTACTCAACCCGTCACATGAACAGAACACATACTTCTAAATATTGGTCCTACTGGAAAGGGTTTAGGGCAGAACTATACAAATATATATAAGGAAATGGTAAGCAGTACGACTAGAAAACTTGTGAGTTTGAAACTAAATTGGGAAACAGACTTTAATTATGATACTGAGGACAGAATGTGGACCAATAGACCAAACAAAATAATTTCTGCAAGGGTGAGGGAACTCACTCTCAAAATAAACTGCAGGTGGTAGGGCAGTCTCTCTTTCATGTTTTACCTCCAGATTGTTGCGTGTCGAGGCCCTCAAGCCACCCCCCCCAAAGAATTCACACTTAAGACATAAATTTTGTTTGGGTTTTTGGCAATGATTTAGGCCGCAACTTTATTAAAATACAAATTCTGTGAGTGGTTGCGTAGGCATTGGTTCAGACTAGCTGTCCGCCGGGACAGAGCTGACTTTGGGTCAGCGTCGGGAGAATGCCAACTGGGGAGAGTTAAGGAGGCTGGGGGCAAAGCCTCCCTCTCCCCAGAGGTCCCAGGGGCTCTGGCACGGCCCTATCCCCCTACCGGGGGTTCGGACAAAGCATATAGAGCCCCTGGATTCCTTTAACGGAATTCCCTGCACACCATTATCATCATCATTCTGGAGGTGGGCACCACCCATCCAGTAATCAACACAATAACCAATGCCTAACCGCCAACCTTACAAGTTGTGACTAGTTGCTACTGCAGTAGGCGAAAACCAAATGGCAACAGCCAATCAGCCAAATGGAAAAATTCCTACTGGGCCCCTGCCCCAAAAGCAGACGACCCCATGACAGGCAGTTGCAAGGTCAATGCAGAGGCCTATGAAAAGAGGGGGAGGGGGTGATCCGAAGCACGCAGCCAAGAGGAAGATCACCCTGCGTGCAGAGCCAATATAAAGGACGCTGGGCTGTCCATCACAAGTTGCAACATTTATCTTTGCCCAGCAAGACCTCCTGGCCCTATTGCAACTAAATCCGGCTAGCGGCCCCACCCAACTGACCAAGAAGGTGTCTTGCCAGGCCCGACCGCAACACGTGCTCTAACTAAAGGTAGAACCCGATTTACCAGGGATGTGGGTCCTCTCAAACTCACTTCCATTTATGGGGGGGCATGTCCACTAGTAAAAGTCATTGGTCTAAAGCAGGGGTCCCCAAACTAAGGATCTGGCCCAATCGCCTTCTAAATCCGGCCCACGGACGGTCCAGGAATCAGCGTGTTTTTACATGAGTAGAATGTGTCCTTTTATTTAAAATGCATCTCTGGGTTATTTGTGGGGCATAGGAATTCGTTCATATTTTTTTTCAAAATATAGTCCGCCCCCCACAAGGTCTGAGGGACAGTGGACCGGCCCCCTGCTGAAAAAGTTTGCTGACCCCTGGTCTAAAGTTCCTGAAGAAATCTCTTAAAATTATTAAGGAACCTATTCAATTCACCCCACAATTGGGACTCCTTTCTTTATTTGAGGACGGTAATCAAGACATAAAAGCCCCCCCCCCCCGAAATACTGCTTCTTTTGTTAGCGGCAGCACGTCGCTCAGTTGTACAAAAATGGAAAACTTTGTCTAACCTCTGTGTTTCTTCTTGGTTGAAAAATGTTTGAAATATTGCTCTTCTGCAAAAAAAAATTCATGGCATGAGAGAGCTTTGTTGGACGTTTGGAATGTGTGATTCTCATATTTTCAAAACCTCTGGGGACACAATTATATTTATCTGGTGTTTGTTGGCACCCTTGACAAAAGCTGTGAAACATGCCCGTGAGCTCTTCTTTTTGTTATATTGTTATAATTTGTGTTTTACTTTCGGGGACACTTTACTTTCTGTTTATTTGAAAAATCACTGGAAATTATTGTTTTTTAACTACTTTTACTCAGAGTATATGTATTGAAATTAACGAACACAACTAAGTTAGGTCCATTCATTTCTTTGGAGCTGCTCTGCATAAAGGTTAATAAAGCATCCATTATCTTAGCATCCACGGCCATGTGTTTGTTTTTATTTTACATTATCAGTTTATAGTCTGTTTCTGTGTATCTGAAGAAGTGTGCATGCACACGAAAGCTCATACCAAGAACAAACTTAGTTGGTCTCTAAGGTGCTACTGGAAAGAAATTTTTATTTAGTTTATAGTCACATCGCTGAGTAGGAGATCTGTCTATTCACTCATAAAAAATGATAATGGCTGGAGAACTTATGTTTGTAAATCGTATTAAGATGGTGTGGGCTAGGAAGCTGCCACAGGCAAACCAGTCATTGCCATAGGCAAAAGTAATTATTATTGCAGTCCTGCACACGTCTGCTCCAAAACAAGCTCCATTGAGTTTATTGGAGCTTGCCGATACTTCCAGATAAACTTGTGTAGGACTGCAGCCTGAATTTCTTTGTATTTCAAAAAGTTTGAAGTTGCATATTAATGTTTCTCAATTACATAACTGCATTAAAAAAAACATTTCAAGGGTGCATGTGTCAATATTATAACAAGGGTAGTTAAAAGGAAAACAGAGTTGCAGAGCGATAGATCTCCTTGAAGATGTTTGGGCAGTTCAACTGTCATGAGCAGGTCCAGATTTAGGTTTGATGAGGTCCTAAGCTACTGAAGGTAATGGGGCCCTTTATATGTCCAGCTGTCCTTTGTCAACAACAAATTGTCACTGTTTTTTGTGTTGAATATATGCTATATGGTAATTTATGGACCTAATAGGTATCTAAAGCCATTTGCACATAACAAAATATGTATTTTATCAAAGTAATTGTTGAACTGAAATACAATTAAGAAGAAGTATATTAATAGTGAAATAATTATTAAGATCTAACTTAAAATGATTGGTGGCCCATTACTTACATCATAGGAGCCTATACAACAAAAAACACTGTTGCTGTATGTAGGTTTTATTTCATTTGTTTTTTAACTTATATTTTGGAAATGTACCATCCAGTTTTTTTTCCTTTAATTGGGGGGCCCCCAAGAGACTGGGGCCCTAAGCTATATCTTGTTTAGCTTATACAGTGGTACCTCGGGTTACAAACACCTCGGGTTACAGACTCTGCTAACCTGGAAGTAGTACCTTGGGTTAAGAACTTTACCTCAGGATGAGAACAGAAATCGTGCGCGTGGTGGCAGCGGGAGGCCCCATTAGCCAAAGTGGTACCTCAGGTTAAGAACGGTTTCAGGTTAAGAACGGGCCTCCGGAACAAATTAAGTTCATAACCAGAGGTACCACTGTACGTAAATCCAGCACTGCACATGAGCTTTCAAAGATTGAGAGCTAGTGTCGTGGTTAGAGGATCGGATTAGGTCCATCTAGATTAAGGTTACCAGACGTCCCCGCATTTACACATCAGTCCCCATACAAAATCCATTGAAGTTGAAAAGTGTCCCTGGATTCATCGTAAAAAAAATCTGGTAACCTTTATCTAGATTCTAGCTCAATACTTCCCACTCTGACTGGCATCAGCTCTCCGGGATTGCAGACAAGAGTCTTTCCTAGCCCCATTTGGAGATGCCACAGTCTGGGACCTCTTGTGCTGCAAAGCTTGTGCCCACTGAGTTGCTCCCCTGCTCCCATCCCAACACATCAGTTCACATTCCCCCAGCAATAAAAATATATGAGGAAAAGTTACTTTACCTGCCCATTCTCCCATTGACCGAAAAAAAGACTCAGGCACAGTACTCCATACAAGCGGAGAGAAATATTTCAAAAGCCGAATGCATTTCAGCAGGAAAATGAGACAAGTGATGCCCCCGAGGCAAGAGAGGAACTGCTGCAGGAATTCACCCATGACGATCCGATGCTGTGGGCTCAGACAAGATACTGCCACTGTCTCTCTTCTGGTGCACTGCTACTTTTCGCTCTGGTAAAAGGAAGAAGAAGAAGCCTGTCTAATCATAAACGTGTGAGTCATGTGAATTTTTTCTACCCATAGAGATCATAGAATAACTTTCTTGGCCCAGATATGTAAACTACCCAAACAAAAACATGAGAGCTAAAATGTTGCTGTTTTTTTTTTTTGCATGGAGAGATGCTCATTCTCAGGGCACATTGTGGTCCCGTTCGTGTCAGCTGGTTTGCAGGATGATGTTGCCTTTGGCTCTCTGCTGTCTCTCGCTGAGATAAAAGATAGCCCAGAACATAACCCCCTATGGATACAATATGCCTACTCCTATTTAAGATACTCACATACAGCTACCGAAATCACAATCGTCTGTTATTCCAGACCTGGAATAAATCTCATTTTCAGCATCTGGGCTTTTCTCTCCGCGTGCCAGTGGTGCTCTCCTAGTTTTGTGGTTGGTCCATGTGACAGGACCACTTAGCTAGCTCTTGAATGAACAGCGCAATTTTGTACACTCTTGCGTGGCTCTGCCCTTGAATCAGGTCTCGAAGCCAAAGCTAGTGAACAATGTAGCAGCCAGACTTCTCACAGGAGTGGGTCACTGGCAAGATGTTATTCTCCTGTTGAGAGAGCTACAATGGTGACCAATCTGCTACCAGGCCAGGGGCCTGTCTTAATTCACAACGACTTAAATAACTTGCTTCCAAGATTATTTAAGGACCACCTCATTCCTTACATTCTGTTTCAGTCACTGAAGACTTCTGATGGGGGACTGTTAGTCTGGCTGGCCTTTACAGGGGGAGGGGTGGGGTTGGACCCTTAGTATGGCAGGCTGTGCCCTGTGGTAAAGGTAAAGGGACCCCTGACCATTAGGTCCAGTTGCAGACGACTCTGGGGTTGCGGCGCTCATCTCGCTTTATTGGCTGAGGGAGCCGGCGTACAGCTTCCGGGTCATGTGGCCAGCATGACTAAGCTGCTTCTGGCGAACCAGAGCAGTGCATGGAAACACCATTTACCTTCCTGCCGGAGCAGTACCTATTTATCTACTTGCACTTTGACGTGCTTTTGAACTGCTAGGTTGGCAGGAGCAGGGACCGAGCAACAGGAGCTCACCCCGTCATGGGGATTCGACCAGGGTCGTAGCAAGCCTCTTCGCCACCCGGGGCGGCGTGCGTGGAGGCACCCCCCTGGGGGGCAGGGCGCCATGACGTGTGCGCTGTGACGTCATGACGCACACGTCACAGTGGGCTGGGCAGAGCCGCAGTGCGGAGGCAAGGGGCGGGCCAGAGAAGGAGGGGTGTCACCCCTCCTCGCTGGCCCGCCCCTCACCTCCCCGCCGATCCGAGCACTGAAAAATGCCCTTTTTAAATGGCTTTTTTCAGCGCTTGGCTGGGCACTGGGCAGAGCAAGGGGAGGACCAGAGAGGGAGGGGTCGCCCCAAGTGTCACCCCCCGGGGTGGTACCCGGGTCGGCCCGCCCCCCCTCGCTCCGCCCCTGGATTCGACCCTGTGGTACTCCTTGCTAATAGAAGTTCAGCAGGAGTCATACCTGTCTCTTTTTACATGTCTTCTAAAATCTATATTTATTAGGCAGGCTTTCTGAATCTGTTTCTTTGCCGACCAGCTCTCACTGATGTGTTTGATTTTTGTTTTGTAATAGGATGCTTTTAGCCTTGTGACATCTTACAGGAAAGTGCAGTGCATAAAATTTTAAAATAAATACTCAAATGTAAATCTCACTGAGTTCAGTGGGGCTATTTCTCAGCCATTTTGCTGTCGTATAACTGTGTGATGGTCTGTTTTGCTTTTAGGCAAAAAAGTGTGGGTGGTGCTGTGGTCTAAACCACCGAGCCTCTTGTGCTTGCTGGTCGGAAGGTCGGCGGTTCGAAAGCATGTCAGTGCAAGTAGATAAATAGGTACCACTGCAGCGGGAAGTTAAACAGTGTTTCCGTGTGCTCTAGCTTCCATCATGGTGTCCCATTGCACCTGAAGCAGTTTAGTCATGCTGGCCACATGACCCAGAAAGCTGTCTGCAGACAAACGCCAGCTCCCTCGGCCTGAAAGCAAAATGAGCACTGCAGCCCACAGTCACCTTTGACTGGACTTTAGCTTTGCCTTTGGCTTGAGGACAAAGGACTCATTACATGAAGGCACAAGGATTCATCACCAACCCTGGTGGCTGAGACCATCCAGGATCGAGAATGACCAGCACAAGCCAGTTATTATGCAACCCCCTGAGCCTCCCATATGGACCTCCTGTCGGCATTAGAAACAGCAAGACAGCAACCAGTTCCTTGAGAAAGAAAAGCTATAGCACAGAGCAGAGGCTGGAGGAACAAGACACTTTCTTTGACCATTGCTGACAGCTGGAAAAAAACCTGCTTTATCTCAAGGCACCTTGAAAGCACGTGCATAATGTGGGCTGAATCATGCATGTTTTCAGTGCTCAATACCACCAATCACCTGCTTGAGGGTGTGTGTGTGTGTGGGAAATGGCAATTGAATCTAACACTCTACACCAGAGCTTTCCAAACTGTGTGTTGTGACAAACACGTGCGTTGGCCGCAGGTTGTAGGTGTGTTGCCTGAATGCTCCCCACCCTATCCCCGGGGCTGGAAAGGGGTTAGCTTAACCTCCGGTTTGTCAGGGAAACTGAATTATGTGTGTTGCAAAATGATGCATGTCTGCAAAGTGTGTTGCCAACATGAAAAGTTTAGTAAGCTCTGCTCTACAACCTACTCCCATAGGCTGAACACCAGTGCTAGGCACTGTCAGTTGCAGCCCAAGCTCCCGAATCAAGTGTTCAACTGGGGAATCTCAAGTGCAAGGCTCCATTTCCCACTCTTACTACGTCAGGGTAAATAGTTTTTTGGGGTAAGTCAGTTTTGATGAGTTTGGCACAGGGTTAAGAGTCAAGATTCCTCTCACTGCATTGCAGCCCCAGTCCAATTCTATCCTTTTCTTTGGGTGCTTATGAGGTACAGTGGAGCTGTCATCTCAAGCGGGAGACTGGAAAGGTGTTGATTAAAAATGAGACTGCTCATGGTAGACTTAGAATCATAGAACAGAGTTGGACCACAAGGGTCATTTAGTCCAACTCCCGAACCTGCCCGCAGGCTCATAAAACTCATAAAAACACAAGGGGAAAGGGACATGGAGGGGAGAGGCCAGGCCAGGAATCAAACTCAGGTACAGTACCAGCTTTTAAACAGTTATTCTTATAATGAACAGCTGGAATTAGGAGGTACCTAATTTCTTCTACTGAGGCAGGCAAACAATACCTTATTATTGTCAACATATGCATTCTTATGTATACTTTACCCTATTATGGCTGGAGAAGCATATTGCAAAATTCAGAGAAGATCACATTTCAAAGGACAGCTGTGTTTGGGTTGTCTTATTGCTTCGGCAAAAATGCAGATTCGGTCGATTTGCCCTTAAATGTGAACTGAATTGAATTCTCCCCCCCCCCCATGCTACTTGATCTATTTAGTAAAATCCAGCGTCAATGTTTCACTTACCCAGGGTTGTGCTTCCACTGGGAAATCAAGACACAATGGAGTCTGCAGATATGGTTTATTCACACATGCCTATGATTCTATGATATACACCTGAGTTTATGGAGAGTTTGGCTTGACCTTCCCAGCATAGGATTCAAAGGCATCCTAGGTGCTATCGCCATGTCTCTCTGTAACAGCCTGTTCCAACATGTTGGCTGCCCTTCAGGACCTGCATGGAGTTCTGCCCACTTCCTGCTCCTTCCTGTGTTGTAAAAAGGCAGCTTCTCTTCCCGTGGTGACATCGTGGCCCCTGTTACCCTGGCAGCTTCTCCCTCTGTGCCTGGCACAACCTTCGACCTGGTTGAGGACTTCCATCGAGGGGCTGGCTATCAGAGCCATTGTTGCTTCAACGACCCACCATCACCAGGATGGCCTCGTGAGGAAGTTAGCTGCAGTTGCTCTCAGCCAAGTCCAGGAATCTGTGAGTTTGCTCAAATTCTGACCCTCCCTGAATGCAGAAGACATTATGGGGAGTCTGACCGGCCTTCCAAATTAATAACAATACGAAATGTAGCTTGACTTACACACCACGGAGTCAGCAGTGGGTCACAGCACACTTGCTAGCAGCTCAGAGGAAGCTACTTGTCAATAAACTCTCACCCGTCACATTCCCACACCCTTCCTGTCACACTCGTATCTGATAAGCAGCAGCCTATCATGTAAAGGGGGGGGAAACAATTCATCATATTGAAGATTAACTTATATAGGCTAGGGTCCAAAGGGTGCTGCATGTTTATTTTTATACATCTAGCAGGCTGCAGGTGGCGCTGTGGTCTAAACCACAGAGCCTAGGGCTTGCCGATCGGAAAGTCGGCGGTTCAAATCACCACGTGGGGTGAGCTCCCATTGCTCGTCCCAGCTCCTGCCAACCTAGCAGTTTGAAAGCACGCCAGTGCAAGTAGATAAATAGGTACCGCTCCGGCGGGAAGGTAAATGGCGTTTCCGTGTGCTCTGGTTTCCGTCTGGTTCCCGTTGCGCAGAAGCGGCTTAGTCATGCTGGCCACATGACTTGAAAAAAGATAAGCTTTCAGAAATAGACTGGAAACAGAAGTTGCTGAATTGCAACTAATTGCCAAACTTAAAACCATGGAGAGACCTGGTCTGAACAAAGACATTGGATTCTTATCTCATTATACATGACAAAGCTATCTTTAGCCATCTCACCCCTTGCTTTTTCCTGTAAGACCAATTGCAGTCGTTAACAGTCGTCAACAGGTTTTCCACACCTATCAGCCAATCACCCATTCCCACCACCCTTCTGAGTAATACCCCTCCCCACTCTCTCACTATATATAAGGGTCTGGTGACTTCTGTTTCAGTGTATCTGAAGAAGTGTGCATGCACACGAAAGCTCATACCAAGAACAAACTTAGTTGGTCTCTAAGGTGCTACTGGAAGGAATTTTTTTTTAATTTTTATTTTGTTTTAATGTTGTTACTTATGGAATTTATGAAAATTGATTTCATGTTATTGCGTATTATGTTTTTATATTACCCTAGATTTGTAAACTACCCTGTGACTATTTTTGGTGAGATATAGAAACCCCCAATAAAGAAAGATGCCATAGCTCATTAGAAATTGTATGAATTTTGAATTACTGAACTCAGCAGTTAATTGGTCACATGAAACTTTAGGTCAGATATACAAAATATTAACAGAATTGCTATAAAGCAAGATGGCAAGCAGATTTGTCTATTCAAATACTGACAAATGGTATTTGATTTGGAGACTCTTAAAGAAAAGTTCTATAAGGATTTGACAGGACGGTACCTGACTCCTGCCAGGTTGAGTAAAATATTTTTGAGGGCCCATGATGGAGATGTGGAGCTTCTGATGAAAACATGTTTCACATTATGTGGGCATACTGAACAATCAGATTTTGGGGATTTGTGTTGACAGAAATAACAAGCATCCTGGGCTATCATTTCCCAATTAAGGATATTAAAGCAGAAGAGGATTGGGAAATGACTTTCAGCTATTAATGGCCAAAACAGTAATCTGTCAGAGACAGAAAACTCCCATATTGTTACCTTTAGATACCTCGGGAGGTAAAGTTTGGGAAGTTGCTTACATGATGAAATTTGCTAACTTCTAGGAAAGGGAAGACAAAGCAGTTGGAAAGGGCAGACAAAAAAACAGGGAGTCCACTGCAAAATGGATTTTATTTATTTTTAATTAAGTACAAGATCAAAGAATCCCCATTTTTTATTTTGAGACATATAAAAAACATTTACAATGTTGTAAAATATAGGCAACTTCGTTCTTATAAGAGTGGTCTATAAATTTTAAGTGACAGAAATACCAATGTAACAAACCTTTTCTTGAGGTTTCTTGTACCAGCGAAGACCAAAATAATCACCGTATTCTCTACAAACCAAGATGAAGTATTTGGAAGCTTCCATAAATTTATATGTGTATACAGTATAATCATTCCATCTATGGATATTTAATTTTGCAAAAATTAAAGGGAAAAGAACCGAATATAATAATAGCGTCCTGGATCTTTCACACCATACTTGCCCTGGCTAATGTAAGATTGCTCCCCAGTTAATACTGGGGCTCTTTTCATCAGATCATTCTGAATATGGCATCTCTGTTGAACACGCAGAGTCATGAAAGTGTCCTCAGGTTTAACAAGTTTTGATTCATTGGGCAGGGAGGGAGAAGCTGTAGTGTTCAAAAGTTGTTGGACTAGACCTGTCATCACCCCTGGCCATTGGACAAGTTGCCTAAAGCTGAAAGGAATTGGAAAGTAATATATACAGAAGGTCACAGGCACCTCAGCCCTAACTTTAAGGATCACACAATCAGGCTGGGCGAAAACAAACAGGTCTCCACAATGATGTTTTAGAAGCTGGCCTGGATACAAAAATCTGAAGCACAAGCTGGGTCAAAGTGAAGCTGTAGCTTTGCCCAAGTGGATCTTCCTGGACCACGGAGGAAACGTGGTCTGGGTGTTTGTTTCCTGTCCCTGATATCTCCTGCCCTGCACAGGGTTCCAGAAACCAGCTCTGATCTGTGATGGAAGATTGATGGTCTCCTACATGCCCACGGGCGAATCATACTCAGAAGTCACCAGATCAACAGCCATTTAAGCTCTGCCCCTTCCCCATTGCAAGGTTGTGAATGCTCTGCCGACATGTTTATGCACTTTGGCTGTTTGTTGCTTTTTCTTAAGTGATCCGGCAGCAAAAGGAAAAACCACCTATCTGTGACTGTACCGCAAATGATTATGGAAATAGGTTTGGATATCGCTGGAGATAATAGTTTCATGGGGAGAATTAAATGACTAATAAAAATGAACTCTCATCTTCATGTATACTGGCTTGGGTCAAAAGATGCCATTGCCTAAGAGGAAATGAATCAAGGGGCTCCTTGATGTTGTCTATTTCCCAACTCCCACTGAAGTCGGCACCAAATTCTATGACATTCCATATGGTCCCCTAACCAGAGAGGCTCTTCAGTGGGTCCAAGAGGCTAGGAAGTAGGGAAGGGCCCACACTGCTGAAGCAGGATCCCATATTACTCATATCTCCACTGGGAGAATCACACAAGGAGTGCTGGGGCAATAAGAGAGAAATCCTCAACGCAAAGCTATTGAACACTTAAGCCTTTCCTTCAGGCACAGCAAATTTTTTGGCCATCAGATCTGCTCGTTCAGAGTGTGTCACTGCACCAGGTAGCTACGATGGAACCATACATGCCCCCAAACCTGAAAGGGATGCTCATGACATCATCGTAGGTCATGCAATCTGCATGCGCAGGATTACACCTACATTTGCAAAGAAGAAGAGGAGTTTGGATTTGATATCCTGCTTTATCACTACCCGAAGGAGTCTCAAAGCGGCTAACATTCTCCTTTCCCTTCCTCCCCCACAACAAACACTCTGTGAGGTGAGTGGGGCTGAGAGACTTCAAAGAAGTGTGACTAGCCCAAGGTCACCCAGCAGCTGCATGTGGAGGAGCGGAGACACGAACCCGGTTCACCAGATTACGAGTCTACCGCTCTTAACCACTACACCACACTGGCTCCCCCCCTTTTTTTTACAGTAGCATCACTTTTCATGAGACAGGATATTTGGTATGCAAGAAGCAGTTGAGAGAGTTGGGCATGTTTAGCCTGGAAAAGAGGAGACTGAGAGGAGATATGATAGCCATCTTCAAGTATCGAAAGGGCTCTCACATGGAAGATGGGAGCAAGCTGGTTTTCTCTTGCTCCAGAGGCTAGGACCCAAACCAATACCTTCAAGTTACAAGGAAGGAGATTCCAACTAAATATCAGGAAGAACTTTCTGGCAGTAAGAGCCGTTTGACAGTGGGATGGACTCCCATGAGATGCGGTAGACTCTCCTTCCTTGAAGGTTTTTAAGCAGAGGTTGGATGGCCAGCTGTCATGGATGCTTAGTTTATAAACCTGCAATCCAGGATCCCTTCCAACTCTGAGATTCTATGATAGTTCATTATTGACTATTTTGACTGGCAGCAGTTTCTTCAGGGCCTCCCAGCCCTCTTACATTCACCCCCCCTTTTTAGCTGAGTGAAACATCCTTTATACAGACCACATACTCTGCCACAAAGCTGCAGATCCCATTTTATGTATTGTAACATGTGTGAAATGTGGAATTGGTTACCTGAATGCTATATAATTGATACAGTAAATTGAATTTTAAAAATTTCTTCTTAAGATTTTTCTGTTCATATTCATTATATATATATATATATATGTGTGTGTGTGTGTGTGTGTGTGTGTGTTATGTTAATATTTATTATTATTATTATTATTGAACAGCCATAGAGGGAATTGACAGTTTAATTACAGATATGAACAAGTTATAAACAGAACAGATACTATTTTCATGACTTACAAAAAGGTATCCTATTACAGAGATAGATAGTTGCGTGCTTTCATATTTAAGGATATTTCCATTTCAAGATTCATGTCTGGCTATCATCAATCACCACATAATTATCTCCTTTGGCAACCTGCTGACAAAAGACATTTAATCCGCCATGTTCCTCCCCCTGAATTTCTGGATATTTCCATTTCTCTAGAACAGGCATAGGCAAACTCTGGCCCTCCAGATGTTTTGGGACTACAACTCCCATCATCCCTGACCACTGGTCCTGTTAGCTAGGGATGATGGGAGCTGTAGTCCCAAAACATCTGGAGGGCCGAGTTTACCTATGCCTGCTCTAGAACACATGTGCCACAATATTCATGTACTTCATCAGAAGTACTCGCAACATCTTCTTTCAATGCATTTGCACTAGCAAAAGTTACCCAAAACCCGATTGTCTGAGATTTATTAATGAAAAGCATTCTAGTACCTCTTGCTTCCTTAAACTGCAAGCTATTCAAAGCTCCCAATTTAGGGCTTTTATGGGTGGCAAGAAATGGAGGCAGTGAGAGATTTTACTTTCTTGGGCTCCATGATCACTGCAGATGGTGACAGCAGTCACAAAATTAAAAGATGCCTGCTTCTTGGGAGGAAAGCAATGACAAACCTAGACAGCATCTTAAAAAGCAGAGACATCACCTTGCCGACAAAGGTCCGTATAGTTAAAGCTATGGTTTTCCCAGTAGTGATGTATGGAAGTGAGAGCTGGACCATAAAGAAGGCTGATCGCCGAAGAATTGATGCTTTTGAATTATGGTGCTGGAGGAGACTCTTGAGAGTCCCATGGACTGCAAGAAGATCAAACCTATCCATTCTTAAGGAAATCAGCCCTGAGTGCTCACTGGAAGGACAGATCCTGAAGCTGAGGCTCCAATACTTTGGCCACCTCATGAGAAGAGAAGACTCCCTGGAAAAGACCCTGATGTTGGGAAAGATGGAGGGCACAAGGAGAAGGGGACGACAGAGGATGAGATGGTTGGACAGTGTTCTCGAAGCGACTGGCATGAGTTTGGCCAAACTGCGGGAGGCAGTGAAGGATAGGCGTGCCTGGCGTGCTCTGGTCCATGGGGTCACGAAGAGTCGGACACGACTGAACGACTGAACAACAACATGGGTGGGGAAAGGCATAGCTGTCAACTTTTTCCTTTTTTTAAAGGGAAATTCCCTTATTCCGAATAGGATTCCTCGCAAGAAAAGGGGAAAAGTTGACAGCTATGGGGAAAGGTAGTTGAATGAAATAGTAAGAAAATTTCCCCAAAATTTCTCCAAATGGTAAAGGAATATTAGAGTCTCCTCCCTACTTGTGTCATTTGCTGGTGGTGTTCTGGGCAGAATCCTGAGGGTCAGAGAGAGACCTGGAGGGGACACATTTGACTCAACTTGGCCTGAGGATCCCAGCTCCTGCCAGGGAGATTAAGCAAAAGCCCAGTGACTTGAACTGAGGTATTAGCAGCCAATTCAGGCTCTGCAAACACAAGCAGCCAACCTCTGTACCTGTGTTATTATTTTATGCCACAATCTATGAACGCTCTGTACCTCTGTCTCCCATCTAAAACATTGCTGTTCCAAAGGTAAAAAGTGTCTGACAAAGGAATTTTAAGGAACTTTGCCCTGCGCTGTAGCTTGCCTAATACTTCAACCTCTATTGGCTTTCACCCAATTAACCCAATAGCAAAAGCCTGGAACAGCCCGACCACGGCAGCACAGCAAAAGATGGCGGAGGCAGGTTTTGATCCGGCTGAAGACAATTGTCCCACTAGGAGAATTAAACAAACAGAACCAGCACAGTAAGAAGGAAAGCCCTTAATAAAAACACTCTGGGTTGGACCCAAAGATGGTGTTGTGCCATTCCAGAGGGTTCCTTGGCCTTCGTGGGCTGCCAGAGGCTCAGCTGGAAGCCGGAGAGGGAAAACCCCAACTACAGAACTCCATTCAGAGCAGCTAGGGTTCATGCCACTGAACACCAGCCTGCTATTCTTCCTTAAGGCACAGAACGTATTTGGTATCAGATGTGCTCATGCCCTGCATGGCATATTTGGTATCCATTGAGATCATCAGTGCAATCAATCCCCAGACAGCCCAATGTATCTGGAGGTTGCAGATCATACTGGAGACCTATGCTCCCACAAAACTGGTGGGGCACATTCACAAGACCACAGTAATCTCTGCAATCGAATGACTCGTTTCTGGATAGCACTGGAGTTGCCTTTGCAAATGACATATTTCTTGCCCTTTCAGCTCCAGCATCCTAGAGCTGGGGGGAGCCAAGGGGACATCTAAGTCCATCCTCCAACCAGTACAATGCAGCCCAGATCTCTAAAGCTCTGAACCGAGGCAGCTAGATGTGTGCCGTCGAGTTCCTAACCGAAGTCCACACGTGTGTGGCTGTTAGCACAACAATATTTTGCAGTCTTGTAGCCATCTTCTGGTCAATCCTTTTCGAAATTTAAGCAAGGAGTCTACCCACAGCTACAGGCAGTCTGGGAGAAAAAGGCGATTCAACACCCTCGACAGAATAAACATGAAGGAAGGACGCCTGGATTTGACCCAGTGTGAAGATTTCCCATGGAAGGGGGAAATACCCAAACCCTGCCAGCCAGCCATCCATTGTAATTAGTCTTGCTACATAAATAATGATCAAACATGCCTGCAGCTGACTGTTTTCCAAGATCATGCCTTGTCTCACAAGGATTGCCCTGGGTCGCAATGCGAGATGAGGTAGAACTTCCACTCTACAGCCACTTCTGCGTTTTACTTCTACAGGAGCCTGTATCCTCCCAGCTTCTCTTGCCTTTTGTTTCTGCTAGCTCTTGGCACCTGGCACTGCCTTTTCTTCATCTGTGGAGCTCTGAGGATTGTCGTTTCCCCGTATTGTTAGAAACGAGTATCTCAGCCCTCCTGCCATGCTAAAGGGGGAAAGCAGAGGACACACACACACACAGAGAGAGAAAGAGTCAGAAAGCCATATCTCCTGTCCTCCGTGTGAACTGGGCATGCATTCAAAAACCCCACTCACCAGATATTGAGCCCTATGAAGTTCAGCATAGAAAAGATATAGTCTCCACCAATTAGCATTCCAATGTAAGCGATGGACACATTCTGGGGGAAAAATAAAGAGGCATGCTTTAATTTATTCTCCTAGTTATCACTGTGCTGTAAGGCGTGCTTGTTCCCAAGAATTGCAAGCAGTTAAGAAAATATTCTGATCTAAAGTTGATGGATTAAAACTAACATGTACTTTTGGGTTGCCAGTAATGGCCATTATGTCTCAATAAAACTTGGAAATAATAATGATATGAGGGATCCATGGCAGATGAAAAATATTCCCCCATGCTATTCTGTTTTTTTAATGCACACAGCAATCTCCCTTCATCTGATACACTGTGTTGCCCTCCTTGGGAAACAAGAGATATTTGTTCAGTGAATAACATCTCATCAGGCTATGAGCTGCACGCACTGCAGATAAAAAGTATTTGTCCTTCATGATGCCGCTGTCCACATCCTTTAGAATCCTAGGAATGTCCACAGTTCTCATGATAAAGTTTTTTTTAAGGGCAATTAATGAATACATCTTTGTTCATCTCTCAGGGTTTTCTTTTCTTCCAAAAAATAAAAATAAATCTTTATAATATTTTGAAATTTTGATTGTCAAAAATAACAAGACCAAAAATAGAAGAGAGGCGAAGAAAGCAAAAAATGGTAAGAACCGCAGCAGTACAATGTCAACAGAGCACAGATAAGCACCGACATATTATTAGAGTCCTAATATGGTTTCCCCCTTAAGAAATTATGTCTGGAGAAATCCTATGGAATCTTAAGCATTAATTCCACCCCCTTCCAATTTATTCCCTGTATAGGATTACTCAGACCAACCCAGCCTTCATACGTCTTGTACTGTCTCCTATTGTATAGAAACATGACCTCTTGGGTGTCTGTTTTACTGATCGAAGATTCCTGTTTGCCTATCATAGAATCATAGAGTTGGAAGAGATCACAAGGGCCATCCAGTCCAACCCCCTGCCAAGCAGGAAACACCATCAAAGCATTCCTGACAGATGGCTGTCAAGCCTCTGCTTAAAGACCTCCAAAGAAGGAGACTCCACCACACTCCTTGGTAGCAAATTCCACTGCCGAACAGCTCTCACTGTCAGGAAGTTCTTCCTAATGTTTAGGTGGAATCTTCTTTCTTGTAGTTTGAATCCATTGCCCCGTGTCCGCTTCTCTGGAGCAGCAGAAAACAACCTTTCACCCTCACGATAATATAGGCTCAGTAACGATTTGTCTCTGCCGTTTTGCGAGCTAACCAAAATAAAATTCATCCGCCCACAAAAAGATTCCTCTGTGGCATATCCCGTCGAATCCATTTCTCTTTAGCAAATGCGCCGCCATTCAAACAAATTAAGTTTCCCTATCGGAAGGCGGAAATGAAATCTGAATGGATTCCATAGCTGGTTCTGATGCCATCACTCATCAACAGGTCCTGTTGGTTTTGCTTACCTTTATAGCACCAACCACTGTGGTCGTGAGGGCAGAATTATAATGGCTGCAGAGGACGGTAGAATACATCAGAAGGAACCTAAATTAAAAATAAATAAAAAAGTATCTTGATCCTGTGCACCTTTTCCCAGAAGCAAGCATGCACAGGATTGCAAAACTTATGATACCATCATTTCACTTCTCCTCTTAAACAGGGCTGTATATATTTTTAACACCTCCAGCGTGATCTAAAAGAAGTTGAGCTGGGAGACTTATGTATAAGATGATTAAATAAAAAACCTGTTTGTGCGGACTTCACCACCCATGTTTGACTATACAATTTTCACATCCTTCCATGTGGGCCAGAGTGGATAAAAATAAATAATTTTTAAAATAATAATTTTTTAAAAATCTGATTTTTTAAATTATTTAAATCTGATTTTTTAAAATTAAAATCCGATTTAAAATAATAAATGGATTTTTAAAATAAAATGCTTTTGGAGGAAAAATCTTTCTAAAGATAGTTTTCTATTTAAGTTACATTATAGTCCAAAGGCTATTCATCAGGAAATAAGGATTTGTTTTAAGTTTTTCATGTGTGCTAAAACTCAGTCTAAGTTTTTTTTTTTAATTGTTTAACCACATCAGTTAACAAACATGGATACATATGCTATAATGTTATTGTTTTAGTTAAATAAATTGTTTAAATTGTTATTAAGGAAATGATTATTTTTCTCCTTCCAATAAAGTACAGCAGAAAAGTTGTCCAAATATAAACAGTTAACTTATTAAACCTCACAATAATTTCATAATTATCTGTCTATGTATTTCTAATAGTATAACCAAATCAGTAATTTTTGATATAACTGTAAAAACTACTCTGAAAATTTATTATTCCAAAAATGAAACCTTCATCTGGTTGTAAATATTAAGATTATACCAGCAAGAATGAGTCTTTCTGTAAAAAAAATGATGTAAATCAAGTCTTACTGACTAGCGATTTAAATCAATTTGATTTAAATCAAATCCACCCTTATGTGGGCTATCCAAAATCGCCACATGACTTGCTGTCAGGGACTGGACTGAAGGGGACGAGACTGAGGAGGAATGGTGGAGATCGCCCCCACCTCCCTTCTTCTGAAGCTTCCAGAGGAGAGGAAGGCATTAGTCATACCTTGGTTCTGGAACGCCTTGCGACTCGAATGTTCTGGCTCTCGAACAACGCAAACCCATTTTTTGGAAGCCAAACATCTGACACGGCTTCCGATTGAGTGCAGGAAGCTCCTGCGGCCAATCGGAAGCTGCGCCTTGGTTTTCGAACGTTTTCGGAAGTCGGGCGGGCTTCCGGAACGGATTCCGTCCAAGAACCAAGGTACAACTGTATTGAATTACAACGGCGGTTTGAGGAAGGTCGCAGCTCAGAGACAGGCGAACAGAGTTGGGAGGTGTTGAGAGAAGAGAAAGGGGAGACAGAGACACATTATAACTGGAGAGTATTTCTGACCCCTCTTCTCCCAGAACCTGGCATCCATTGAGAGTGCAAGAGCGGACTTCCGGCGCGAGCGCCATTGCCGGTGGTTGGGAGCTGTCTCTGGCTCTGAGACAGCTCCGGTTTCCCCCGGGGGTAGGAGCTCCGCAACCGCGCTGCGGGCTCCGGTAACCCACGGGAGGAGCGTCCCGTGGACAGGGCATTCCGGCGGGCCCCTTTGCGTCGTCCAGTTCTCAAGCTTCCCTTGTAAAAGGGAGGCACGAGTGAACTGGCTCTGGCGCGGGGCTGAGGAAGTTGTCCCTAACCGAGGGAAACCAAGCGGCAGCCGGCCGCCAGCAGTGAGCGCTCCGTTCTTCCGAAATTTGCTGAAAAGAAGAAAACTGTAAGTAAGGATTACAATTTGGACCTAATTTGGATTGTTTCGGACTGATTGGCTTATGGAGAGAAACTTTAAAAGAGGAAGTCCGTTTCTCTCCTTTGTGGCAAGATCAAAGTAACACCGGAGTTTGCTGTTGCTTTTTTGGAATGCTTTGAACTTTTAAGTTGTTTTGGATTCTGGCTTAAGAAATCCCTTATTGGGACGAAACTTAGAAATCCAGACTATTTCTTCCGTTTAACAGAGGATTACAGTGAAAGAAAGTGTACCCTCTGATGGAGGGGAAAATGGCAGCTGAAACTTGATCAGTGAGGATGGAAAAGTACTGAGATTTTGTTGCCCCCTGCTCGCTCCTGCTTATATCTGTTTGGTTCCCACGGTTCTCCCAGACCCAGCAATGTTATCAGGCCAGGAAAAAATCTTATTGCGATTGGAACTTTTGAATCAGAGTGTCACTGAAACTTTTTCTGGGCTGCAAAGTGCTCTTAAGAACTTTGCTAAGGAACTCAAAGTAACAACTTGCGAGTGAATTTAAAGATTATAATACAATGGCAGAGAGATTATTTTCCAGAAATGGTATTTGAAGCTGAGAAGACACAGGTTCAACAACAAGAAGAAGGGCCTCGTGGATGTGAGAGGTCAGAGGCTGTGGACAATGACTTTATAACGGCTTTCTGGGGTGAGAGTCCAGAAATGCAGGATCATCAACTCTGGGATTTAGAAATGGAACTGAAGAATGGACTAGAACTATTTGAAGCTAAGGCACAAGTTGATTGGAAGAGTTCAGCAAAGGGACTTGGTATTAATGTTTTGGTTCTTAGATATCAAGGAAAAGGTGACATTCTGGAACAAGGAAGAAGTGTCATTGGGAAAGAAGAAGCTGGAGGAAGGGGAGGAAGATTTCAACTGGGAATTTGCTGGGGGGAAGTCTGGTGGGAAAGTGAGATGAGAAGAGGGAGGATGGTGAGGAGGGGTGTGGGGTGAAGGAATTTATGGGAAATATCAGGAAGGCTAACCATGGTACTCCGACGTCAGAGGGAAACATGAGATTTGGAGAAGGGAAGAATTGTTCAGGTGTTTTTATAATAATGTTAGGATTATAATATTTTTAAGGTAGGAATTTGAAGTAAATAGCAGCAATAGGTTTATTAAGTGAAGAGAAAAAAGGATATAAGAAGTTGAGATTTAGAATATGATGTTATGTGATAATAATAAGTTCAATGATATAAGGTGTATAAGATGCTTATTTGAAGTTTAAGATTTAAGGTGAATGATTGTTAAATTAGTTATAAAAGTTACTTAAAAGTAAATTAGTGTTTGAACGCAGAGGAGAGAGGAAGTCCCCCCAAATAAGATTTGAAACAAGAATTTAACTAATAGTTTCCTGTGTGTTGGTGTTGTGGAGGTATGTATAAGTTTTATTTTAGTGTTATTTGTAGTCGTTTTATATGTTGATTGAATGTTTTTTGCTTTTTTGTTGTTTTTCTATTTTTTTTGTTGTTGTCTGTTATTTTTTATGTGGAAACACCAATAAATTTTTTTGAAGAAGAAAAAAAAGAGAGAGAGTGCAAGAGCAAAGGACTCAGAGAAAATTAGCCAATGTCGGTCACCATAAGGGAAAGTGCTGTTGCTAGGAAAGGAGGGGAAAGGGGCTCAGTTGGAGCAACGCCATTAATGGGAGACAGACTGCATTCCTTTGTCTCTTGTTGTGATGATTTAATAACCTCATTAGTCAGATCTCTTCTATGTTTTCTTTGCTTCTTTCTGCCACTGAGGGAGGGATAGAATTCCCAGAAGCCTGACGCTTGCTCAATCGGAGACAAATGAGATGAGGGCTGCTGCTCTGCATCATATAATCACAGAGTCATAAAACTGTCGAGTTGGAAGGGACCCCAAGAGTGATCTAGTCCCATGTAGGAAACACGGCTAAAGGATCCCTGATAGATAACCACCCAGTCTCCAATGAAGGAGAGTCTACCCACTTCACAACTTTCCATGTGCTTCAGAACAGACAGAAAAAGGAGAGCAATACCTTCTTAGAAAGAAATGGTAGAAATTATCTGTGCTTCCTGGTAAAGGCACTGGGGCATTGCACTAAAGGTGGGGAATTAAAAACCTATTTGAACCAATCGGGTTTCTTCGTCTTCCTAGAGTTCTGCTGTAGTTATTAGCTGTTATCCCAACCTGCTGACTATACAGTGGACGCTTGGGTTGGGAACGTGATCCATGCGGGAGACGTGTTTGCAACCCGCTGCGTCACGTCTGCGCATGTGCGATTTAGTGCTTCTGCGCATGCGTGAGCGCCAAAACCCGGAAGTAACCCGTTCCAGTACTTCCTGGTTTGGTGCATCCGTAACCCGAAAATGCGCAACCCGCAGCGAGCGCAACCCGAGGTATGACTGTACAAAGGTCAAGAGCAGATCTGTCGGATGAAAAAAACAAACAAAAAAACCCACAAACCCAGCCAGCGATTACTTATCAAAGACACCTTACCCCAATACACAGGAAAGAAGAAATTGAAAGATAAATAAAACATTTGTCCACTCCTTGAAGTTGGTGGCCTACAAAAATAAAGGAGGACATGTTTTAGGTATGCTTCATTGAAAATAGATATTGTAATAACCCAGTCAAATAAACAGAAAGATGACAAGGTTGATACATCCGATGCTTGAGAATTGCACCAAGCTGTCTGCTCCAAATTTAACCGCCAGCACTCTTTGAATATCACCTGTAATCAAGATGGATCTAGAGACCTATTCCTTAGGACCCCCACAAAAGGTTAGATATGTGCTGTTTTCATGTCAGTTTCACTCCCAGACATGCATTTGGAATGTGCAGAGAAGATAAAACAAAGGTAATTTAAGTTGTGCCCCATGTTTGATTCTGCAAGGTTCAAAGGATTAACCCTTTCTTCTTTTTTTTAAAAAAAGGTGTTGCCCCCCAACCCCTGATACTATCTGCATAAAATATTTCCCTAGTTAAAACAGACTTGTTCTTGATTGGGCAGGAAGACTGCTCATTTACATTTTTGTTGCCAATTGCTTCTAATTTCCAGTGGTTATAGTCCTTCTTCGTTGTCAGAATTATGCCCACCTTGATGAATTTTAGGGAACCACCCCATAATGCTGACCAGCTGCACATGGTCACTGGAAACCACCACCAGCCCTGGATTTTTTACTCAAAACTTTCCTAAGTTATCTTCTTTCCATGGGCAGAAGAGAAACTCCTACCATTCTGAGAACAGAAATGAGGATCCAAGTCAATGGATATATTACAATGACTTAAGTGGTTTGCAAGCACCGCTTACCTGTTGGAAGTCTCCACTGAAGAAGCTTATGAGAACTGTAGGAATTACCATAAAACAGGCATTATAAAAAATGACTCCATATTTTCCCAGCTCCTGTATAAAACAGACACACCTGTTTGACAAGCTAAAGATCACTTAATAGCCACGGGGGGATTTTGTATTTAAAGATCTAGCAAGAAAGCAATTCACCCATTTAATATATGCCTGCAGTTTCTGTAATATATGCTCCTGTAACAGAGGTTTCTCACTAAATAATCAACTCAGCAAAATCCCACCTACGAAATGCTTGTGCAGGCCTGGTTAAAACTGACCAAAATTGGAGTAAACACTCAAACATCTTACCATCTTTTGTTTATTTATATAATACTTGATTGTAAAAGACCTCAAAGTGGTTTACAAAGAGAATAACACACACACAAAACTTATTGGCAAAAACAATTAAAACAACGATTTAAAACATTCAAAAAAAAATTAAAACCCTGCAATAAACTAAAAATGCATCAGCATTCTAGGCATCTAGGCAAGCTTGTCTAAACAAAATGTTTTTGCAGGCGCCAAAACGATGCTTGCCTAATACCAACAGGCAAAGTGTGGTTGATGATTTTTTGGCAAATGCTGGACAGGGATTATGTGGCACCTATCACAGGAAAAGGGACGCGGGTGGCGCTGTGGTCTAAACCACAGAGCCTAGGGCTTGCCGATCAGAAGGTCGGTGGTTTGAATCCCTGCCACGGGGTGAGCTCCCGTTGCTCGGTCCCAGCTCCTGCCCACCTAGCAGTTCGAAAGCACGTCAAAGTGCAAGTAGATAAATAGGGACCGCTCCAGCGGGAAGGTAAACGGCGTTTCCGTGCGCTGCTCTGGTTCGCCAGAAGCGGCTTAGTCATGCTGGCCACATGACCCGGAAACTGTACGCTGGCTCCCTCAGCCAATAAAGCGAGATGAGTGCCGCAACCCCAGTGTCATCTGTGACTGGACCTAATAGTCAGGGGTCCCTTTACCCTTTACCTTTATAATAGGAAAAGTTCTGCAGATAGAAGCAGTCAAGTAGGAATATATGGAGTAAAACATTATGCCAGATAAACTGGTCCCAAGTTTGGTAGCAAATAACCAAACCAGTGCAGGTCTCTGAGCACAAGTGTGATATGGGAGAAGCTCTCACTCCTGCCAACAACTGTGCTTTGTCTAGCCAGTGCTCTATCATATATGATGTGAAATTCCTTTTCTCCCCTCCCTCCCCCAAAACAAGCTGAACCTAGCAAAGGTGGTGACAGCAAACGGCTAAGAAAGCAAACACAGAAGTAGATTTCCTAGGAAGCAGAAGATCAATATTTGAGAAATAGGCGGGGAGATGGAAGAGAAATATGTTACAAGCAGGTGGGGAAGAAACTCTCAAACTGCCAGTAAGAGCCCGTTTACATGCTCATTTTTTTGCCATGAAGAAACCTGGCCTGAATTTTACTATGTAGTGGTTATGTGCCTGTTCTAACCATCTCCAAACTGCAACACAACAGGGCCTTTAAAAATCTTCCCAAGGGGAGCTCAGCAAAGATTCGAGGAATAACATTCCAAAACAAATGCATGGCTGCCATGTACCGTGTGTTCTTTTTTTTAAATCCAAAAAGACCTCGTAACAGTTACGTGAAGATCTCTTGAATTAGTCTTATGAAGGATGCAGGGAATGTGAAGGCAAGAGAAGCTAATGAGAGAACTGAATTTTGCTGATAGTTGAATCATGAGCTGGTCAACCCAGCAGCAACTCCTTGGGCCCAATGCAGCCCAGCTTTCCCAAGACTTTAGCCCAGGTTTACAAAGCTGCCTGTGTCTATGTCTGCATAGAGATCCGTTTCCTTCTTGATCCAGCAGCTAACCAATCTTAGATTTCCTTTCCTGAGATGTTTCTGGCTTCTTAGAAAGATGACACATCCTTTTAGAATCATGACATCCGTGTGAAGGCCAACGCTGGAAAACCATTAACTAAATACCTAAATATTTAACTGCTGTACTGTCAACCTCTTAGCAGGGACAGTATGTAAAAAATTGATGTTAACTTTCACAATCTTACTCAGGTCCTAATTAAGGCTGTCTATGAACATATTCATAAATTCTTGGAACAAAGATGATCACTCCTTAGTTTTCCGTGGAAATGAAATCCCCACATAGTTACCTTTGGGTCAATTTTTTGTTTTGTGTAAACACCATTCGCTGCCGTGAAGACATCGTTCAGCAACACAGAGGCATAGCCTTCCATGCTAAAAGCTAGATCTGATCTGGAAGAGAGAATACAGAGAGGAAGGTATTTAAAAGGCATCCTTTGAAGAGTGGTGTGCCTTGCTGGCTCCCCAAACCACTTCCATATTATAAAACCTGTTGACACTAACAGCACGTTCAGAAGTCCATAGCAGTAAAGGCAACAGCAAACGAAACAAAAGAGCTGGACCGTTCCAGATAACATTTCACTCAGAAATCGCTCCGATTCATTCCTGAATCTTCCCTTAGGTCTGAGACCATTTCCCCACTTATTTTAACTATCACTGACTCATAAAATGGTTGGGTTGGAAGGGACCACAACTATCATCTAGTCCAGGGTTTCCCAAACTTGGGACTCCAGCTGTTTTTTGGACCACAATTCCCATCATCCCTGACTACTGGTCCTGCTAACTAGGGATGGTGGGAGTTGTAGTCTAAAAGCAACTGGTGCCCCAAGTCTTGAAAACCCTGATCTAGTTCAACTCCCTGTGATGAAGGAATATTTTGCTCAATGTGGTACCTTCCTTTTTTGTGGTGATACAGGAAAACCATTCACCTAGTGTAAAAAGGTAAAGGTAAAGGACCCCTGAGGTTTAGTCTAGTTGCAGGCGACTCTGGGGTTGTGCCGCGCATCTCACTTTACAGGCCGATGGAGCTGGCGTTTGTCTGCAGACAGCTTTTCCGGGTCATGTGGCCAGCATGACTAAGCCGCGTCTGGAGCAAAGGAACACCGAAACCAGAGCAGCACACAGAAACACTGTTTACCTTCCTGCCGGAGCAGTACCTATTTATCTTCTTGCGCTTTTTGGCATGCTTTCAAACTGCTAGGTTGACAGGAGCTGGGAGAGAGCAACGGGAGCTCACACCATTGCGGGGATTTGAACCGCTGACCTTCTGATCGGCAAGCCCAAGAGACTCAGTGGTTTAGACCACAGCCCCACCCACGTCACCTACTGTATCTTGGGGCAATTCCCAGCAGAAGTACAAGGTTAGAAAATGAGAATGAAGTGAAGAAAGGACTTTGCTTAGGAGAGCAAGCACGTTTTATGTTTAGCAGAAACATGAAATGCAGTACTGTGGGAGGCCTGACTCAGCTGAAGCTAGGTTTTAAGTGATTTTCATGTTTCATAGCCCCAGATCCAAAGAACAGTGCAAATAATTCCAAGCACTCGGGGAAGCCTTGGACTTGTGTTTCTCCAACCACAGCCCATCTTTTGGAACTGAAGAGAGGTTTAGTTGTAGTTTTTATATAGGTTTTGCTTCCAGAAATCAGTGGATAGGATTGCTACCTTAGATGGCCTGCGCATGTCAATCTCTTTGGGAATCTGAGATTCACTCTGTTGGTGCCTAGTTTCAGCATCCCATGGATGTTATCTGATATATTTTTGGGTAGGAATGTGGAATTTACAGCCTGCCGGCCAATCTTGACCCATCAGGGGGTCCAGTGCTAGATCGGCAGAAGCTGGGACAGAGCAATGGGAGCTCACCCCATCGCACAGATTCAAACTGTGGAAAGTCCAAGAGGCTCAGTGGTTTAGACCACAGCGCCACCCATGTCCCCCTGTATTATCTGACAAATATAAAGTAAGATTTTGAACATTCCCAGTTTTATAAACTCTCCACACCTTGCACTGAGAAAAGTGCTACTGAGAAAAATCTTGCAATCATAATGACATCATAGAAGCTTTCATATATAAAGATCAGGATCCCCCTTTATGACATCACTGAACCCTCCCCCAGCTGATGGGTTGATTATATTGCCTGCATTCAAATCTCTCCAGTGCTCAGGCTGAAAGCTTGGTCATGATGGAAAGATTTATTTGATTTATTTAAATCTTTTTTTAGACAACGTGTATTTGCTACGGTTATTTGCTACGGTTCCTACACAGGGAACAGAAGACATTTCTTGCTGAAAATTTCACAGAATGTTTTCTCAAGGTCCTTGTCAGGTTTCTCTCCTTTGGACAGTCTTGTTGTTTCAAGATGTTACTGGCTTTTGTGAACGACCAGATTGGGCAGCAAGAGTTGGTTTGGGAAATGATGACTCCACAGGATCTGGAACTACTGGCGACTAAAGAGGAATCTAACTGTTTTCGTGATTTGAAGTTTCAAGCATGCCATTGTTTTACTACTGGCTTGGGACTCTCCAAAAGAGTCTCTAGAAGAAGTTCTGTATGCAGGTTGTAAGGTAGCATTCCTCCTCATAGTGAGTGGTTTAGCTGTCCACTACCTGTGTTCATCAAAACTGAAACAGAAAAACTGAGACTGGCGAAACCCACACAACGGTAAGATATTCTCAATTAGAACATTGTCTGGCTCTCTAGCTTTAATTTTACTCAGATTCTAGATTTAATAGAAAATTTATATAGAAAATATAACAAACCATGTAAAAAAATGCTGATCCCATGGGTCCTTCCCATGCTGATCCCCTCCTCCTTCCCAGTCAGAAGTACTTTCTAAGTAACACATGTCAGGACAAGGTGAGCACAGCCACACTATAAATGCACTCCTTTTATTTAACATCAATTTCCTCTACAGAATCCTGGGAGTTGTAGTTGGAGCTGACAATTCTGTTAGAGATCCTTAGTACTCACAGAACTGTGATTTCACTAATTCTTTGCAAGGACAAAACCATGTATAGTCTAGTGTGTAGATATGCCCAATGTGTGCTTTGTACACAAAAAACTAAATTATGAACAACTGAACCACCTGGGACTCTAACTACAGTGAGCTGGCTAAATATGTGCCAAACATATACTTTTACCTACTTATACCTACCTATATTTTAAAGAACCAAGTGATCTTGCCATCTAATAAGCTCAGCTTTCACAGAATAGCAGATAGAGGACCAATGAGCATACTACCATAAAGCCAAAGGGAAGGAGGAGCAGGTGTTGTTTTTTATGCCACAGGGTCAAATCCAGGACAGCAATCTAAGACCAGGAGTACTGGGATTTCAGACATCAAATTCCTCTTAAAAGGCATAACAGCAGGGTCAGTGAAAGAGATGGCAACACTATTTAACTTGTAAATTGCTTTTGATGCAAAGTATTACTCCCCGTTTTTTCCATTTTTCTCAGCCCTGTAGGGAAATTGTCCAGGCACCTGCATTTCCAGTTGCTACCAAAGTGAATGGGGAATACACCAACAACATGGACAAGATGCTCTACACGCTGGTGGTCAACACTTCCAAGATGACCAACATGAAGCGTGTTGCTCACCGTTACAAGAAAGAAGTCAAAGATCACAAATTAAGCAAAAAGAGCAAAGCAGATGAATTTGATGAAGACAAGTTAGAATTTATGAATTCATATATAATAATAGCTTTTTATTGAGCTTTTTTGTTGAGCTTTTTTTTGGAAGGAAAGCCCTGTTTTGGTGGTTCAGGTCATTTTAGGGGTGCAGGGCAAAGACGTTGAGGTTTTTTTTAGGGGAGCCAAAGTTTTTTAGCTTCTTTGGGGGGAGCCACTGATCTACCGGTGATCTACCACAGACATCCAGTGATCTACCGGTAGATCACGATCTACCTGTTGGACATGCCTGTTATATGGTATGGAAAAGGCAGTGCACTGTCAAAGGAGAGGAAATCAACGGACCAGTGCTGGGAGCAGCTGAGGAGTGTGCAGATCAGCGCATTGCTCTGCTGTTTCCAGCACCAATCAGCAGGGAAACAGAGACAGTTTTAAGATGGCACAACTGCTGCGGCTGCACCGGGCTCCGTGCCGCAGAGGGAAACACAACAGTGCTGCAGAACTGAGCATGAGAGTTGGAGGTGTGCCGAATTTTAGGGCTGCTGAAATTTGAGAGCCCAAAGTCCACCACTGAGGGCAGCAGGGAAGGGGGAATGCAGGCCACATGGCCATCAGCCAAAGGGCAACATGCGGCTCATACATTATGTGATGCAAAGGACTGTGGAATAAAAGCATTATGCACCAGCCATCACCTGCGCTAATTCTTCTGACAGTTCCTGAAGAAATGGTTTAATTCTTGTCGTACACTCAAGAAACAAGGATCCAACACAAAAGGAAAGGACTTTAAAATCTTACCCTGCTGCTATGAAAGCCCCAAGGATGATTGCGAACACACTAATTACAATGCTCAGTGGATAGCGCTTCCTGTAAAGAGAAACCATTTTCCTGTAGGTCAGTCAAAGCCAGGGATCATTTGTGATGCCTTTCTAGGGATTTGTTTCTGACGCACAAGTTCCAATGGCTTAGTGGAGTTCCCAGGGGATAGCTCAAAGAGAAGGGAAACTCCAGCCATGGAAAGGGGTAATGAAGTATCTCACACAAGCAAAAGCAAAATTCATCCCCAGACAGAGACATCCGTATCTTCCAATGCAAATCTGAGACAGGTCTACTCATAATTACGACCCATGGTACATAGTCCCAGACAATTGTGTATAGGACTGTATACTTAATGATTCGGTGACAAGAGACAGTTACAGTAAGACATGGGTAGGCAAACTAAGGCCCAGAGGCTGGATCTGGCCCAATCACCTTCTAAATCCGGCCTGCGGACGGTCTGGGAATCAGCGTGTTTTTACATGAGTAGAATGTGTGCTTTTATTTAAAATGCATCTCTGGGTTATTTGTGGGGCATAGGAATTCGTTCATTTTTCCCCCCTTCAAAATATAGTCCGGCCCCCCACAAGGTCTGAGGGACAGTGGACTGGCCCCCTGCTGAAAATGTTTGCTGACCCCTGCAGTGAGACAAGAGTACATGTAGAATCCTGAAGATACTCTATGCAAATTGCTAATTGGTTTTATGATGAACTTCTTGCAATGCACTGGGCTTCTTGCAAAAGCTCAGTGCTAACTTTGAGTTGGGGTTACATCACCCCTCTCCACTATGAAAGCATTTGGGAACTGCCATAATAAATCCCAATAATCTACATTCCAAACTTGTACATGACTCATCTGATTTCGGCAAGAATGCAGAGCATTGCAGTTCTAACATCGTGCTTGTGGCAGTGCCTGGTGCTCCACAGAAAAGGGAAATCCTTTTCCTTTCATAAAGGTAAAGGACCCCTGATCATTAGGTCCAGTCGCAGACGACTCTGGGGTTGCGGTGCTCATCTCACTTTACTGGCCGAAGCAGCTGGCATATAGCTTCCAGGTCATGTGGCCAGCATGACTAAGCCACTTCTGGCGAAACCAGAGCAGCGCATGAAAACGCCGTTTACCTTCCCGCCAGAGTGGTACCTATTTATCTACTTGCACTTTGATGTGCTTTCAAACTGCTAGGTTGGCAGGAGCAGGGACCGAAGCAACGGGAGCTCACCCCGTCGTGGGGATTCGAACTGCCGACCTTCTGATCGGCAAGCCCTAGGCTCTGTGGTTTAACCCACAGCGCCACCCGCGTCCCCTTTCCTTTCATATGTGAGTGAAATAAATTCGATTTGGGAAATTAATAGGAGAAAACCCCTTTATGACCCAATCATTAAGGAGCCTGACTCAAAGGCAAATTGCGATCTTTACTGTATTGTGCTTGCGACAGGAAAGCCTCTGACACAGACTGGCTAGGATGTTGTGATGTTATAATGTTCACAAATATTCCAAATGCTCTGGAAGCAAGGAATCTTTGTGATCCAAATTCTGTGAGGCAGAGAACAGCCGTCAGTTTCGCTTGGATCATCTTCCCCAGGCCGTAGCAACAGGAAAAGCACTAGAGGCAGGCTACCGACTGGAAAGGAAAGATGAAGGAAGGGTGTCATGTTGGCAATGAACTGAGAACAGGAACCCAAAGAAGGTTCGAGAAGATGGAACACAAGGAGGTCAAGGTAAGTAAAGGAACTGAAATGAAGAAAGCAGTGTGATAAAAAAAAGGAAAACAGTATGTGCTTGGGGCATGGAGAAATAAGGAGCGAATGAGAAGGAGAAGATAAGGGAAGTCTGGGAGGACAAGGTTATGAGGTCCAGATTTGCACAGTACCTTTGAGAGTTTTGTAGAAGATGTGACTTCTGCTGTCATTAGGCCAAGAAACCAGTGGGGTATTGTGGGGGTGGAGGGCTGAACTTCACATACTGAGTCAAACTAACGAGCCAATTCTTTTGCTGCAAGTTTCTAGTGCTCATAGATTAAATGGTGTCTGCTTTGTACCCAGTGCATAGTGTTCCGAGGAGCCCGAATATTATCGTCAAAATTCAATTAGCCAACAGGAACTACTCATCCATGCATTCTGGCCAGATAGCCTAGCTGATAAGACTGCAGTGGTATTTCAAAAATGTGAAGCAAATACTCACCCAAGAACAATCATTTCCAGCAGTAATGTAAGAGGAATGGTAAACTTCCTAAGGACTGTAAACATGGGCAAACTGGATTTTTTAAAATAGAAAGAGAGGGGGGAAATATCCATGTCATGTCAGTTGCAAGGTGTTTTTTTTTAATTACAATTAATGCTTCTCTGTCTCTGCTAATGATACCACCACCCCCATTAAGAAATGTGCCTGAACAAATCCTCAGTCTCTGTCATGGTCAAAATGTCAGTCTGACCCCACAGGCCGAATACACAACGGAATAGTTGGAAGTGACAATTTCATAAATAAAGGAAAACTTGGAACTCTGCACAGCACAATATTCTATGTGTGAAGAAAAAGCCATAGTATCAACCAATGAGGGCTTTAAGACCAGCTGGAGAGGCTCATAACATCCAGCAGAAGCTTTTTAGTGGCTGCACCCCACTTACAGAATTCCCTCCCAGTACAGATCTCCGATTGTCCCTCACATTCTATGGGTGTCAGGCGCTGAATTAAAGTGAATTAATTTATTTTCACTGGCTTTTGGAGCACCAAGAGGATGGCTTTGTTGCATTGTTTTATTGTGCTGCTGCCTGCTTTGGACTGCGGCAATTGCATTTCATGCCAACGAATTCATTTCAATATTGTGCTGTTTACTGCATCCACTGTTAGCTACTCTGGAATCTGCTCAGAGAAAGAGCAAATTATAAGCAAGAAATAAGAAGCAATGAGTTAATTAAGGTTTTATGCAAACCATTTCAGAAGGTTTTTTTTTAAAAAAAAATATTCATTTATGCTTCTTGTTAAATAAATAATATAGATAGATAGATAGATAGATAGATAAATAATATACTGTCTCCCACCAATCACTAGCTATTGGCCAAGGCATCAGGGCAGTCACTGCCAAAGCTACAGTGTATCAGGGCTGAATCAGCCTTGGTTGCCCTAATGGATGATTTTTATTGAGAGAGGGTGTGCCACTCATGTCTTTCAGCCACTTTTGAGACCAGTGACTACAGTATCCTCCTGGGCTGAGTGCTCACAATGGGTACTGGAGACACTGTATTACAGTGATTTCATTCCTCCTTGCACTGAAGAGTCCAGAGAACAGCACTGGGGGTCCTGACACATGCTTTAAGATTCCACAAGGCGCCATTTTGTCCCTGAGGACAAACACCAACATTGGGTGGGGTCTCCCCCAACCCAACTCAACTCCAGAAGTGGCAGAAAACCCCCACACTCGTTTATTTTCTCACACAAAAAGCCGAGAATAATCCCCAGATACCTGCACCTCCCCTCCTCAGAAGGAGGATGGGGGGGATCCCCAGCGTAGAATCGCCAACCAAGTACACCACACAATCCCGCATATTCTAGAAGACGAGACGAAACAATGGGTCTACTTGGAGAGAGATGCCATCGAAAACATCCCCTACAACAGCATACCCATTCCTCCAAAACAAACTAAAGAAAATACTAAACAGGTTCATGCAGTCCATACTTAAAGCATGGAAGGGGAAAGTAGGCAAACTATCCACATCCACATTAACTATCCCCCCCCCCTGGCCTATCGCCCACTATTCCAACACGCAGCACAAAACCTCCCGATAAAAACCCTGGCAAGCCAAAGGCCTACAGTGTCTAAAAGACTTCTACAGAAACAACAAACCCATACCAAGACAACACTGGGCATGGTCATTAGGAGTTTTGGAGCATGATGAGTTTTGGATATGACATCTCTACTGAAGCATCTGTAGCAGTTGCCCACGTGTAATGATGGGGGCTAGTCTCAATTTTTTACGTTCTGTATTTCTGGAGATCATGGAGCTAGCATGAATCAAATATAAAGCACTAGCTTTTATCTGAAACGTGGCCAGGAAGGTACAGCAAACATCGTGGTCGTTAATGCTTACAGGAAACATCGGCACACTAAACTTGAAGTCACCAGAAAGTTAATCATCACCCTCTTGTATGTAGGAACCAGGCTTCACACATACGATAAAGTCCTCTTTCAAGGGTAAAATTATGATATGGATAACCATACGGTTTTCCTGAAATTAAGGTTGTGTCCCTTCCGCTTCAAACATATCTCAGTGAACAGGAATAAACAATGGTTTAAATGACTAAAGTACTGTGGTATTTGCTCACCCATAAAGTCCCCTCTCCACAGATCACAGCAGAACCCAGTGCTTTTTTTCTGGGGGGACGCAGGGGTATGCATACCCCTAAATATTTTGTGAATCTAAGTTTGGCCTCATTGAGGGGCAGTATTTCAATATGAGTAGGAAAATGAGAGTACCCCTAAACATATTTTTAGGGGGGAAAGCACTGGTGGAACCTAAACTATAATTAAACACCAAATTTTCAATGGTCAGGTAGCTCACAGCTCCAACGGGATCCCTGTAGCTGATTATCTAGGTTCTCTTACTGGAGGTCATATTTTGGTCTCTTACCTCCCTACCCCCTTCCCTCTCTCCCTCCCTCCCTCTTCTTCCTCCCTCTTTCCTCTGTGATTTCAAGGATTGTCCCTGCACTTCACTGGACCACAAATCAAAGAAACGGGCGAGCGATTTCTGCTGCCTTGCTGGCATAGGATACGGAAGGAGAGAGCTCAACTCTCGTGGAAGGCATAGATCTCTATCCCTGACTGCACTCGGCTTGCTTCAAGACCAAGTGCAGCCTCCCTTTTTTCTTTTAGCATGGGACTCTCTTTGCACTTTACAATTAAGCTGTGTGTGTGTGTGTGTTGTGTGATTTGCTGCCCTGGTGTTAACCACGTAGCAGCCTGAAGGAGTATCTATGTGCTCGGTCTCTTTTATTTTCATGCAATAAGCCTGTCTTCCTCTACAGGTGAAACTCGAAAAATTAGAATATCGTGGAAAAGTCCATTTATGTAAGCAATTGTTTTCATTAGCTACTGGAGTTTAATATATGAGATAGACTCATGACATGCAAAGCGAGATATGTCAAGCCTTTGCTTGTTATAATTGTGATGATTATGGCGTACAGCTGATGAAAACCCCAAAGTTGAGATTGTTAATTTGGGGTTCTCATCAGCTGTACGCCATAATCATCACAATTATAACAAATAAAGGCTTGACATATCTCGCTTTGCATGTCATGAGTCTATCTCATATATTAGTTTCACCTTTTAAGTTGAATTACTGAAAGAAATGAACCTTTCCACGATATTCTAATTTTTCGAGTTTCACCTGTATATCCTGGTGCGTGAACTTCTTTACTGGGCTTTATAAGGTTTACTTTACTTTATAAGGTTCAAGGGATGTGCACAATGACTCCAAATAAAAGAGTTGAACTTTGGGTAGGGTTGCCATGCGTCCTCTTTTTCCAGGACCCACCCTCTTTTTCAGAGGTAAAATCTGAGTCAAATTGCATTTATTTGCTTTGAATGGCCGTCATAGGCATCCTTCTCTTTTTTTTGCTCTCCTAAATATGGCAACCCTAACTTTGGGTTCACATAGGTGGTGGACATACATGTGGAGTCAGAACCACACCTGGTTACACATATGCTACAAAGCAAGGCTCAAGGCTCTTGCATTGATAAACAAAGCCTTTATATCCCAGCTCAGTCACTGAGTTCATCAGGAAGAGAGCTTGTAGTCCTCCTCCATGTTTCAGAAGCCCAACGGGCTTCAACTAGAAGTCCAGTCTTTAATGTTGCTACTCGCATGGTGTGGAATACTCTCCCTGCCCTCTCTCAGCAGGCCTTCTTGCTGTTAACTTTCAGTAAGTCTCTTGAAGATTTTCCAATGCTTTTCACAGAATCAAACAGTTGGAAGGGACCACGAGGGTCATCTAGTCCCAATGCAGGAATTTTTCGAACCCTGAGTCTCATGCTCTACCGATTGCACTATACTGATAGGCCTATTCAGTGGTTTATATATATATATATATATATTTGCCAGTCGTTCTTATTTTTATTGCTTTATATACATTATGTTTTATTGCATATGTATATACTGTTGTGCTCACTGGAAGGGCAGATCCTGAAGTTGAGGCTCCAGTACTTTGGCCACCTCATGAGAAGAGAAGACTCCCTGGAAAAGACCCTGATGTTGGGAAAGATGGAGGGCACAAGGAGAAGGGGACGACAGAGGATGAGATGGTTGGACAGTGTTCTCGAAGCTACTAACATGAGTTTGGCCAAACTGCGAGAGGCAGTGGAAGGATAGGGTGCCTGGCGTGCTCTGGTCCATGGGGTCACGAAGAGTTGGACACGACTGAACAACAACAATATACTGTTGAACAGCACCTTGATATTTTGAGTGGAAGGTACATAAATATTTTTAATAAATAAATAATAAATAAAATAAAATAAATCAACTAATCCTTCCTAACTGCCTCACACAGCACACAGAGCAATTTCACCCATTGCGTTGTCCAAAACAATCTGTGGATGTGGCAATATGGCTCTCATTCAATCAACATGTAGCTACAGCACGGCTTTAAAAGTCTCAAAACATTTTCACTTACAGGGGCTAAATAAAAACCAAACTGCCCGGCAACAACCCAGCTTTTGCTGTACCTTAGCTTGCTTGTACTCGATAATCCACTTATGTGATTTCCAACGTAAATCAGAGGAAGTGGAAACAGCTGCAACAAAATGAGGGTACCATTTAGAGATGAAACCAGTTTTTCCCCCAAAAAACTGTGGAAGAAATCTATTCAAGTTACTTCATACACTCCAAAACAGACAGAAAAAAGTAACTACAGCAAGCTGCAAACTTTGTAAATGATTGCCACTTTTGAACTTTGGCAATGTTTTATACAACATTCCAGGCCCTGCTTATTTCAATAAAAGAAGTTTGATCTTACAAAAACTGATTACCAGGAACCATGAAAATAAAATAAAGTAAAAAACCAACACGTCATGTTTACACCAACCACAATTTTGACCCCACTGAGCCTAACAAAGGGACGCGGGTGGCGCTGTGGTCTAAACTACAGAGCCTCGGGCTTGCCGATCAGAAGGTCGGCGGTTCGAATCCCTGCAATGGGGTGAGCTCCCGTTGCTCGGTCCCAGCTCCTGCCCACCTAGCAGTTCGAAAGCACGTCAAAGTGCAAGTAGATAAATAGGTACTGCTCCGGCGGGAAGGTAAACGGTGTTTCCATGTGCTGCTCTGGTTTGCCAGAAGCGGCTTAGTCATGCTGGCCACATGACCCGGAAGCTGTCTGCGGACAAACGCCGGCTCCCTCGGCCTATAGAGCGAGATGAGCACCGCAACCCCAGAGTTGTCTGCAACTGGACCTAACAGTCAGGGGCCCTACATAAGCAGCGGCACTCACAGCAAAAGTATCAAATAAAAAGGGAATAATATTGTTGACTCATTCTGTGTAGTTGGCAGCTCTCTAACAAAGGAAGGGGAGCTCACAAGCCTGAGGCATTGCTTGGGCTTGTTCCAACTCTTGCACATAGCAGTAAATCATGGTGTAACATTACATACTTTGTTGGAGAGAAAAACTCAGTACAGTCGTACCTCGTGTTACGAACGCTGCGTGTTGCGTTTGTCACGGGTTATGAACCCGCCGAACCCGGAAGTACCGGAACAGGTTACTTCCGGGTTCGGCGGTTCACGCATGCGCAGATGCGTCAAATGATGTCACGCACATAAACGCCGAATTGCACGGCGAGCATGCGCAGACGCGGCGCTCAGGATGCGGACTGCTCATGATACGAACGGGGCTTCAGAACGGATCCCGTTTGCATCCAGAGGTACCACTGTACTCTCTATGGCGGCTAGACAAGCATGGGGCAAAAAGGCTCTAAAGCAGCGGTAGGCAACCTAAGGCCCGGGGGCTGGATGCGGCCCAATCGCCTTCTCAATCCGGCCCGCGGACAGTCCAGGAATCAGCGTGTTTTTACATGAGTAGAATGTGTGCTTTTATTTAAAATGCATCTCTGGGTTATTTGTGGGGCACAGGAATTCGTTCATTCCCCCCCCCCAAAAAAAATATAGTCCGGCCCACCACATGGTCTGAAAGACAGTGGACCGGCCCACGGCTGAAAAAGGTTGCTGATCCCTGCTCCAAAGCACTGATTATCAAGCACTCTTTTATATTATGCAACATAGAACACAGCATCAGGTTAGGATTTTCACTTTCTAAAATAATGCACTTCGTCTTACCTTCATAGGGATTCTCTTATCAAAATCAGGGAAGTGAATGATTCTATTCAGTTTTGACACATATAAGATCAGAATAGTGGTTACCATCTAAAAAACAAAAAAATAATAGTCATGTACACAACAGCAAAATACTATTTCAAATGTACGGGTGGGTGAATCACAGAACTCTTTCTCTGTTAGCCTGCAGAAAAGCTGCATTGCTGCACAGCAAGAGTGGGTTCTCCTTTCAGTGACTCTAACAGGGATTCCATGTTTGCAGACTTCACCAGTGGAGGCAGATCCTAACCTTGGATAGACAGCAACCATTTTAGGCGTTTCTGATATGTGTGTGACCGCGCACATTTGCATCGTGCCGAACCCGGAAGTGACAAAATGTCCAGATGTTTTGAGACTACAATTCCCACCATCCCTGACCAGTGGTCCTGCTAGCTAGGGATCATGGGCGTTGTAGGCCAAAAACATCTGGAGGGCCGAGGTTGAGGAAGCCTGAGCTGGAATGAGTCCAAGCAAAGGACTGGGCTTGGTGCTCTGTCCCCCTGCCCTCCCTCCATGTGGCCTGAATTCTGCGGTGTTTAGTTTTGCTTTCAAAGAATCTCCAGTTAAAGGAAAACTCTTGCGACTCAACAAGGCTATGGGTTGAAATGGGCTTGTTTAGAAAGTAAATGGAGTTTGTTTTAAACCATGGTTCATATTCAGCACTAAGTCAGCAAGCATTCCTTGAAAGTGAAACTAAACATTGCAGAAGTCCTTTTCCTGGCTATGTATAAGTGTTAAGCCCAAGATTTTGCTTGTGCTCATTCAATAATAATGATAATAATAATAATAATAATTTATTTATACCCTGCCCATCTGGCTGGGTTTCCCCAGCCACTCTGGGCGGCTTCCAGCAAAATATTAAAATACAATAATTCATCAAATATTAAAAGCTTCCCTAAACAGGGCTGCCTTCAGATGTCTTCTAAAAGTCAGATAGTTGTTTATTTCTTTGACATCTGATGGGAGGGCGTTCCACAGGGCAGGCGCCACTACCAAGAAGGCCCTCTGCCTGGTTCCCTGTAACTTCGCTTCTCACAGTGAGGGAACCATCAGAAGGCCCTTGGCGCTGGACCTCAGTGTCCGAGCAGAACGATTGGGGGTGGAGACGCTCCTTCAGGTATACTGGGATGAGGCCATTTAGGGCTTTAAAGGTCAGCACCAACACTTTGAATTGTGCCCAGAAACTAGGGCTTTAAAGGTCAGCACCAACACTTTGAATTGTGCCCAGAAACGTACTGGGAGCCAATGAAGGTCTTTCAGGACATGTGGTCTTGGCGGCGACTCCACATACACTAGCTCGTGCATGTAGCACTAGACCATGGTTCAGTGTCACATGCCACCATGGCCAATGCATCCCAACTTTATGGCTGGAGCACACCTCAAGTTGTGCATTAGTGCCTAGGTTGTACTCAAGAGGAAGCAACCAATTTGCATTTCATCCATTTCTAGATGAAGGCAAATAAACATACTACTCAGGAGTTTCTGTCACACAATTTCAGTCATGCAAGTGGGGAGAGCTGCGACACTGTTTTCAGCCCTGTCCCCTTTGCCACATTACTGTCACATTTCATGTGCCGAGAAGGTGAATGTCTGCAGCAGGAAACCATCAAGAGTAGAGAAGTGCTACATACAGTCACCTTCTCGACACATGAAATGTGATATGTGATTCAAGATCCTGATCAGGTGATGAAGCCAGAAATGGTGGTGCAATATAGGGGAAGCTCCAGGGGCCCTGTCTGGACTCTCCCATCTCACATGATGGGACATAGGAAGCCACCACGTCCTGAGTCAGACCACTGGTCCACATAGCTCAGTATTGACATTGAGTAGCAGCACAACTCCAGGGTTTTGGATAGGAGTCTCTCCCAGCTATACCTGGAGATGCCAGGGATTGAACATGAGATCACCCGTGTGCATGGCTCTACCACTGAGCTTCAGCCCTTTCCCACCCAAAGTTACAGAATTGCGTGAATAGGCCTTAAACCTGAATTGGAAGTCATGCAACACTGAAATCCTAAGCCACTGACATCAACAACATTTTGGAACTAGCCTAATCATCTAAGCTACCTGTCATTTAGAACCTTTTAATCTTCTAACATACCTGTCCTAATCCAAGAAACACTGGAGATGGGAATCTAGAAAGAAAAGAAAACTGTATCAGATGCAATTTACAAACAAAACAAAACAAGATTTTTAGACAACTCTTTTTTATTTCAGAAAGAAACAAAGCTCTTGAAGATGTTGATAAAACGAAAGAAAATATAACAGCTTTTCATGTTAGGTTCTGAAATTGCTTGAAGGAAAATAAAATTGGCTAGTCCCCTTTCAAAGAAGGGTTGCGCAAATTAATGGGGGGGGGGCAGTTAGCTTTTCAATACAATATTTTCATGACAATTGAAAGACAAACAAGCAAAAGTTTCCAGTACAGATTACTTGGCCATTTTTCTGTGCATTTCTCATCAACAGCATATGAACCTATTTCTCTAATCTGGCAGGACTTTATTTTTCCTTTGGCAAGGAAAGATGAAAGGGCTGCCTGGTTCTGAAGCTACAGACTAAAACTTTCATTGTTTTCACAAGCTGCTTGGAATCGTACTTTTGTGATCGCATTGCACATTTCCTGCTACAGAGATGTGGTCTTCTCATAGAACTTTATAGTTCCCAGCAAGCCTTGGGAAGAAACCACAGCTGTGAAACTATTTTATCATTACTTAGAAATAAAAAACTAAAATGTTACGGGGTGGGATGCAAAGTTGCCCTTCTACAAGGAGAAAGTCTCTTCCACACTCAAAAGGGCTATTTCTGACTCGAGGGAAGAGTTTTGCACATGGAAGGTGACCCCAAAGCCAGGAGTTATTTTGCTTGTACAGGCTCAAGGCTGTGAGTTTACTCCAGTGGAGTTTACATGTTACGGAAGGAGTAGGGATACTTTGGTCCTCCAGATGATGTTGAACTGCAACTCCCATCTTCCCTGACCGTTGACCATGTTTGCTGGAGCTAATGGGAGTTTAATCATGAATCTGACGATCTATCATGTCCAGCTCCCATATCCCAACTGAGGAGGCCTTTTCCTCTCCTAGCAGCCACCACAGGGCTTTCTGAGGACCATCTGGCCCTATGGGGAAAGCTGTTCCCCATCTAGCTCCTGCTGTTCTGTGTGAGATGGACTCTTTCCCCCATCAACTGCAACCACAGGACTATTCAACAGCCATCCTGCCCTACGAGAAGTTCTAGTTTTCAAAAAGCCCCCTCTCCACACAGCTCAAGATGGAGGATCTATGGTTGAATGGCTCCTATGTCCAAGAGATAGGTCAGTTGCTGGTTCTAGATGGGGCTGCACTCTCTTTGTAGGAGAGCTCCACATTCTGGGGGTGCTACTTGTCACCTCGGGTGCCCCCTGAGGCTAGGAATGCCCATTATCAGTTCCGGCTGATGCAACAGCTGCAGCTATTCCTGGACCAAAGGCCATAGTGGTCCAGACACTGCTGCTTAAAGATCTCCGCTGGCAGTCAATATGCTCTCGGGCCAAATTTAAGAGGTAACTACTCGTGGGTGGTGCTGTGGGTTAAACCACAGAGCCTAGGGCTTGCTGATCAGAAGGTTGGCGGTTCGAATCCCCGCGACGGGGTGAGCTCCCGTTGCTCGGTCCCAGCTCCTGCCCACCTAGCAGTTCGAAAGCACGTCAAAGTGCAAGTAGATAAATAGGTACCGCTCCAGCAGGAAGGTAAACGGCGTTTCCGTGCGCTGCTCTGGTTCGCCAGAAGCGGCTTTGTCATGCTGGCCACATGACCTGGAAGCTGTATGCTGGCTCCCTCGGCCATTAATGCGAGATGAGCGCCGCAACCCGAGTCAGACGCGACTGACCTAATGGTCAGGGGTCCCTTTACCTTTATTACATTATTATTATTATTATTATTATTATTATTATTATTTTATTTGTACCCCGCCCATCTGGCTAGGTCCCCCAAGCCACTCTGGGCGGCTTCCAACAAATATTAAAATACATTAAAAGCCCAGCCTACTTGAAGGACCAACTTTATCCATACATTAGGGTTGCCATGTTTCAAAAAGTAAAAACCAGGACACTCCAAAGTTGCTGAGCTTTTTTTTAAGACACACACACACCCAAGTGGTTTTCCTATTGACTTGCCTAAGGTCAAGGACAAAGCGCCACCTTTCATAAATTCTCCTCGGACATCAATTCCGCCTTTGAAATCCCAGTAAAGTCCGGGGAAATCAGAACGTATGGCAGCCCTAATACATGCCTGCCTATCTTTTGTGATCTGCTGGAGAAGCCCTGCTAACTCTCCTGTGTGATATCTGAGTTTGACAGCTAAAAGAAATTGAGTTTGTAATGTAGTACTACCTGTATTGAGGAATTCACATATTAAAGGAGGTGTCCCCTGTGCTTAGTTTTACGATACCAGCTTAAAACATTTTTATTTGCACAAGCCTACCTTGCCATGTGGCCTGCATACACTGCTTTGAGAAGCTTTTTTTTTGCATTTGATTTAAGGGTTTAGAAATGTATGGATAAATAAAGTAAAAAAGAGAAATTCCTTAAGAATGCATTCTTGAAAACCATGAAAGCTGCTAGTTTTGACTGTATGCGTATGATTGATTCATGAAACACATCCCTGCATTTCCACTCTCCCAAGCTGGCTAACCACCAGAAAAAAGCAAACGCGGAGCAAGAATTTTGGACTGAGGAACTGTGGAGCTCAGTTCAACCTTTGTCACCAGAGCCAAAGCTGCCCAAATTTATTGAATTTTATATCTCACTTTTTCCTCTAAGGAGGGACACCTTGTTCTCTGCCTCCTCATTAATCCCTACAATAACCTTGTGAGGCTGAGACAGAGTGACTGGCCCAAAGTCACCCCAGAGCTTCATGGCCCAGCAGGGATTTGAACCTTCCAGCACCTAGCCCAACACTCTTAACCACTACACCACACTGGCTCCCCAATAACACCAAGTAAGCCCACTGGTCCGTCTAGCTTAATGTTGTCTACACTGACCGGCAGCAGCTCTCTGGCGATTCAGACACGGCTCCCTCTCCGCCTTACCTGGAGATTGAACAGGAGACCTGATGAAAACCCACTGAGACCCACTGAGAAACTGCCCTTCCCAGTCACCAAACACCTTGCAAAATGCAGCAGGTGTGAGTTCCTCAAGAGATGGGGGGGCCGGCATTATTTGCAGAGAGGGGTGAAAGAGAGAAGCACCGATGAAGAAGGTTTGTGGCCCGGCCAGGAAACTACGGGACAGATGGGGGGGGTGGGGGGGGTTGCCGTCGAGTTAGCAGGATCGATGCCCAGAGGCGTCGGTGACGGGCGCTGCCTGCAAGGAAGTACTGGGTAGAAAAGTAGGTTTTGAATGGGGGCAGGAACCGGATCTCACATCCACGATCGGAGGGGGAAGTTGGGGGGTTTGTGTCCCCCCCCACACACACACACCTCCGACGGTGAATGAGCGGGATCGCTAAGCCGTCCAGGTGCTCGCCCTGCTTCTCACCTGTAAGCCGTCAGCACCGCCTTGTTTACCAGGACGATGCAGAAAGAGCAGATCCCGTAGAAGAGGGCGGAAAGCAGCCTGAGCAGAGGGGAAGGGGAGGCGGCGGCAGCAGCAGAAGCGGCCGGCTCCGGCTTTTCCTCTCGGCTGCCTTTCATCTCTTCTTGGCCAGACCCGGGCTCTCGGCCGTCCCGCGCGGCATCCCCGCCGACGCAGCCGGAGGAAGCCGAGCCAAACAGGAAGGAGGTCGCGCTCCGCCCGCCCGTCCCCACCCACTCGGCGGCGGCGGCGGCAACGCGCCCTCTTGCGCACCCGCGGAAACTTCTCGCCAGCGCTGAGTTTGCGGCGCCCTCTGGTGCCGCTTTCGTCTCTCCAAGCAGCAGAGAGCGGAGGCCGCCCGCTGGCATTCAACGCACCAGTGGATTTACGCCTAAGCTAAACGAGCAATATCTTAGGTGTGTTGTGTCTTGGGTCCGTGGAACAATAATTCCAGTGACACTTCTCCATGAGGTGCCTAAAGGAGATGTCTGTCTGTACCTGTGCCAGTTTCTTTGTGAGATTTATGGACTTCCATTTCATGCGGCTTCAATAGACTGGAAAGAGAAGTGGCTGAATTACAACTAATCACCAAACTTAAAACCACGGAGAAACCTGGTCTGAACAAAGACATTGGATTCTTATCTCATTATACATAACAAAGCTATCTTTACAAAAATCGAAAATTCTTTCCAGTAGCACCTTAGAGACCAACTGAGTTTGTTCTTGGTATGAGCTTTCGTGTGCATGCACACTGCACACGAAAGCTCATACCAAGAACAAACTCAGTTGGTCTCTAAGGTGCTACTGGAAAGAATTTTCTGATTTTGTTTTGACTATGGCAGACCAACACGGCTACCCACCTGTAACTAAAGCTATCTTTAGCCATCTCACCACTTGCCTTTCCCTGCAAGACTAATTACAGCCGTTAAGAGTCGTCAACAGGTTTTCCACACCTATCAGCTGATCAACCATTCCCACCACCCCTCTGAGCAATACCCCTCCCCACTCCCTCACTATATTTAAGGATCTGGTGACTTCTGTTTCAGTGTATCTGAAGAAGTGTGCATGCACACGAAAGCTCATACCAGGAACAAACTCAGTTGGTCTCTAAGGTGCTACTGGAAAGAATTTTCGATTTTGTTTTGACTTCTCCATGAACAGCTCTTTGATTGTAAGGTAACCGACAAGACATCTTGTAGGGTTGCCAGGTCTGCTTCCAAAAAATAGCGGACAAGCGGTGGAGGGGGGGGGGTTAAATTAAATTAAATATTTATTAAATATTTATTATGTTATATAAATTATATATTATATAAATATTTTTTATATCATATATTTTCTCCCTGCTTATTTAACTTATATGCAGAATTCATCATGCGAAAGGCTGGGCTGGATGAATCCCAAACCGGAATTAAGATTGCCGGAAAAAATATCAACAACCTCAGATATGCTGATGATACAACCTTGATGGCAGAAAGTGAGGAGGAATTAAAGAACCTTTTAATGAGGGTGAAAGAGGAGAGCGCAAAATATGGTCTGAAGCTCAACATCAAAAAACTAAGATCATGGCCACTGGTCCCATCACCTCCTGGCAAATAGAAGGGGAAGAAATGGAGGCAGTGAGAGATTTCACTTTCTTGGGTTCCATGATCACTGCAGATGGTGACAGCAGTCACGAAATTAGAAGACGCCTGCTTCTTGGGAGAAAAGCAATGACAAACCTAGACAGCATCTTAAAAAGCAGAGACATCACCTTGCCGACAAAGGTCTGTATAGTTAAAGCTATGGTTTTCCCAGTAGTAATGTACGGAAGTGAGAGCTGGACCATAAAGAAGGCTGATCGCCGAAGAATTGATGCTTTTGAATTATGGTGCTGGAGGAGACTCTTGAGAGTCCCATGGACTGCAAGAAGATCAAACCTATCCATTCTCAAGGAAATCAGCCCTGAGTGCTCACTAGAAGGACAGATCCTGAAGTTGAGGCTCCAGTACTTTGGCCACCTCATGAGAAGAGAAGACTCCCTGGAAAAGACCCTGATGTTGGGAAAGATGGAGGGCACAAGGAGAAGGGGACGACAGAGGATGAGATGGTTGGACAGTGTTCTCGAAGCTACTAACATGAGTTTGGCCAAACTGCGAGAGGCAGTGAAGGATAGGCGTGCTCTGGTCTATGGGGTCACGAAGAGTTGGACATGCCTGAACGACTGAACAACAACAACATATATTTTCTTACAAACATTTTAACACGTATTAAAATACCATTTCATCATAAAGCTTTTGAATAAAAAAAAATGTCCACTATTTTGTGGGGGAAAATAGTGAACATAATGTGAAAAAGTGGACTGTCCACTCAAATAATGGACACCTGGCAACCCTAAAGACAAGACAAGACAAGACTGGGGAACTGGATGCCCTTATTTAAGGCACACTGGTACAGAGAGGATGGATACATTTAAGCGGAACCAATAATAATCTAACTTTCTGGTGGGACCCAGGTTGTACTTGTGTTCTTAAACTGACAAATGACATTACTCCACTCTGCTGACAGAACGTCTTAATTAATACACAACATTAGGGCCCCACTCTCTTGGGCCCCCCCAAGAAATTTAAAAGGGGGGGGAACAACGTGGATGTGCATTTCCAAAATATAAGATAAAAAACAAATAAAATGAAACCTACATACAGCAATAGTGTTTTGTGTTGTGTAGGCTCCTATGATGTAAGTAATGGGCCCCGCCTGCTAGCCTGCTCCCTAAAATATCACTGGTTTGCTCATTTCTATATATAGGGTGCCTACATTCTGCTATTGTAATTATTAGTAGTTTGCATCATATATTGACACCTAGCAGTGGGGAACAGCAGGGAGGGTTGACAGCTACGATTATTATTTCATGTTATAGCAAGTTTCTAGAGACCAGATCATTGGTAGGCAAACTAAGGCCCAGGGGCCGGATGCGGCCCAATCGCCTTCTAAATCTGGCCCGCAGACGGTCCGGGAATCAGCGTGTTTTTACATGAGTAGAATGTGTCCTTTTATTTAAAATGCATCTCTGGGTTATTTGTGGGGCATAGGAATCGTTCGACAAGGTCCGAGGGACAGTGGCCCCCTGCTGAAAAAGTTTGCTGACCCCTGGACTAGATTATGAGTCTTTGTAAATTGTGTTTCTAAAGGAACTTTTGTTATTGTCAAATGCCAATGTGTTTGCATTATTAAGTTTGTTATGAATAAAAAATCATTTTAAGTTAGAGCTTAATAATTATTTCACTATTAATATACTTCTTAATTGTATTTCAGTTCAACAATTACTTTGATAAAATACATATTTTGTTATGTGCATGGCTTTAGATACCTATTAGGTCAAAATTAGCATATAGCATATACTCAACACAAAAAACAGCTGGACATATAAAGGGCCACATTACCTTCAGTAGCTTAGGACCTCATCAAACCTAAATCTGGCCCTGGTCAGAACTGGGAACCATCTTCGGCTTCCAGCTGCAACAGCAGAGCCATTTCAAGTTGAAGGCCAGAATGCATACAACCTCCTCACCACGAACATTTTATTGACTCAATCAACATGAGTGTAACCAGTAAATAAATAAAATACTTAACTAACTGATCAATTGTGTGGCAGATAACAGGGTTCTGCCCTCCTAAAATAAACCCTAACTATTCCCGTGTCCATCAAGATGAGGATGTTCCTGCTGCAACTATTAAATTAGTACAGCGAAAAGTGACTCAGGCTCTCCAGATATTGCTGGACAGCATCTCCTATCATCCATTTTGATCCTTGGTCATGCTCGCTGATGCAGACGGGAATTGGGAATCCCCTCTTCTGTAAGTTTCCTAAAAATGTCAGGCTGTGATTCTTGTATCTCAGTGCTTTTGGCCCCACGAACTACGGTTTTGCCATTATGTATCTACCAATTGAAAACAGTGCTATAATCAATATGATAGCCTTTAAATAAACCTGTTGCCTTCATGTGTTTAACAGAGAGGCTACACTACAAGGGGTGAAATACCCCTCAGTAGGTACTGTTAAAGATGGATGCAATTTCCATAATTAGTAGGAATAATCCATTATTATTTTTGCATTTTGGTGCCTTTGTTGTTAAGAACTCAGGTTGCTGTCTTACCTGTTACAATTGGTTTTCTGAGAGATCTTCTATTCCTAATCCATTATGAAGCACAGCAACACCCCTTATTAAAGGTTCATTCCTGGAGACCCCATCAGCAAGGCCAAGAGTGGGGTCTTGTCATCTGGGCAGCCCAGGAGCTCCATACACACTGCCCAGGTTTGCACCCAAGGAAGGTCACTTTGGTGCTGCTAATGCAGCAGTTTGACTTCACCCTCGGAGGCGAACTCCATTGTCTCGAGACTGATGGATGCCAATAGTCCTGGAGATCAAATGCTTTTGCACACTGCCATGAGAATGGCAAATTGAAACGACAAACATTACTCAGCCATAACAGCCTTTTTATGACCTATACATATTTCCCCTTCAGCAAATCCTAGAACCCATTTCTCATTCTATTTCACAAGTGATCCATATTTAACTTTCTCAGCCCTTCACAGCAGGATTGACGTTCACATTCTTTCTTGAGAAATCAGGATCTCAACATCTTATTTTGAATGTATACTTATAAGCCTATAATAGTGTGTTAAAAACATTCTCTTAACCATATACTAATACACTCAACTCTGCATATACAGGAATTCAAACTGTATGGCAGCAAATTTGCCCTCTTCTATAAAAAGCTGAAGTTTTATCAGTTTCCTTGTCTGGAGCATTCATGTGTGTTTTAACACAATGCCAAGGAGGAAAGACGACACAATGCTCTTAGAGAAGCAAGTGAAACTGGGAAGGGTTCTAAGGCCATCTCCAACCAATTTTACGTCCATCATTCTACCGTGGGAAATAAAGGCTATTCAAAAGTGGAAAACATTCAGGACAGTTCCCAAACTTCTCCGTGTGAGGGTGGGGAGCATGGTTTTTGCAGCTGGCACAAGTGACTCAACATCAACGCACCTGGCACTGAATTGCTAAAGAAGTTTGGGTGTATATTCAAAGAGCTTAAGAATGATAACTACAAACTGATCAAATATATATAATGATGTCAAGTGGCACACTTGATGATGATCAATTAAGCAAGGGCATTTGATTAGCAACCTGTCTGCTACTTAGCCTCTTAATTCCTATGGAAGCAGTAAGAGTGTACTTAGATTTTCACACATGATTTCTCAATCTTGGCTTTATTTCTCTTAAATAAATCATGACATGGTGTAATAGATGTGTTGTTGTTCATGTGAGGTTGTATGTACCCAATTTTAAGACCTGCTAAGGAACAAATGATTGCTTTTATGTCCTGATAGGCAAAACCACAGAATTCAAAGAGGGTGCACGTTCTTTTCCCCACGACTGTATTTGTAGCTCCTTCTCCTCACTCACACAGTTTAATAAAAATATTATCCAGTGCTAGAATAAGCTAGCCCCTAAGAAAGCATATGAAGAAAAACAGGCTTATTGGTCAAGGTTTCAAATGCACACAAGGTGCTTTGCATTTCCTGTTAAATAACTTTTTAAATTAGAGAGAGAACTGTACCAACCAGTTCTTCAACGTACACGAGTCAGAGACACAGAACCACTGTGCATGCACCAGAACTTCTGAATGTAGCATATGATCTCTAGGATACAATGCAAAGCAACAGTATCATCATAAACAGTTTTAAAACTCAGGCAACTTTTTATTCAAAGCTTATTAGAATTACAGCATTTTCATTCATGCCAAAAGTACAGCTTAATCATAAGAAGCAGAGAATTCTTGAACCACCATTTCAAAAAGCCAATCTTTTTCACAAATGTAACTTATTCTGGAGTTTTGCCAAATATGTATTTTATACATAATTGGTAAAGCAGCTCAACTAGCCTTGAGCTAGTTAGTATGCAGGGTTTTCTTTTTTTAAAAAAATTTAAATGCATATTTTCAATATGCATTCTGTCTAAATATAGATTGAAAAAAGGGAATTTGTTTGTGTGTACCAACAATGAATTAGGCCTTGCTCGCAATACCAGATGTTGCAGTCGTAAGTTTACATTTAAGTTATCAGTTGGATTCCATGAAGTGCAAAATGTCGTTCCCTTTCTGGGAAAGCACCAAAGTTGGCATTTGAGGGTCCTTAGCCTTTCCCCCCCAAGGGCTTTAAAGAATCAGAGGTGGCAAACAAACATAAGAAATTAGCAAGCCAAAAAGTGACAGTGTAATTTAAATCCATCTACCGCACTACCTTCCCCCTTTCTAGCTGTTTGCCAGCTTTAATACATAATTCTTAATGTTATACAAAAATGACTTTGACACTATATAAGTATAACCCTGGAAATGTATCTTTAACTTGCCAATGACAAGACATCTGTTAATTAAACTTTATATTGGGAAATAACATTCTTTGCTCATTTGTTGTGGTCAGAAGGAATGAAGTCCAACAAATGCTTAAATAATAGGTGGTTGTTAGGACAAGTATCACATAGGTTATATTCTTATGTATGCCAATAGCCTTTAATTTTTTTTTCTAAAAACAGGAGCATAAAATTCTCTTAGTCTATTATGCACCTCTACTCAATTTGATCACAAATTGCTATGAAAGGCACATGCCTGGCATATGATAACTTAAAACTATTAAGGCTATAATTTTTTTTTCCGCTGAGTGCTCAAGAGCACTAAGTGCTATCCCTATATCTTAATTTGGGGGGAAAGGGAAAAAATACTAATCCATATATCCCACACTTGCAACTACTTCTGGAAGCCTAATTTACTAATTGTATAGCAAATACTTTTTATCAATAACTGTACTAGCTAGTGAACACAAAACTTGGTATGTAACATTTCAAATGGAAGCAATAAGGTGGCGTTATGCAAGAAATATCTATCTGCAATAAAATCTTCTGAAGCAGTATTAGTGTTTGCTGTCTTTTACTAAAACCAATGCTACCCTGTAAATATCCCCATTACCAAAAACAAATCCCATTGTTATAGGGTCTAAATCTGAAAGAAATCCTCAATTGATGGAATGTTACCATGATGCCTAGAATTTGCAATATGTATCACTCAGTTATCATAGATGAGTCCAACAATGTGCAAATGTTCCCAATATTCTGTTGGGAACAACAAGTGCTACTCAACCAAGAGACTGCCAAGACCTCAGCCTACCTAAAGGAAAGTCAGTCTCCATGTCAGTAGTCACAGTGAAGATCCTGAACAACATACTACCCAGTTATTCTATGCTGCTACAAGGTTACAACAGCTATTTCTAGCGTTCTTGCGAGCAATGCTAGGTAAAATATTGATGTTTGAAAAACCATGGTTGCATCACTGTTTACATCCAATTTTTTAAAAAAATGTTTCAACTATTTTCTTTGAATATACGTACCATCATTCTAATCTAATGAGTTCAGAAAGTGCTTCCTGTGAAAACTGTATCAAAGAATGACAGGAATTCTGACTTTACACACTTTTACATAGAGGCAAGCCCCACTGATTGCAGTGACTCACTTCCACATAATTGTGATTAAGAGCAAAGCCCTAACTTTGCAAATCTAGCTTTCCATAAAATGAGCATTTCCCACTCTGCATTATACAGTCTCCTATTTACAAAATACTTTAAAAAGCTTTACATCTGACTTTCTCATACAAAAAAAAAGTGCAATTCTCTTACCCCATTTTCTGGGGCAACAACATTCTTCATAAATTCTACAGAATAGCAGCCTATAGAAGCAAATAAGGTGCTTAGCTTATGCCCAGGAGCTAACTGGTTTTAAGTACCAAATGCAGTACTTTTTATCAGCAGGTCCAGTTCTTCTATCACTGTCGTAATGGTGCCCCAGCCAAGTTGGCAAGCTCAATGAGTGCCAGTGCTCCATGCAAGCGTTCGCGCTGTTCTTGGAGGCGGCTACAGGAAACTGAATGGGCAATATTTTTTTCCTCCTCCTCCTCATCTTCAGACTGAAGATATTCCATGGGATCCTGCTGCTCCTGGTCAGGCTTATGAGTAGTTTTGCTTTTCAATGTAGGAGTGCGCTGTTCTCTCATCTCCCAGTACCTGTCAGTAAAGATGAACACTAGCATTATAAATAGCAACTGAAACACTGTAGGCTGATATTCCTTTGGATTTCATTTAATTAAGCTAAGGAAAGGATTGGTTCATTCAAAGCAAAGACGACTGTGAGGTAAGAAGGAATAAGAATTTTTGTCCATTATCTTGTTGGGCAGTGTAATAAAGGGGAGCCATACCGGGGTGTGGCTTGTATTTGTCCCCGTGTCAGTTTCAGCTTGTTGGTTAGTTTTTCTAGTAGGGCTGTTTCCCATACTACTTGGTACCAAGTAGGTGGGTTATGAGTTCTTTGTGGTGTAAGTGGGCATTATTGTCTTGGAAAATCTACCAACAGCATACAAATCAATATGGCTAACCTGATCCAAAACACACCACCCACCCCACTCACACATGAAAACAAAGACCACCACAGCCAACCACAAATGAACAACCACACCCTAGGCCAACCCCAACCTCTCACCACCAAAGGAACACAAGCGAACAACAGAGAACCTGCACAAGCAACGCTGACACAAACCCCACATATATTAAGTAAAATAGAAACATCGCCACCCGACCCCACCCCCAGCCATCCTCCCCCCTGCCCACCTCTTTCCCCCTTTTTCTTCCCAATGTCTCAACAAATGAAACTGATTTGTAAAAATGATACATGTAAAAAATACGAGAGACATTACACATACTTCTGTAAATCAAGAAACCTTTAATAAAAATACTTCAAAAAAAGAGAGGAGGAATAAGAAGCCTTAAAAAAATAAGACTTGCTGAGTCTGGTTTGAAATGCCATACTTACAATACATCCAATGTGATATGACAAAATGTTCTCAATTCTCAATGCTTTTAAACTTAATTCATTTACGAATTGCTTTTAAACATCGCAAAGTATTTTAATAATAATAATAATGTATATAAAACAGCTTTGTATTTTATATGAAATAACTTACTTTGCTAGCCATTCAGCAACAGCTTTGTTCTCTGCCGTTTGCTTTTTATTCAGTCTGTCTGTTGGTTCTTCTCTCCTCAGCTTTGCATATGGATGTTTGGGACAATGACGGTTTGCATGCGTGAATCTGCTTACGCATCCTTGTTAAAAAGACAAGACAGACATACCAATAATTTAAACAGAGACATTCTACTATCTTCCCATGTTTAAAACACAAACGCTGTTTGGCCCAGAAAACATAACATTGAAAACATACACCAAGTGGAGTTTTTCCTGTAGTTAAGTGTTACAAAGTAGACACTATCGCTTGGCAACCAAAATTCTGGATTACGTGTTCCAATCAGTGCATAAAACTCTCAGGTTCTGGGCCCCTTTCCAAATTTCTCTTGCATGCCCTCCCCACTTATTCCAAAGATGTATGGGATATATTGCTCTATGGCCACACATGCTGACTGGCCATGAAATGGCTTCCCCCCCCTTCAAGTTACATAATCCCCATAGGTCCCTCCTTTTAAGGAAGCAAGGGGCCTACACAAAATACTCCCCACCTCCTTATTCAAGCACTCAACTTCAGCTTTCACCATTTTCAGCCATCCCAAACCCCCCACGCCCAGTACTCCTAGTGCTTCACTACATGATGCATTATTTCAAAAATGATTACTTTTCAAACATTATAGGCAAAGTAAAGCACTCAGTATCACTAGTTTTAGCTGAGCAATTAAATATTAGTTGAACACCCTCCCATAGATTTCAATGGATTTTTAAAGCACTTTATTTTACTGTTAATTTTTCAAACTAATAGTACACATAATCTTCCTTCCCTCTCATATAATACATATTAGAAGCTGGCATGTCTTATTCCCAATTGCATTCACAGCAGTTTACTTGAATAGAGGTAATTCCGTCTTGGCTCACCATTTTCTGCGCACACAAAAGGTTTTTCCCCTGTATGGAGACGTTGGTGTGTTTTAAGTTGCCCACTCTGAACAAAAGCTTTCCCACACTCTGGGTAGTCGCACAAATAAGGCCTTTCACCTGGGGGGAAAAAACAATCATGGGGTTGAAAAGGGTACTTGTAGAAATAAAAGCACTGAAAACTCATTCTGAAAAGTGTGTTATTTTTGTTAGTATTGTAAAGCTGTCAAATTTTAAAATGTTTTTAGTTGCTTTGAGATACAATTGAGGGACAACAAAGATGTACATAAAATTTAGAATGGACCAAGTGCTGATGCCCTAGCTGGCATGCTACTTGACTACACAGTCTCTCTGATATATAGTCTCTGCTTCCAAGTTACTGCAAAAGGTACATGCTACCATGGGCGTAGCCAGGATTTTTGTTCGGTGGGGGCAGAACCTCAGTTTGCTATTTTTATTGCAGGGAGGCAGCTGTCCTTCCTTGCCCGCTTGCCCGCCCAGGCTGGCTATGCCCATGCATCCTATATTTCCTCATTCAAACAATTCAACAGAATGGGCATTATTCAAAGTTAAGATTCTTTGAAGTCCCATTGGTTCAAAGTTCTCCCACTGAAAGGACAATACTATAGCCCAGGCATGTCCAACAGGTAAGATTGTGATCTACCGGTAGATCACTGGACGCCTGTGGTAGATCACTGGTAGATCAGTGGCCCCCCAAAGAAGCTAAAAAACTTTGGCTCCCCTAAAAAAACCTCAACATCTTTGCCCTGCACCCCTAAAATGACCTGAACCACCAAAAACAGGGCTTTCCTTCCTAAAAAAAAAGCTCAATGTCGCTTTCCTCTTCCCTAAAGCTCAACAACTTTGACCTGAACCCCCCAAAAGGGGGTAGATCACTGCCAGTTTTTAACTCTGTGAGTAGATCACAGTCTCTTGGAAGTTGGCCACCCCTGCTGGGTAGGCAAACTAAGGCCCGGGGGCCAGATCTGGCCCAATCGCCTTCTAATTCCGGCCCATGGATGGTCCGGGAATCCGTGTTTTTACATGAGTAGAATGTGTCCTTTTATTTAAAATGCATCTCTGGGTTATTTGTGGGGCATAGGAATTCATTCATCCCCCCCCAAAAAAAAATATAGTCCACCCCCCCACAAGGTCTGAGGGACAGTGGAGGGTCTGGGGGACAGTGGACCGGCCCCCTGCTGAAAATGTTTGCTGACCCCTGCTATAGCCCTTTGGACGGTGCCAGAGACCTGTCACTGCAGGGAGTTCTGCTGTTGGATTTCCCTTCCACATCACTCCTGAAATCTCAAGTGTGTTAGTCCAACACATGTCAGAGTTTTGATGCTGTAGGCCTCGATACGTTGGGGGGCATGCTAGGGGAGGAACGAGAAACTGCAGAATGCAAAATCATTCCTCCTTCACTTCTGCTCTGCTGGGTTGAACCTAGCAAGTCTTTGTATTGGGCACCTGAACTGCCTTAGGTTCACTCCCAAATCTTAGCAGGCTAGTAGCCACAATTCCAAAGCAAGTGTCAAAAGCTTCAGAGTATCTTGTTGTCACCTTCTGCCTGGATAAACTTGAAGAAGCAGAATCCTTGTGACCAACTTAGGAGTTTAAGGAAAGAGAAAAAACAGAAGATGCAAACCAAGCACCTACTTCCCACCCCAAAATGACAGGTCATCGTCTTGTGTTTGTTCACTTGGAAGCAAGACCCAGGTCAAGTATAAATGTAATTAAAAGACTATCACAGTATTTCATACTGTGGTGAAGCTAGAGTGTTTACTAAGAGACAGATTTACAGAAGAGCAACAAGGAAATATGGAACATGTGCAGTTCAGGGGAATTATTTGAGCCCCCCCACAAATTAAATGCATCTCTCTCACAAAAAGTTATAAGCAAGGAAGAAACTAAAGAAGCCTCTATTACATGATTAAATGTGTGAAATACTTGCTCTCATTTCTTTAAGTGTCAGCGATCATAGAGCTGGAAAGGGACCACAAGGGTTATCTAGTCCAACCCCTTGCAGTGCAGAATCTTTTGCCCAATGTGGGGCTCGAACACACAACCCTGGGATTAAGAGTCTCATGCTCTACCAACTGAGCTATCCCAGTTGACACCCTTGGAATGAATACTTCCAAGACTACTTCACCTGGATTTCAGATTGTAACTGCAATGCGATTCTTGTACTATTACAAACAGATGGTATGATGTTATGAAATTCCACCCTATCACAAATTCCAATTAGTTCATAACAAACACCTTAAGTGTATTTTTCTCCAAGACCCATGCTTTGACAGAATATCCATGCTTTGACAGAATATCCATGCTTTGACAGAATGTCCATGCTTGATTTTCCCCCTTACTGACTTGTTCCACTTACCAGTGTGAGTTCTTTTGTGGGCCTGTAAAGACTTTTCTCGTGGGAATACTCTGTTGCAAACACTACAACGAATCCTGCTTGAAGAGTGCTCTCCCTCGCTTATTAGATCTCGGACAGTGTCTGCTCTTGGTCGACCTCTTCTAGTCCCATCCTGGAAAATAAACAGGCCATTATCAAATGCTTCCCAAGAACTACTATATAAAAGGTGGTGGGGCATTAGACCTCAGCTCATAGGCCAGTGGAGCAGTTGCAGGCATTTCCTGGCACAAAACTACACTATTCATCAGTCGCAACCTGCTAGAGCACAAAACACTGGCATTTTTATCAGCACCTGTTTGCTGACTGTGCAATCAATACATTTAATATCTACATTATGTCTAATTATATCTTATTGTGCCTGGTATCTTACTGGGCACTTTGCACAATGCCAGTCTGGCATCGCATTGCACACCCTCCAACATTTCTCCAATGAAAACAGGGCCATCTTATTCTATAATAATGGCAATAATTTTTTTATTTATACCACGACAATCTGACAGGGTTGGCTCAGCCACTCTGGGCGGCTTCCAACACAAATAAAAACCTAATAAAACATTAAACATTTAAAAACTTCCCTATATAGGGCTGCCTTTAGATTTCTTCTAAAGGTTGCATTACTTATCCCCTTAGTTAAATGCTAGCCTACAACTGAAATAAACAGATTAGCTCGGGGGTCACATATCTCCATACCCTCCAACATGGGGGCACTTAGAGGGCCTGGCATTGTGAAGATGCTCGCGCCTAGGTCAGTGTGTGGCTCTCTTATCCCTGCCTTTCTGCGAGTCTTGAAAGAAAAAGAGCTTAGAATGGTGTTAAATTGTGGCAGCGTTCACAATCACTGTCTGGGGGTATGTGTATGCAACATATTCAGGAAGCATGTTCTCTATTTTACACATTACTTGAGAAGACAGGAGAACTAATTCCAGCGTACTGGAAGAAGCAAAGATCACCAGTGTTGAAGCGATGATTCTTCAACATCAACTTTGTTGGACTGGTCATGTTGTGCGGATGCCTGATTATCGTCTTCCAAAGCAACTACTCTATTCCGAACTTAAAAATGGAAAGCGTAATGCTGGTGGTCAACAAAAGAGGTTTAAAGACTCTCTCAAGCAAATCTAAAATGTAGTATAAACACCAACAACTGGGAAACACTGGCCTGTGAGTGCTCCAGTTGGAGAACAGCCTTAACCAAAGGTGTCATGGGCTTTGAAGACACTCGAACACAGGATGCAAAGGAAAAACGTGCTAAGAGGAAGGCAAGCTTGGCAAACCCTCACCGTTATCAACTCCTGCCTGGAAACCAATGTCCCCACTGTGGAATTACGTGTGGGTCCAGAATTGGTCTCCACAGTCACTTACGGACTCATTGTTAAGACTGTGTTAATGGAAGAATTATGGTGCTGGAGGAGACTCTTGAGAGTCCCATGGACTGCAAGAAGATCAAACCTATCCATTCTTAAAGAAATCAGCCCTGAGTGCTCACTAGAAGGACAGATCCTGAAGTTGAGGCTCCAGTACTTTGGCCACCTCATGAGAAGAGAAGACTCCCTGGAAAAGACCCTGATGTTGGGAAAGATGGAGGGCACAAGGAGAAGGGGACGACAGAGGATGAGATGGTTGGACAGTGTTCTCGAAAGCGACTGGCATGAGTTTGGCCAAACTGCGGGAGGCAGTGGAGGATAGACGTGCCTGGCGTGCTCTGGTCCATGAGGTCACGAAGAGTCGGACACGACTGAATGACAACAAATGGAAGACAATCTTACTGGGCTAGGAGTGATCGCCAAGGAAAAAAGAAGTGAGCATCAGGCTGGGACCTGGGAAGTCGGGGTTCAAACCACGACTCAGATGGGTTAGAAATGTAAAAATAAAATGTGTATGCCACATATTCAGGAAGCAGAAGATTGCCGTTTATTTAGGAGTTGTATCGACCGGACATAAGGAGGCGACGTTGCTGCCTCCTTGTTGTTATTATTTAAAGGGCAAAGAGCGCGCGCACGCGAGCGCCCCCTTCAGCAACGCAGAGCCCAAAGGGAGCTGTTCCTGCGCACCCAGCCGCGAATTTCGAGCGTGCGCGCGCGCGCTACCACGCGGGAAATAACGGAGGCGCGCGGGGGGGGGAACTCTCCATACACACACAAACACACACACACACACAAAAACACGCCCGCTTTTGGCGCGCGGAGGTGTCGTCACCCAGGGCGTGAATCACTCGCGGAAGTGACTTAACTGCGCGCGCACACACAAATTAGCACCCTCGCGCCCCGAGGGGGCGGGGCCGGCCGGACGTTGGCCAGAACCCTTTAAAAAAAGTCTTCGGGAGGTGTCGTCACCCAGGGCGTGAATCACTCGCGGAAGTGACTTAACTGCGCGCGCACACACAAATTAGCACCCTCGCGCCCCGAGGGGGCGGGGCCGGCCGGACGTTGGCCAGAACCCTTTAAAAAAAGTCTTCGGGAGCCCTTTCCCTTCAACCGCCGCCGCGCGCCTTTCCCTGCCCCGCCCCCTCCAGGGGCTCTTAACCCCTTCGGCGCCGAACTCACCCTCAAGTGACCGCCGCCCCCGATGCCGCTGTCCGGGCTGCCCGCCTCCTCGTCCTCTCCGCCCGAGCGCCCCGCGGCTCCACGGACGCCGCCGCCGCCGCCGCCTGCTCCTCCTCCTCCTCCTCCGCCATCGCGGAGAGGCTGCGGCGTGGCCGGCGGGGGGCTGAGGGTGACGTTGTGCGCGTTCTCCCCCCACCGCCACGGGTAGACCATGAAGTCGCTGAAGCCCGGGCTGGTGGGGATGGGCGGCGGCGGAGGGGCGCGGCCGTCGCCTCCGCGGGGCGGCTTGACGGGGGTGGTCTTGATGACCGAGACCAGGACGCGCTTCGGGGAGTCTCCCGGGCACATGATGACGGGCGCGGGAAGGCCCGGCCGCTCGGACATCCTGCACCGGGACTCGCCCTCTCGCACGGTGCGATCCGCTGCCCGGCCGCCGCCGCCGCCGCCCTCGGCTCTTCTTCGGTGCCCGGAGGGGACACCTCAGGGGTGCATGGCAGGGAAGCAGGCAGAGCTTTGCCCCCTCAGGGACGCCGGACGCCGGCAATCGCGCTCCGACTCCCGAAGCAGCCGCGGCCTCTTCCCACACGCGGCTTGTCACCCAGCAGCGGCCGCAACCCTGACCGCCGCCGCCGCCACCGAATCCAAGACTTTCCCGCGTTACATTTCGCGCCTGGGCGGAACCAATCACCAAGTCGGGCGCGGACGTCAGGAGAGTGGCGGGCTGCCGCGGCCAATGGCGTGCGGGGAACGCGCTGCGTTCCCTCACTTCAAAGGCGGGCGGCTGGGAAAAGGGATCAGCTGGGTGGGACTTAGCCGTAGCGGAGCTCAGCCATTGGCTGGCGCTTGCCCTCTCCGGCCAACAGAATTCGAAAATCTCCTAGGGTGGGTGGGCCGCCGGCATCCCGCCCCCGGCTCTCCTCATGTGAATAATTGTGCTTGGTACTGATTGGCTTTGGGCTGGAAAGAGGCGGGTTCTGTCGCTGGCGGTTAAATGCGCAGTAAACAGGCTTTGGGCGCGTTTGGCGCGTTATTTAGTCCCAGGCATCTGGCCAATCACAACTGCCGACGCAGCTCTCTAGGCGCGCTAAGCAAGAGGCCACCTGAGCGCTTATCACGTGACAACCTCTATTTAAATATAATTAATGAATCAGAATAAGAAAATGTGCAGTTGGACGGAAAAAGCGCTTATGTTATTAGCTAAAACTGTGACAAACTAGGAAATACGTTGTTCCAGTCTAATATATTGGGCCTTAAAGCCCTGGTTCTCAATAGAGTGAAATTATTCCCCAAACCTAGAAGAAAATAGTGTGCCAAAGTACGTTCATCGCAGATAACAGCCCAGCCGGATCAAACCACAGGCCCATCTAATGCAGCCAGGGATTTGCTAGCTTGCTCAGCTACGATTCTGTCAGCTCTTTGTTATAAGAAAGTTGAACTTAGGATTTATGTAGCACATTTGTAAAGGTGTTTTTTTTTTCTTTAAAGAATACAGTCATGGCTTTTTTTCCAGCTGGAACTCACCAGAACCCAGTTCCGGCACCTCTCAACTGGGCTCCATTGCCATTATAAGAGAACAAGGGAGGCATTTGCGATGAGTTCCTCCTGCACCTCTTCTTCTAGAAAAATAGCAGTGAATACAGTATGGTCTGGATATTTACCGCATTTGCTTTCTGTGGATAAGCCAAGCAGAAATTCATTAAATATGTATCTTTATTTAAAATCATCACATTTATATTCTACATTTCTTCCAAGGAACTCAAGGTAACAGGCATGTTTCTCCCGCACCCCATTTTATACTATGAGGTATGTTAATCATTATTTGCCAGGGCTATGCTCAGCTTTTAGTACGCTTCTGAATCCGAGTGGCTGGAAAGCACAGGAGGAGAGTGCTATTGTGTTCAAATTTGTCGGGATATATCTATATATCATCTCTATATCTATATATGTATTGGGGCAGTGAGGAAGCCTTGTGCTTTTTACAGATGCCTACTGGAGTTCATTAGCCTGGTAGGTAGCAAGTGATTTGGAAAGCTGCATCTATTTGCTCTTTTCTTTTAGCTCATAAATCTATGGTGGAGGTGCAGAATATACAGGTGAATCTCGAAAAATTAGAATATAGTGGAAAGGTTAATTTCTAATGGGGTTTTCATCAGCTGTACGCCATAATCATCACAATTATAACAAATAAAGGCTTGAGATATCTCGCTTTGCATGTCATGAGTCTATCTCATATATTAAACTCCAGCAGCTAATGAAAACAATTGCTTACATAAATGGACTTTTCCACGATATTCTAATTTTTCGAGTTTCACCTGTACAGTACACCATGCAAATAAATGTACATACGCAACCTCCCCCCCCCCCCTTGGCTGAGTGGTGCGAGATTCCAAAGGTTCCAGGTGCTTACCCAGAGCTCATGCTTCTTTTTGAGGCACAGCAGAGACTGGTGACTTTATGATGGTTTATTTACACATACAGGTAATGCCTAATTTAGGCGAATCTGCATGATGTGCGACCACGCACACATGCACAGCACTAATCCCAGTAGCCCCAAGATGTCATAAAGATGTTATGAAAAGGGGCGGAACGGGCTTATGCACGCTCTGCCGATGTGCACGGAGGTCCAGAACAGAACCCCTGTGCAAAACAAGTATTGCCTGTATATACAATCTGAACCTACAGTGGAGGGGTTCACAGCATTAACACCTCAATGAAGCCCAGCTTATCCCATAGCCACAGCTCTCTCTCTCTGCCTTTCCAGCCTGCAGCTTTTGCATTCAGTTTCTAGCTGACAACTTTCAACTCTGACCTTTTGCATTTCTAACCAACAGACAGCTGCGTGGGGGAAGCCCCCCATTTGTTCTCTTGCACAGAGCCACTCCCTTTGTTCCCTTAACAGTAACAAACTATCTTTAGCAGGCTATTACCAGGCTAACTTGGCTACTGCAGCAATTGAATCCATGCTGGATCCAGGAATTGGAAGAGGGGCTCAGGCATACCCTAATAATAATAATAATAATAAATTTATGTATACCCCGCCCATCTGGCTGGGTTTCCCCAGCCACTCTGGACGGCTTCCAACAGAACATTAAAATGCAATAATCTATTAAACATTAAAAGCCTCCCTAAACAGGGCTGCCTTCAGATGTCTTCTAAAAGTCTGGTAGTTGTTTTTCTCTTTGACATCTGGTGGGAGGGCGTTCCACAGGGCGGGTGCCACTACCGAGAAGGCCCTCTGCCTGGTTCCCTGTAACTTGGCTTCTCGTAGTGAGGGAACTGCCAGAAGGCCCTTGGCACTGGACCTCAGTGTCCAGGCAGAACGATGAGGGTGGAGATGCTCCTTCAGGTATACTGGACTAAGGCCGTTATAAGAAACCTATAACCCCAAACCTATAACGATTACTGGTCTATGATTTATTACTACATCTGGCAGCACTTAATTGGACAGGCAACATTCATACTATTACAGACATGCTGTCATCCTCCACACCTTTAGGGAAGGATTTTCCCCTCTCCCTGACTGAAAGGAAATTGTACTCCTTTCACCCCAAGTTACAAAACATGCTCTGCATCAAATAAATAGTATGGAGTGTGTTAGTTAAGTTCATATTTCTTATGAATGCTCTCTAGTCTACTTATTTGCACAGTGTGGCATCCATTGAGGGCTTTGTACTAGCAGAAGCACTTCTGCTAACACAACACTTTTACCAATCCTTCTTTTCCATTTGCTGTCCTCCATGTCATATCTACCAAATATTTAGGAGTAGGTTTCAGGGAGCACGAGCAGATGCCCTGGTAAGTGGAGACAGCAACAATCAGCTGCAGAAGTGGAAGTGCTTCTAAGGCAAAGCCACTGTTGGATACAAGTCCTATATTGGCTTATACATGCTGGGCATGAGAACTAGAGGAGTAAAGAAAAGGCATCATAGAAAAGATGGGTTCTGAAATGAGACTGGATGGAAGTAAGAAACATAGCATTGCACAGGTGTTCTGGGAAGCAGTTCAAGTATATTGAGCAGTAAGGAGGAGAGGCAGATTTCCCCCCCCCCCCAGATTGTAGGATAAAGCTACACTGGTGAATTATAACATTAAAATGTGTTATAAAAATGTGACACCAGAGAGTGCTGTACAGCAGTGATCTGTGGCCAATGGGAAATTGCACTGCAAGCTATATTTTTAAAGTGTTTTTAAAAAGCATTTTCCAGATCAGTGTAGATCCAGCCATAGTCTCCCTTCCATATATTGTAACAGAAACCATTAGTATATATTAGTATATGTATATAGTATATAAGTGTCTATGAAATACTGAGTAGACCTCAGGGACCAAGCCTTGGAGGAATCCCTAGTCTGTTGCAGCAAAAATAAGTCTTGTGGCACAGTAAATATTAACAAATTTATTGTGGTATCTGTTTTTTCAGATCAGAGCCTTTATTAGATGGCCGAAGGTTCTCCTTAGTAGGCAGTTAAATATGCATGGTGGGGGGAAACGGTAAGCCACGAAGCCATGTGTCTGTGAAATGCAAGAGCTACAGTTTGTGATATCCAATGTAAAAGTGTGAAGAAGAAGAAGAAGAAGAAGAAGAAGAAGAAGAAGAAGAAGAAGAAGAAGAAGAAGAAGTTTGGATTTGATATCCCACTTTATCACTACCCGAAGGAGTCTCAAAGCGGCTAACATTCTCCTTTCCCTTCCTCCCCCACAACAAACACTCTGTGAGGTGAGTGGGGCTGAGAGACTTCAAAGAAGTGTGACTAGCCCAAGGTCACCCAGCAGCTGCATGGTGGAGGAGCGGAGATGCGAACCCAGTTCACCAGATTACGAGTCTACTGCTCTTAACCACTACACCACACAGTGTCTATTTACAACGGCATTCATTTGTGATATAATTTTTCATAGCTTTTTAATGTTAATTTAACATCTGAAATGGATGGGAAGCAATTATCATGAGCCAGAGCTAAACAAATATAATTAAAAGTTACTAATCCAGCAAATTTTTATTAGAGATTTCCTTTGAAGTGGTTATACTGTTTATACTTAGATAGTATAGAAGCGCTAAAACTAGGAACTCCCAAGTTCAAAGCCCCACTCAGGTATGAGGGGATGGGCCATAGCTCAACAGCAGAGCACAGGTTTTGTGTATGAAAGGTTCCAAGTACAATCCCTGTTACAGGTGGGTAGCCGTGTTGGTCTGCCATAGTCAAAACAAAATCGAAAATTCTTTCCAGTAGCACCTTAGAGACCAACTGAGTTTGTTCTTGGTATGAGCTTTCGTGTGCATGCACACTTCTTCAGAGTACAATCCCTGTCATTTACATGTAGGCCTGAGAAAAGACTCCAGCATGACACCACAGAGAGCTGCTGTCAGTCAGTGTATACAACACCAAGATAAATGAATGGTATTTGTAGTATTTTCCTATTCACAATGGCCTTCAGTCTTCAGGGAAATAACTTAGTTATAATCCTATCATTTGCTACACTAGCACTTTAATATCCAAGCTGTCTCCTACTGTTACTGAAAAATATTCCATAGACCACATGGAGGATTTCTGATATTTTTTTTCCCATTAACTCTAGTGGGGCCATTCTAGTTCATTTGCCCATGTACAGTAATTAACAGTTACTAATTACTGAGACACCCCCCCCCCCGGCTGTAGTCCTATCCATGACATTTAAAAAAAAAAAAAAAAACCGGCCCTCACTGCTTTTGCTTCCAAAGCCGGGCACGTGACGCCACAGACGCTCTCCGTCATAAGCCAGCGGCATGGGAAATTGTGCGAGCGGAGGGGGGAATTCCGCCTTTTCATTGGTCGGCTGCGGACGGCACGAGCTCCCTGATTGGCCGGTGGCTCTGAATGTCGTCGAGGTGCATTATTGGGTAGGGCCATGAGGGACGGAGGGCGCGGATTGGTCGGCGGCCAGCGCCTCGGGGGCCGACGCCGGCGCGCCGATTGGGCAGTGCAGTCGGACGGGGCGGGCGAGCGGCCATGGCGTGGTTACTTGGGCCGCGCTGAGCCCGGCTCGCTTCTTTCTGTCGCATTCGGGGAAGGGGCGGCCGTCGGTTCCCGTCGCCGCTGCCGCCACGGCAATGATGAAGGGCGCGCTGGCCAGCCCCGTGGCCGCCGCCACAGCCATGCAGGAGACTTTCGGCTGCGCCGTCGCCAACCGCTTCCACCAGCTGCTCGACGACGAGTCCGACCCTTTCGACATCCTCCGCGAGGCGGAGCGGCGCAAACAGCAGAGCAAGAAGCGCGAAGAGGCGGCGGCCGCCCCCCCGGCAGGCAGGAAGCCCGGCCCGGGAGGAGCCGCCGCCGCCGCCGCCACCGCGGCCGCCAAAAGGGAATCCCAGAAGGAGCGCAAAGGCGCCTCTTTCCTGCAGCCGGAGAGCCCCCCAGCAGCGCCCGGTAGGGAAGGGACCAGGAGCGGGGGCGGAGAGGGGGCCGCGTGGGGAACGAGTCCCTTCCGCCTCGGGGGATGGCACGCCTAGGCTCGGGCTTTGGGTGGGCTGTCGTGCCCGCGATGCCCTTTAGACGAGGGAGCCCTTTGGCATAAATGGGCCGGGTCGGGGTAAGGAGAATCCGGATTCGCTACTGCGAATGACATTGGACGTTGGGGGGTTCGTTGGACCAGAGCGGGTGCGGTTCGGATTAATGGACGCGCAGCAGCTGCTACCCCGGCGATCGCCAACCAGCGACCGACGCGGCACACCTGCCCTCCTCTTGCCCGAGGACGCTGCGAGCGCGCGCGGCGCTCCCTTCCGCGCAGGAGGGCTGCGCCGCCGCTCGCCTCGTGGTCGGCTTCCGACTCCTCCCTGCGCGGGCCGTGGGCGAGTCTGCCGGCTGCGGAAGGGCAGGGCCGCCGCCGCCGCCGCCGCCTGCTTGCAAGGCGGGGGATTGTGGCGTCGGGCGGGGAGAGCGGCGCTTGGGATGAGGGCGAAGCGCGGCGGAAAGTTGCGGCCGCGGCGTCTGGGCTCCGCCTTCCCGTTCTCGTTCCGCGGGCTGGCCGGCGCCAAGAGCCAGCGAGTCTCCCCGCCCGGCATTGTCCCCAATTAATTCCGTCGGGCGAAAGTCGCTTGACGCCGAGCTGTCAAAAAGGGCTCGCTCGGCTGCCTTCAGGGCTCCTTGATGTGGATTCCTTGGGGCTCAAGCCGATCTCCAAAGCCCTGAGCTCGGCAGTACCTGAAACGAGGGGTGCTCGTGCTAGAGAGCTTTCTTTGCTGCTCTAGAGCTGAAGGTTTTAGAACCGGCTCCAATCAAGTTTTTGTCGCTTACTCTTTGCATGCCAGACTGCACTTGTGGCAGGAGTGCCAACTTGAATAAAAAAATGGTGGCAGTAGTGGTGGGGAGATAATCGATCACAGGGTGGTGCACACACACCATTTGAATGGTAATGCCCCTCAACTGGGGGGGGGGACAACCCCCCTCAAATATTTTATTGGAGGGGCTGAAGAGACATCTGCCCCTAGGAGTTGGCTTCTGTGACTTGTGAACAACTCAGTTTGTGCAAGACTCAAAGCCAGGATACAAATCTATGAGGCAGTGTGGGCAGTTGTATCCAACCCATGTGCCAACTAGGAAGCCTGAATTGTGCTGAGAACCTAAGCTAAAACATTGGACACTTGACAATGCCCAGAGCAGGGTTTCCCCATGAAACATTGGTGTGTTTTCCACCCCCACCACTTGTCAATTTATGAATAATGGCATTATTCCAAGAGAAGGATGCATCAGGTTCTTTGATGTAGCCAGCGTTGTCATTGCCCAAAAAAGATTGGCCATTCCAAGTGATTAGGCAGAGGGGATGTCTTGGCATCAGAAAGTCATTCATGAGGGAGATGGCCGTGGCTCTGTAGCGAAGGTGTTCCCCAGGCAGGGTGCCACCTCAGAGAACATGCTATCCTGTGTTGCCACAAAGGCTGTAGCCATTGGTGTAACCATGCAGAGGGCCTTTCCTGTAGATCTCAAGACCCAGGCAAGCAAATGTAGGTGCTTCCTCAAGTACTGCTGATGAACAAAATACATGTATTTCTGTGAGTCTGTCCCCTATTTTAATCCAGAACAAAAATGTGTGCCTTGTCAATCACTTGAAAAACATTGCAGCTTGGGATAACTAGCGTAGTAAAACCTAATACGCATATACACTGCACACAACTTAATATAAAATTTCATGATGTAAAGATTTAGGTAAAAAAAATGAACGGCAGAATGGTTTAGCAGGTCACTGAAATGTAAAATTGGGTGTAAGACAAATTCATTCATGCTTCGGAATACTTCTTTAATGTACTTGGATCAAATTACGTACACAATATACCGGTATATTTTTGCTGGCTGTCCCTTTCTATATCTTGACTCTTCAATTTAACCAATTTGTACTTGGGAGTGGAGGAGCTGCCCAAAATCTTCATATGCCCTGTCTCTCCCTACAGACACATATATGCAGAGAGATGGGATATCCATGGACTACGGCAATTGTTTCATCACAGCAGCACAGTTTTTCTGTCACGCAATAACATGAGTTGCTGCAGCTGGCTGTGGTAGTGTGCTGATGGTTCTCTGTGGAAATCTGAACCCGGGACAATGGGCAGATCAGATGGAGAACATTTTATCATGTCTGAAGTGTCCTTCCTTCATTCTCCATTAAATTTACTGTTCACACAGAAGAGCAAAGGGGAAAGTATACAGACTCCTCTTTAGAGATGTGAAAGCCTAAACTGTCTAGGTGTAAACTAGAGGTGTGGAACACTTTATTCGGCCCAAGGATCACATTCCCTTGTAGTTAACTTTTTTTGGGGGGGGGGGTCTGGAGGCTGGTGGTGAGCAGCTGATGCAACTCTTAATATTTGTTCAGTGAGTTACAATCCCCTCCACCCACAAGTTAAGGGCTTCCAGCCTAGCAATAGGTATTATCAGACTGCAAGGACACATTTTAGCCAGGAAAAACAACAACAACAACAACTATATAGGTTGCTCATGAGGTAATGTGGCTCTGCAGAGTTTTCAAAGGGCTGGAGAGAGATGCCACATTCATCCACTGAGCCTGAGATTTCTCACCCTTGGCCTAAATGGTAGCATTGTCCAAAATCTGCAGGGTTACGACCTGTTCTTCCCCTTTCCACAATGTGTGATCCTATTGCTAATGGTGTCATATACATGCTAACATTGGCTATGGAGCTCCCTAGCACAGTCAACTCTGATTGGCAGCTGCTGTTGAGAATCCCTGGCAAAGCTTGTTTCTGAGACTTGCTGCACAAGACCGTTGAACTGAAAATTTATTTATTTGTTGCATTTAATAGCCCCCCCCACTGAGCACCCAAAGTGACATATATTGACTTAATCCCCTTCCTCATTTTATCCTCACAACAACCTGGTGAGGTAGGTTAGGCCAAGAGGCCCAAGATCACTCAGTGGGTTTATCAACCGAGTGGGAATTAAAACCGTGGTCTCCTAGGTCCGTCCGACACTCAGTAACCATGACACCACACCGGAATGAACGTTGGAAGCAGATCTCCATGCAGATCACATTCCACTAAGCTTTGCTTTAGGTTAAGTTGATTCCTCTTAAGTCACACAATGTTCATTTCCCCCCACCCCCCTCAAAATGGTGACATGGTGAAAAGGGCTTTGAATAGTTATTTGCCAAAAAGCAGTAGGGATTTACCGGGTAGTCATTTTAGAACTTTGTCCAATCTCTGTTAGTGCTGCTTTATTAATAAGTTCCCTTATATCTTCTCCCATCATATCAACAGGATGGGTGTTAAGTCTTTGGTAGCTGTTAGCTTGTTTTCACATTTAATTTGTTAACTTTTTGTCGGTTTCCCTGGGTCGTTTTTCTCCCTGGGAATTGGCAGCTCTCTGCTGTTTTGATCCTTTCAGATGATGACAGCATCTGAACTATCTCTGCTATCAATACATTTACATACAGCTTTGAAAAATCATGCGACTAGGACTGTTTAGGTAACGTAACCCTTTCAGCTGCCAGTGTTCATCAGAATTTGGAAAGTGTCGGATATGTTAACGCCTCATAGTGTAACAAGACTTTCATACTGGTTTACTGGGGTAGAATCCTCTCCTTAGAAATGGCTGATTCTGTTGGAGGCACAGATGAGCCCCCAACACTCTTGGGATTCAGATGTCTGGTCAAGGCGTATTTATTTAATGTCTCGCTATGGTGTACTGCTGCTACATTTTTCAGATTCGATCCTTTAAGCTTGAGTTGCGTTGGTTTTTTAAAAGTTGATATTGGGGCTTCGTTTTGCGAACTACCATGGGATCTATTGGATGAAGAAGAATTGTCTAAAAGTTCAACAGATAAATAATAAGTTTGCCCAAACAGTAGTCTGAAAGGGATTTGAGAGCACTTTGCTTCAATGAAAGCCCTCAACATAACAGCAAATTCAGGGGGGTCCTTTCTTTGTGAATGCCGTTTACCTGGTCACATGCAACTTTAATCCAAGCATCATTGCTGATTTCTCCTCTCCCCCCCCCCTTGTTTTTGCTACTTTGCGTGCTCCGTGTGGAGGGTGGTAAACATTTGAAATCTAGGACTGCTTAGGTTTATCTTTTGCCAGTAGTTGAGGTGCTAACTTAAATTAATGATAAAAAAAACTGCAATCCTTTTCCAGGGTTGTAGAATTGGTTATACGTTCAATTTCAGCTGTGTAGTCATAAGCACAGGCTTATTTTACTTGTAAAAATTACAGTCTTTAAGATGTATCACTGTGTAATTATCTTAGGGTGTGTGTACACAAGCCTTTTAATATGTATGAGATTCAGCTAACTCAAATAGGAAACCATATAATTATAAGAGTAAACCTCTTGGGTTGTAGAAGAGTCCTTTGCTCGCTAAAGAGCTCTTAGTTCATTAAAACATTTTTCCTTTATGGCTTAAAATGCAGCTTCCTACATGATTATAGTGGGTATAATAAATACTGAAGACTTTGAATGAATCGTTTGCCAGGACATATTTATAGTAAACATATGCATGCTGTGTCCTTAATTTCTTTAGACAATTTGTAGGTCTTAGCAGGGCTGGCCCAAGGCATTTTGGCACCTGAGGTGGACCCCAAAATGGCCCCTCTTCTCTCTAGGGAAGAAAGGACGAGGGAAAATCAAAATCAGGAACAAGGGGGGAGAAAGATTGACATTTGGATCTGCTGCCCCAATGGATCCTGCTTCCTGAGGCCTCATGGGTGGGCCAGCACTGGGTTTTGACATCCTTTGGACTATTGCAGCTGATCAGCCATTGAAATAAAATGGGTTCTTTTGGATTCTAGAAAAAAATGGCTCTGCTTGGTCATCAGTTGTTGATTCTGTCAAATGGCACTTTAGATGTCTTCATTGCAGAAAATTTGGTGGCTGCTTGCTGGGAAACAGAAAATGCTAGCACTGTGGAATGAGCCTTTATACATGCTGCTGCTTGGATTGTGGTCATTGGTAGCATGACAACACGGGCAGGATTCCTTTATGAAACATCTCTGGAAAAACAAGTTTTTCTTCCTCACATTGAAGGCTTGTAGGTAGTCACAGAAGATGAGCGATCTAACAAATTATGCAGACAGGCCAAGATGATGTAATGTCTCCCAACAGCCATTCCCATTCTTTTTTTCCATATATTGAAAGCTCCACGTTCACTGGGAACAGATCATGGTATCTCGCTATGTCCTTCCGGTTGTTTTATGACTCTTTAACTATCAAGCAAATAAATAAGGAGGGTGTGATACTTAGCAGGTTGAGTGGTGGTGCTGTAACTTCTGATGCATGATCATAACAGCTGGCTCAGGGCACTGATTCAGTTGTTGTTGTTGTTGATTCAGTTGTTGTTGTTGATTCTGTTGTTTTTGTTGTTGATTTTGTTGTTGTTTATTTTCTTTATACCCTTCCCATCTGGCTGGGTTTCATCAGCCACTCTGGGCAGCTTCCAGCACATATAAAAACATAATAAAAATCAGACATTAAAAACATTCCGATACAGGGTTGCCTTCAGATGTCTTCTAAAGGTTGTATGGTTCTTTATCTCCTTGACATCTGATGGGAGGACGTTCCACAGGGCGGGTGCCACTGCCGAGAAGGCCCTCTGCCTGGTTCCCTGTAACCTCACTTCTCGCAATGAGGGAACCGCCAGAAGGCTCTCGGAGATGGACCTCAGGGCTGAATGATGGACCTCAGGGCTAAATGATGGCAGTGGAGACGCTCCTTCAGGTATATCATGCCAAGGCCATTTAGGACTGTAAAGGTCAGCACCGACATGTTGAATTGTGCTCGGAAACGTGCTGGGAGCTAGTGAAGATCCTTTAGGGCCTGTTTAACCATTCTTGGCTTGCCCATTAAAAGTACAGATTTATTCCCTGCTTAATCACTAGCACATTTTCCTTGTAATCTGCAAACTCTACTCATCTTCTTGCTAAGATTTTTGCTGTACACCAATAGTATTTGTATTTCCTAAAAGGCGTTTAATATTGCTTATTTGAATTGTTGGAATAGTTTCATGCATCCGTGGGAGTATGAATTTTATAGGTGTTTTCACAGTTGTCCCCACTAGTTGTGATATCTGCAGTTTGTACATTTTAGTTGGATGTCCCCCATTTTGAATACTGGGTATGCTTCCTCTGTTATTTTCATATAAATTGCACAAAAACTGCCCCCCTTGGACAGCTGAGCTTTCTTGCTGAGTTGCTTGTATTGAATTTGTAAAACCCAGTCAACAATTGTGAATGTTTGTTTGCTGTCAGTGGTATCTTTGAGCCAGATTTGGACTTGAAAATACAGTAATTTTTCTTTTCTTTTTTTATTATCAGTTGCATATTGTCAGGCTTTATGCTGTACACTGAAAATTGTAACACTTAACAACGGGCTGTGAAATGAAGCTGAACAATCAATTTTTTCTATACATTTTGAAGTTTTGTTTAGCTTAGTTTACTATTTGTACTTTGCATTTTGACCAAAGGTTTTCAAGATGGCTTGCAAAATAAAAATAGAAGTCATACTCAGTGTAGACCCATTTACAACAGTGGATTAAGTTACTTACGAGTAACTGAATTGAACCAATTTCAGTGGGCTTACTCTGTGTAGGACTAAATTGGAACCACTCATAGAAGACATCTACTCTTCTAAACAAATAAAAAGTACATTAAGAAATCCAAGTGAGCAGCATAAATACAAAGACAAAGATAAAAATAGCTGGGCATTTAAAAAGTGCACTTATTTATTTAATACAATCTATATGCCGCTTGATAGTTTGTTTGTTTGTTTGTTTTTTTTTAAACCCACCTCAATGTGGTTTACAAAAAGAATGAAACAAAATTATTGGTAATAATATAAAATGGTTATTTAAAATAATTCAAAATGATTAATTTAAATTAGTACTAAACTAAAAATGCATTAAAAGAAATCAATATTCTACATATTTTATTTATTTTACTTTGCAAAGTATTTATAAAGTGCCGTATTTTACGGCGTATAAGACGACCCCCAACTTTCCCAGTTAAAATATAGAGTTTGAGATATACTCGACCGCAGATTCTCCACCCGGCGTATAAGACGACCCCCGACTTTTGAGAAGATTTTCCTGGATTAAAAAGTAGTCTTATACGCCAGAATATACAGTATTAGATGTTAACAAACGGCAGAAAGCAAACTAGCAGACACAGTTCAAACTGCTCTACATTGCAACAGCCTTCACTAACCCGATGCCTTCCCATTGTGTTGGGCTCAAGCCTCCATGCTGACTGGATCTGATGGGTTTTATGATCCAGGATATTGGAGGGCACTAGGGTGATGAAGACTGCTTTCAAATCTGATTGGACTCTAGGTGTCTCAGTTAACAGCCAGTAGCATTGTGTGATTCTCATAGTTCATCTGCCTAATAAAATCATGCTTGTTCTGTACCCCACAGGCCAGAAGCGAGCTCCAAAAAGGGGAGAACAGCAGGGATGGAATGAAAACCGAGGCACAGAGGTCAAGCAAGATAAAGCTGAATGGAGACCTTCTTTCAGGGAGTACCGTCCTCATGAAATGGAAAGACAAGCGGAGTTAACGCTAGAAAGGTATGCGCTGTTGGAGGAGGTATAAAAATGGCACCCTAAAGGACTTTCAGAGTACATTTTTCAAGCTACCAGTTGGCTAGACCTGTGACTGATGGTTCCTAGAGATGTTCAACCACAAAGCCAAGTTTCCCCCCCCCATTCTGTTCTTGGTTGGGTATCCCCATGTGCCTGAGTCTTGGAATTCTAGACTGCATTATTCCTTTTTGTGCTTCAAACTTGCCTTCAGCTAAATTGATTGCTTACATGACCTGGACTCACTTTGTATTGTAAATGTGACTCTGGTTTACGTATCTGGGGCAGATCGTTCTCCTGAAAAGTCAATAAATTCAGGTGGTTGTTTTGTCACAGCAGTACAGTGGAACCCCAGATTATGCATGTGATCCATTCCGGGTCGCAGTGCGTAATGCGGGCGGGCGTATCCTAAACGCACAAAAAAAACCCTGAGAAACCGGAAGTAGCGCAATTTGAGCGCTTCTGTGCATGTGCGCAGAAGCGTCTTGCGCATCCGGGGGTCGTGCGCGTTCCGGAAACGCTTCCAGGTTGCGGGCGTTCTCAACTCGAACGTCCGCAACCCGGGGTGTGCGTAACCCGGGGTTCCACTGTATGCAAAAAACCAAGAGAAAGCTCTGGAATTTCTGGATTGCTCTATCGTACTTTGTGGTGTTGGCACTGCACCTAGATTGTGGGTTGGTAATAGTCATGGATTTTATTTCTGTTTAAAGCGCATCTTACAGCTTGTTGAACTCTAGTGGGAGGGGAGTGAAGTGTTTTGCAACTTCTGTGAACCATTGGCCGCTCATTAGAAAAGAATTCAAATAGCAGCTCAGAACCAGAGATGTATTGTGTGAGAAGAAAGGACTTGTGTGCAGCAGCTTGCACCAAGACCTCCCAATTTATTTATTTTTAAAATGTATTTTTATTAAAGATTTTCTTGATTTATATAAAAAAAGACCTCCCAGTTTACTTGTACCCCTGCAGGCCTCCATGCCCCCATCATATTCTGTTCCAGAGGGTTCCTTAACCTTTGAGAGCAGACGACAGTGGGGTAGAAGAGCCAAAAAATAAAAGATCCACTGCACAGGCAGAATTCTACTTTCCTGCACCCAAATCTTATGATTGTGGCCTTTGGAAGAAATCTTCACAATAGCTTATGTTTTCTAGGTTATAGCAGCAAAATGAAATCTGCTCATTACCACATAGGACCAAAGGAATGCAGTTTCAGCTTTGGTTTAGTTTTGTGAACTTCCATGGGGAAATCAACGTGGTGCCATCTGCCTTATTGCAGGGCAGATATGTGGGTAAACCGTATGCAGAGCGAGTCTGCGCCTGCGGCTTGTTAAGAGGTGGAATCCGTCTCTCATGTCTTGCTATGATATCGTATTTATGAGGATATACGCTCAGTCTTTATTACCCCTGTTATACAGAAAATTCCTAGTGGGTCTGAACCTCAATGCTTAAAATCTGTGATAGAGGATAAGGATCCAGAGATCATGCTAAGGTTGGCCAAATTTTGCACAGCCGCCATAAAACTCAGGGAACAAGCTGTGCTATTACAAAGACTTAAGGCCTCAGATGCGAACCCTAGATAATATTTTTGAGACTAAGACCTAAGCCACATATCTAATGGCTGTCATATTCATATTGTTTATTTCTATATTTGATTGTAAATTCAAACTTAATTCTGTTGTGTTTTATGTTGGTTTAGTATGGTATGTGAATCTGGTCTGGGACCGTAATAAACTTCATTTCATTTCCATGGGGAAAACATCAAGGGCTGTAAGGTTAAACCCTGCTGGATTGGGGCAAAGGCCCATCTAGTCCAACATCCTGTTTTCGCAGTGGTCATCCAATGAGAAATCTGCAAGCAGGACCTGGGAGCAACACAGCTCTCCCGTTGTGGTTGCAGCTGTTACTCAGAAGCATACCAATGATGGCCATCTTTTCCTTGGATTTGTTTAATACCCCTTTAAAGCAACCCAGGTTGGCAGACACTGTCTGTCCTGAATCATCCAGTTTCATTAGATGGCCCTGAATTTGAGTACAGTCAAACCTCAGTTCTCAAACGGCTCCGTTTTTGAACGTTTCAGCTCCCGAATGCTGAAAACCCGGAAGTAAATGCTCTGGTTTTCAAACGTTCCTCGGAACTCAGATGTCCGATGCGGCTTCCGCTTGAGTGCAAGAAGCTCTTGTAACCAATCGAAAGCCGCGCCTTGGTTGTTGAACGTTTTGGAAGTAGAATGGTCTTCTGGAATGGATTACATTCGACAACCGAGGTTTGACTGTATTATGAGGCCCTATCCGCTTTTTCAGTCTGTGTATAATTTCACGCTGTGTATAATTTTAACGTGATTAAATGTCTTGCATGTAATGCTTTGTTTTTCTATTGCATCTCAATGGTGTTAACCTATTGAAGATATGTTGGGTTGAGCTAAGGTGAATTATATTTCAGACCAATAGACCGATTTGATCGGGAAAGGCCAATGAGAGGTCGCGGAGGAGGAAGAGGTGGAATGAGAGGCAGAGGAAGAGGTGGTGGAATGAACAGGACTTTCAACGGCTTTGATCAAAGAGGGAAGCGGGAATTTGACCGACAGAGTGGGAGCGACAAAACGTAAGTGTGCTGGTCTAGTACCTTAACAGCATCTTAGTAATACTTGGGGGGGTGAATTTGCATCTGTAACCAACCTTTTGGACAGTTGTTTCATACAAATATTTTTAATTTCCAAAAATGGGGACTAAAAAGAATATGATTTATGTCTCTAGAGGAGTCAGATCAGAAGACAAAAGGGGTGGAAGTGGACCTCGCAACTGGGGAGCAGTTAAGGATGATATGAGGTATGCCAGTGTTTTAGTAGTTATATCCTGGATTGTAGTCTTGTTGGAACATACTGGTAGTTTCCAGGCTGTATGGTCATAATCTATCATTTACGAATGCCGCCTCCTAGCTTTCAGATCTTGCATCTAAGAAATTGGCAAAAATTCCAGAATCCTGATGCTAGTGTCTGTTTGCTGAGTTTGTGGATTCTGTTTAACGTTCCTAAAATTTCTACCCAAAGTATTGTGATATCTCTTTCATCAAGTTAAAGGTAAAGGTTAAGGTTCCTCTGACCATTAGGTCCAGTCTTGTCCGACTCTGGGGTTGCGGCGCTCATCTGGGGTTGCGGCGCTCATCTACTGGCCGAGGGAGCCGGCGTACAGCTTCCGGGTCATGGCCACCAGCATGACTAAGCCGCTTCTGGTGAACCAGAGCAGCACACGGAAACGCTGTTTACCTTCCGCTGGAGCGGTACCTATTTATCTACTTGCACTTTGACGTGCTTTGAACTGAACTGCTAGGTTGGCAGGAGCTGGGACCGAGCAACGGGAGCTAACCCCGTCGTGGGATTCGAACTGCCGACCTTCTGATCAGCAAGCCCTAGGCACACATCAAGTTACTGGCACACAATGCAATGTGCTAGTTGCAAAGACTGGTATTGTTTGAGCATGTCCCTCTCTCTCCAGTGAGACACTAAGGTGTAGTTATTCTGAACAGCCTGTATGACTACACTGCAGAGTATAGTTTTTGGTTTCCGACGAGTTCACAAAGTGCGCTTAATGTTTCTACAGTGAGCTGGAACAGACTGCTCCTATGGAAGAGACCGCAGAAACAGAAGAGAATCCAGGAGCACCTGAAGGAGAATCTCCAACCAAGTATGGGCTGGTTTTGAACTTCTTGCTCTTGTTAAGCCATTATTGGAAAACATGGCCCATGTCTAGTGTCCAAGTTGTCTAGTGTCATGCAAGTGGTGCAGACCTTGCATAGAGTCAATGCAACATTCTACAACAGGCTTGCCCAAGTTGTGACCCACATTGGGTGACATCATAAAAAACAACAACCTTGTGGCAGCCTATGTGATAAGGAGCTGGCAATACTACGTTTGTGGCTGATCTTAGCCCTATTTGGACCCCTTGAAATTAATGGATATGAGTAATGTAGGTTCATTAATTCTAATGGACCTGCTAGAGTATGACTTACCGGTATGTTAGATACAAACCTTGGTGCCTATAATTCATTGTGCAAATTCTGACTTTATAAGACTTGCATTTCCTTCCTTGGCAGCTAAACCTAATTTCCTGTTTTAATGCTTTTCTGATAACTGAGTTCTCATGAAACAGTTAAGGCAGATAATGAAACAGTTCAAGGCAGATAATGCATCAATCAATCAATCAATCAATCAATACACCCCAGCCACTCTTCTCTGGTTGGTGAAGATTGCATTGAGTGCTATTTCCATTGTGTAACTAGCTGAACTATTGCCACAGCCATAACATATCCATGTTCTGTTCCATCCAAGTACTCTATCAAATAACTTTATATATTGTTCTGCAAAATATACCCATCCAATGGGATATGTCGGGCTAATTCCCTGCAGGGAATAAGAACTGATATCTGTTTCTCTTTCCTGTGACAAATGCTTGACATAGGTAGTATATATGAGCATGCAAGCTCTTAAAGCGGTTTGTGGGTTAGATAGATGTCTCAAGCATTTCTTGTGTGTGCTTGCATACGGCTAGTAAACTTAATGTACTTATAATGGTTTTTGTCTTGGACTTGCTATAGCAATACTGAACAGCAAATGTCAGTGTTTTAGAAACAGGTGAAATGATAGGCATCTGCTGCTGTTGCAGTATGGGAAAAGTCAGGTTCAGGTGTATCTTTGACTCGTACAGTAGGTTAAAAATAGTGGTGGAATCCTATAGATCAGGAGTGACTAACCTTTTTGGAGCCTGAGGGCCATATTTGCTGGTGGCCAACTTTCTGAGGGCCTCGTGGCAGCAGCGGGCAGAAGCAATGGTGGGCATGGTCAAACGTTTGTGGGTATGAATGGTCACACAAAAAGGCAGGCACGTGTGGCTAGAGTACCAGCAGGTAGACATCCAGAGTTAAACAGAGGCAGGCAGATGCATACTGAGGAGCAGGAAGTGTGCTTTTCCTTCCCAATGCGGTGGTGGGCAATTTTGTTGTTCAGTCGTTCAGTCGTGTCCGACTCTTCGTGACCCCATGGACCAGAGCACGCCAGGCACGCCTATCCTTCACTGCCTCTCGCAGTTTGGCCAAACTCATGTTAGTAGCTTCAAGAACACTGTCCAACCATCTCATCCTCTGTCGTCCCCTTCTCCTTGTGCCCTCCATCTTTCCCAACATCAGGGTCTTTTCCAGGGAGTCTTCTCTTCTCTTCTAATAATAATAATAATAATAATAATAATAATTTTTTATTTATACCCCGCCCTTCCCCGCCAAACCGGGCTCAGGGCGGCTAACACCAATAAAATCACAACAAAAACATAAAACAATTCATTAAAATACAGATTAAAATACAATTTAAAATTAAATCTAAACTGCAGCCTCATTTTTAAGTAGCCCACCAATCACACCAAAAGAACGAAACATCAGGGTTAAACTGAAACCAACCCAAAGGCTAGGTGGAACAGCTCCGTCTTGCAGGCCCTGCGGAAAGATGCCAAATCCCGCAGGGCCCTGGTCTCTTGTGCCAGACTGTTCCACCAAGTCGGGGCCAGTACTGAGAAGGCCCTGGCCCTAGTTGAAGCCAACCTAGCATCCTTGTGGCTTGGGACCTCCAACAAATTATTATTTGAGGACCTTAAGGTCCTACCCGGGACATACCAGGAGAGGCGGTCCCTGAGGTATGAGGGTCCTAAGCCGCATACCAGTAGGTTCCTCTCCTTCCAGCACAGCCCTGAGACGATGAGCTAGAGGGAATCTGAAGAGCAAAGCGCACGGTTTCCCTTTCCAGTGTAGAACTGTGACGGGGAGGAAAGCCTTCTGTTTACCTTGCAAAGGTCCAGTTCCTTCCTTTTACACACCATTAAACAATAGGGAATTGACTTACACAGTATTACTCCATTGGTCCGTCTGGCTCATTATTGTCTACACTGGTTGGTAGAGTCTCTCCGGGATCTCAGATGAGATATTCCAAGCTCTGCCTGTAGACACCAGAGGTTGAACCTGAGACCTTCCATATGCAAAGCTTATGCTCTGCCAATGAGTGATAGCCCTCCCCCCAGTTGCTATAAGGTCCTAGCTCCTTCCTGTTTCTCTGCTGGCATGCTGCAAGTGGGAGGAGAGGCATATTTGCAAGGTTTGGAAAAGGGTTTTCCTTCCCCCACTGCACTGTGTCGGAGAGAATCGTGGTAAGCAATTCAGAGATTGCCCTCCGAACAGCAGAAAGCACACTTTATATCCTCGTTGCAGGGATCTGCTGGTAAGAAAAGTTCTCTCCCCAGCTCAGTGCCGAGAGGAAAATGCCACCCTCTGCTGATCAACACAGGGCTTACCACTTTCGCCAGGAGTTGGTTGGCTATTTGGCTTGGTGGACCTCGGCCAGGCCATTGGGTTCTTCCCTCAACCCTGCCATAGAGGTCTGTACAGTGGTTCCTTGGTTCTCAAACTTAATCAGTTCCGGAAGTCCGTTCCAAAACCAAGGCACGCTTTCCCATAGAAAGTAATGCAAAATGGATTAATCCGTTCCAGACTTTTGAAAAACAACCCCTAAAACAGCAGTTTAACATGAATTTTACTATCTAACGAGACCATTGATCCATAAAATGAAAGCAGTAATCAATGTACTGCAGTCACACAATCAATCAGTAACTGAACTGGGTTCCACACAGTCACAAAAACAAAACAAAAAGAACCACAAAAACTCAAAATAAATAGCACAAACAAACGGAAGTGTGGCACTCAAAATGGAGCATGTTCGGCTTCCGAAAAAGGTTCACAAACCGGAACACACACTTCTGGGTTTGCAGTGTTTGAGTTCCAAGTTGTTTGAGTACCAAAGCGTTTGAGAACCATTGTACCATTGTATTGGAAATCGTATTTTGAGTTCCAGAAGTTTGAACGGATGAGGGAAGTATTGACATGCTCAGGGGAACATCAAGGTCTGCAGGAGTTGAAAAGAAAAATCTTCAGGACTCTGTTTAAGTTACCCTATGAGTTCTCTGTATACTCAATGGAGTACAGTCTATTGTGGTGGAATGGAGTAGCCTGGAAGGGGGAATGGCTGGCTGGAACAGGAGCATTCCATACTGCAGTAGTTTGTAGCAGCTTCCTCTCACTGGTGCAAGCTCTGCTTACCATTGCTTAGAAAGGGAAGCTCCACTTTCAGTGCTCTGTGCCCTCAATTGTACTTTGCCTTTCCCTTCTTGCCTCCTTAGAGAGGCTAATGGTTTTTACTTTACAACTGTAAACCCTTAGAGTTGCTGAAGGAGAGCCTGTGGAAGAAGTAGTTCAAGAGATGACGTTGGATGAGTGGAAAAATCTTCAGGAGCAAAGTCGACCAAAGCCTGAATTCAACATCCGGAAGCCTGAAACCACCGTTCCTTCTAAAGCAGTGGTGATTCATAAGTCAAAATATAGAGATGATGTAAGCAAAAACTTAGATTTTTAGAGGGTTCTTCCTTTCAACCCTATGCTTTAAAAAATATGGCTTTATTATGCTGAAACATACTGAGAGATAGTCTGAACAGATGAAACATTACAGTATTAGAATATCTTGCACGTATTGGGAATTGCTCAAGTTTTTTTTAACTTCCAGCAGTATTTTTCTGTTCTTGATGGCTCAGTCGTATTGACCAAAAAAAGCTTTTTTTTGCTGTGGTCTTGTTTGCTACTTTGAAGACTTGTCATCCAGAGTTTGAAATCAAAACAGAACTAATGGTTTTCTGAAGCTTTTTTGAGTGCCAGGTGTTTTTATGATTTGTATTGTTGTGTAACTGCCAAAAATTATGATAGGCACAGCCCCTACATATTAGATGTTGCCTTAGCCCAGCTTCATGAGGGCTTTTCTTGCATTAGTCCCTATATTTTAGGTTTTAAATTGTTTAAGTTGTAAATAAAATAGTGTCATTGCAAATAAGATGGTTGTAATTCTTCATAGTTGCATTGAGGATTAGATGATACGCAGATTCTTTTCAAAAGCACCAAGATTTAAGCTTATAAGACCCAGGCAACTTCCTCTGCAACACCTGATAAACCACAACACTTTTAAGGTGACTTTGCCTTTTGGTTGTATTGAGCCCAAGAAAAAGCGCTACGTGAATTGCTTCACTTAACCAACAACTAATCAACATTCATTTCTGTGTTGTACGAACCATGGTTAAAAGTATTTACAGTGTAGCATCTTTGGCAGAGCACATTGACTCCCCTTTTTGCAAAGGACAAAGAGTTGGCTATTAAAATGCCAAGATAATAGGAGTGTTGTCATCTCTGTAACCTAAGAGACAAATTATTGTGACTGCTGTGCTAGCAAGGTGTAATATTGTTATATAGTGGTACCGTTGTTTTCAAACAGAATGCGTTCTGGGAGTCTGTTCGATTCCCGGAACCATTCGAAAACCGAAGCTCGGCTTTTGATTGGCTGCAGAAGCATCCTGCAGCCGATCTGAAGCCGCGCCAGATGTTCGGCTTCTGAAAATGGTTCAAAAAACGGAACACTCACTTCTGGGTATTGATAGTTCGGGAGCCATTTTGTTCCAAGGTACGGCTTAAAATGTTTAACAGTATTAGTACACTTTTGAGAGCAACTTGTCATTAGTGGCAGTTTAAATAAAAGCTGTCTTCTCTCACATACCTTACAGCAGGCATAGCTAAACTCGTCCCTCCAGATGTTTTTGGGACTACAACTCCCATCATCCCTAGCTAACAGGACCAGTGGTCAGGGATGATGGGAGTTGTAGTCCCAAAACATCTGGAGGGCAGAGTTTCCCTATGCCTGCTCTAAACCCCCTTATAGGTCTCCACTGGGTCAAAAGATATGGTGAGAACATTGTAGCAATTTTTGGGTTTGGTTTTTTTTTTTTAAGCTGCAACCGTTTCCTTTTCATGTCCCCCTTTCACAGCTCTTAGGAAGCTCCCGGTGGGTGATCTTTTTTGGGGGGGAAGAATTCAGGTTGTGTGTTTATAATCTAGATAAATTCTGTTCTAGGTGCTGAAGGAGGATTTTGAGGACGATGCTCACTTTTTCCGGAAAGCAGCAAATGACATCACTTCTCAGCTGGACATTAATTTTGGGAACCTGCCTCGTCCGGGGCGTGGAGCTAGAGGAGCCCGGGGAGGTCGCGGGCGTGTCCGGAGAGTCGAGGACTCAGGAGGACACAGGCCAGAAGTGATGGTAATGCTTCTTATTAGTGTGTTGCGTTAAGTCCTGCTTCCCAGATCTAGCGAATGCAGACTGAGCACTTCACCAGTTTAGACCAGGGGTTGGCAAGGTTTACCTCGCCTGGGCCGGTTCACTCCAGCGGAGATCCCTCTGTGGGCCGGATCGCACGTGCCCGCGATTTTCTGCATCTGCGCAGATGTGATTTCCGGCTTCTGTGTAGACGTGATTTCTGGCACTGCAGAAGCGAGTCCCTGTGCTGCGCTGCACGGGTTCAGTGCAGCACGGGGGACTCACTGAGCGAGCGACTGTTTGGGCGTGGCTCATGGACCGGTTAAACGACCTCTGTGGGCTGCTTGTGGCCCATGGGCTTTAGGTTGCTGACCCCTGGTTTAGAAAAATCACTCAAACTCAGTTATGGAGATTGTCAGATTTTCAGGAACTTCTTTTTTAAAAACAAACAAACCCCCTTCGGGAATAAAATGGGTTAGGAATTCATCTGAGTTCTCTAATAGTTTGGAGAAAATAGAGTTCTTGAGACCTGTCTGTAGACTCAAGAGGCAAGGAAATCTAAATTTATGAGCCCACTGCTGTTTCAGGACCACAACCACCTGATGGGCTCACCTGTGTGGGTGGAAATTAGGAGTTCTGGTTGGGAGGATGCCATAGCATGCATGCGCTGTTGGTGGGGGAAAGAGCAATAAAGGAGGCAGAATTTAGAATAAAAGAAACGAATAATTCCACTTCTATCCTGCCATTGCAAGTTTGCCCCCCCCTTTATTCTCACAGCTCTTGAGGTAGGCCAAGAGTGATTGACCTAAGGACTCCCAGTTGAACTTTTTGTGGTTGAATTGTGGTCACTTTAATTCTAATGCAAATTGAAATGCTATAGTTGTGAATTTTCAGACTCTTCAGAATTTAAGAACTTGGGCTTTACAGATTTTTTTTTATAAATAATAATAATCCTATATGCCTAATATACACAGACGCTGTCCATCCATTGTTTTAATAGCAGCTTACAGTAAATAATACTTGGGTTCGAAGGTTGCAGCGCCATAATAGAAACTGAGATGAACAAGAGTCAAATTTTATGGGCATCTCAGGATCTAGATAACACCGCCAGTTATTATCTAACTAGCAGAAAGGTTTTGAGATGTGCTCTTTTTTCCTTTTAGATGCACATCACTGCTCCAAACCCCGACGACCCCGAGGATTTCCCTGCTTTAGCTTGAAAGAACTGAATAATGGCGCCTCAAAAGTAGCTGTGACGTTAACAGCTCTATGTTGCTTTGGAAGAATATCATCCAAGCCTACAGAGAGAGATGACTTATGTGTGTGAATTTTGCACTTCTATTGTGTTAAGCGCCTAGACCTATCCTGTGGGCTAGGAGGCAAGGTTGAGCACCACTGTTTGGGGATTAGCTTTTCGAAGGCTTATGGTATCGTACGTGAGGGCTTTCAAATAAAGGTTCAAGGTGATGGTGTCAAAACAAGTACAGAGGGATGTCTCTTTGTCCATGGTGTCACAAACGTAAGCTATACCAGATTGGGTGGTTTTTGGTTTTTTTGTTTGTTTTTTTTTGAAAAGAGAGGATTGTTTTGAGACCTGATGGCAAAACCCCATAGGCACTTGGCAGCTGTTTTTCTGACCTGAGAGAAATGTACCTTCGCCTATGCAAGCAGTTGTACAATTTCGAGAGGTTAGCAAATAAACAAAAGCCTGCTCATTGCTTGGGGTGTGAGGTGGTGGTATTTTCACAGCGATAACTTTTCTTACTCCGTAACACTCGGAAGCTGCAAGCTGTAGTCTTCTTACTGTTTCGTTTCCAGTTTGGAGAGTGGATTTCTTCTGTGGGTGTCTTGGGAGTGAAGGTGACCAAAGAAATAACCGGGAAGCCCTGTGGGTGGATCACTGCAGATTGCAATGCGGGAATGTTCCCACCATCAATAAACATTCATACATACAGAAACTTAACTAGTTAAGTGAGTCCAAGGTTAGAACCCCTGATCTCTGTGGAGGTGTTTTTTTGGGGTGGGGTATGGCAGTGTGTTCCTTCCTGTGAAACCATACTTGAAGCTATCTGGCCTTAAGACAACTTTATACCACTTCGGTGTGGCTACTGACATATGAAAGTTTTATACAGGACTAATCTACTTGATCAATCCATCACTACTCACTGGGATTTCATCTACAACCGTAACAGCTTTGTTGACCCTTCTGAAATTGCATCGGGGTGTGTTCATCCAGTTTGGGACTAGGCTTTGCAGCTTCCTTGCCTAATTAATGAAAAAATGGCTTTTAAAAGCCTATCTTATTTTGCAGGAGTTACACTAATCACTGTAGGTAATTTAAGTGTGGGTACTTGTGAGTGTTGTACTTGGGCATTTCCTTTGAAATACAGAATCCCTCAAATAACCCCAGGTAAAAGTGTTATTCTGTAACACATGTGAATTTAATTATGGCTCCCTTGCAGCTAAGGCATGGATACAAATTCCTTCAGAGAGAGACAATCTATCAAGAAATTGTTTTCCCTTGTACGAAAGGGACCAGTGCCTTTTTATAGCAAGACTACACATTGCAGAGCCTGATATAAGCAATATATTTTATTTGTATACAGTTCTCTTGTATGTCAGTATTTATATAATCAAATTACACTGGTTTAATAAGAAACACACACTATCAGATCAAATTCCCAAGATAGTATTAATTTACCCTTAAAATACCTTTAGCAAAATAAACTTCCTTTCTGGATTTCTTTAAAAAATATTATTTGCTTTAAAAAAAGATGAGCAGTATTGATTACACCACATATTTGGAACAAATGATCTGTACAACAGTTTACAAGGCAATACATATAAAAACTGTAGGGCAACATAACTGGGAACTACAAGTGGCAACTCTGGGTGGGGTGGGGTGGGTGTTTTTGTCTAGTTTTGAAAAAGCACAGCTGTTGTCATAGCAGGTGAACGTTTGAGAATGACCTTGCCCTAAGTTGGCAAGTTTGAAAATGGTGCCGCAGTTGCGATAAACCAGTACTGACTTGGAATAATTTCGGGGGTTGGTGTGTACGTAGAAGGCAAAACCAGTAGCTGAAATGGCATTCATAATCATAATCTAATAGCTCCAAAAGCCCAAACTAAAGCAAATGATGCAAAAGAACTGTGAACCCTCTTTGGTTTGCAAACCTGGGAAATGCAACAAGCCCCACTTTAGGCACAAGAAAGGATTGAGAAACACAATAATATATTTTCCAGCTGACTTACCAGACTCTGTTCCTCAAAGATGGTTTGAGATACGTAAGACCTGGAACTAGAGTTCAGCAAAAACTACCAGTACCAAACTTAACATGAAGCAAGAGGTGCCTTAAATTGGAGCATTAGTTTTCAAGTGGCTGTTGTTGCAATTTCTGTTTGCGTTAAGGAACAGGAGAATTGTGTGTGAGAGAAGTGTGTATAGCAGGCTTCCTCAAACTCTGCCCTCCAGATGTTTTTGGCCTGCAACTCCCATGATCCCTAGCTAGCAGGACCAGTGGTTGGGGATGATGGGAATTGTAGATTCAAAACATCTGGAGGGCAGAGTTTGAGGAAGCCTGGTGTATAGTAAAATGTTCAGGGCTTAAGAGAAGTCATCTCCAAAGTTTGGTGGCTAACAGCAAATGCAATTCTGTACACACATGGCAGTAAATACCACTGAAAACTGTGGGGCTCCTAAGCAAACATGTCTAGGCTTGGGCTGTTAATGATTGAACTCCTCCATGCAACTTAAAGGTCTTCTAATCTTTATAGGCCAACATTTAAGGTTTTGAGTGTGGGGAGTGGAAGTGTGGCTGAAGAAAATCTGGGGAGAAGCCAGCCAGTGAAACAGTAAGGTGTGTGGACTAACAGCAGTTGTAGACTGTTAAGTAATCTTTCCTTCTATCAAGACCTTGCTGCCAAGCTCAAGCATACCTTGCAATTCAGTCTTGAGTGTCAACCTCCCAAGATCAATCTGTCTTCTCCCATGGGGCATCTTAAGCATTTCCTCTTAAGTTAAAGCAAAAGGCTGGCATGGACTCGGTCTACCAAATAGCACTTACGTTCAGGCCTCAGGTAACTGAAATATTGTTGCTTGTCTGTTTTTAGTAGTGGCTAACTAGTCAGTTAGTGCAATATTTTCAGAGGCAACAGGAGGAACTCTTCTAATGTTATGTTGTAGAGAGGAACAAACTTCAAGGGAATATTTGAGTCACTGAAGGAGAAACCCCACTAAGTAAAATTGGGGTGGGGGACACACACATTGATTATCTCTGTTAAAGATGAATATCATCCCTATGCCTTTCGCAGTCCCATAAGATCTGAATTTGCCCAAAACTGATTAGTAGACAATAGTTTATTTTTCCCCAGCAACTCAGAGAATTGACAAGCCAAGGCTATATATCTAGTAGGCTGTGATCTCAGCTAACCTTCATCCCCTGCCTAATAGGATTCAATAAGCTTACATTTTGGGACTCAGAGGTAATTAACGTAGAATCATACGAGTTGGAAGGGAGCCCAAGGCTCATCTAGTCCATGTACTGACCATAACTCTCTGGTAGCAATGCCCGTTGTAAGGAAAGGCAAGAGTTGCTGTTCTAAAAGCAAATTATATTCCCATGAAACAACTGGGCTTATATATATATATTAATTAGTTATGATTCCATATAAACTGCCTTCTCATATCCTAAAATTCAGGACCCTATGTATGTATATACTGATCGTATCAAATGGACTGATACTTGAGATCAGGAATTGGCAAACTTTTTCAGCAGGGGGCCGGTCCACTGTCCCTCAGACCTTGGGGGGGGCAGACTATATTTTGGGGGGAAATGAACAAATTCCTATGCCCCACCCAAATAACCCAGAGATGCATTTTAAATAAAAGGAAACATTCTACTCATGTCAAAACACTCTGATTCCCGGACCGTCCATGGGCCGGGTTGAGAAGGCGATTGGGCCAGATCCGGCCCCCAGGCCTTAGTTTGCCTACCCATGCTCAAGAGATGAACGCAGCACATTTTCTCATTATTTTTAGCAGACTGTATCTATTTGGATCCTCTTATTTGCCTAGCTCTACTGGACAAGATAAATACCCAATATGAAATGACTAGCAGCAGGAGACTAGACCCTGGGAAGCTTCCCAGTTCCTTGCTGTAGATCCGTTGGGCAGAAGGTGGCTTGGTCTCATGACCAAATAGCTGGGGGTGATGAGAGTTGTAACCCAAGCCTGGAGGGCCAGAGACATTACAAAGTCCTTACTCATAAATCACTTTTGCAGAGTAAGAGGGGTGGGGACTGGAGCTCACCGTTTGGTAATTCTAGTATTTGGTACCATGTACACAGGCTGTGAAACCAAATATCAGCTCTTATCAGTCCAGCATGATGTAGAAACATCACATTCTTTCAAATAATCTCCATGCGTGAAGTCTGCAAAACTCTTCAATGAAAGCTGCTACGCCATGGAGAGATTTTGTAGTAACATGAAGCAGCACTCTGATTTAAAGTAAAATGCTGGGAGTTACAGGCCATGAATAAGGGAACCAATTTTACCGAATGTGTCAGTCGTGGCAGTGAGAATTCAATCATAACATATTTATGAAACTATAGTTGTATTTCTTGACAACTGTTGGCAGTAACTTCTTCACTGAAACTATGATGGTTAGCAGCTTACTCAATGTCAAGTGGCTAGCAGTCTTAGTTTTAGGTTTCTTTTGCTAGCCCCACAAGAGCCAGGGCAGATACCCCCCCCCCAAAAAAAGTCAAATCCTAAGGCACAAAGCCATCGCCCTACTTAAAAAGTAGTAGCAACTGCTCTCAAGTAGATAGGTGTTCTTGTGCCACTTTCTGGCTCCCACAGCAATTTTTCCCTAGGCAGGAAAGAGCCGAGTGGAAGAAAGACAGCGTTCCTGGAGCAGGATTGTACCGCGCCTCCTGTCCCTGTAAGATCTAACAAGGTGGCAAATGCAGCTGTCAAAGTTCTATGTCCAATAACAAAAGGCAGAAAGAAGCATCATGGTGCTTTGGCCTCTTTCTTCCAACTTTTTAAAGCCACAAATGAAAATTATAGCTTAGGATGCTCCAGGTACACTTGCCTCCAGAGCTGCTACTAAAAAAGGTAAAGGTACCCCTGACCTACAGGTCCAGTCACGAACAACTTGGGGGTTGTGACGCTCATCTTGCTCTATAGACAGAGGGAGCCGGCGTTTGTCCACAGACAGGTTTTGGGTCATGTGGCCAGCATGACTAAGCCATTTCTGGTGAACCAGAGCAGCGCACGGAAACACCCTTTACTTTCCCGCCGGAGTGGTACCTATTTATCTACTTGCACTGTGTGCTTTCAAACTGCTAGGAAAGCCCTAGGCTCTGTGGTTTAGAGCTGCTACAGCTTCTCCATTAAAAAGGTCATCTAAAGCTGCAGTGTGTCAGACAAGGGGAGCAAAGAGGCTATTGCAACTCTGTCAGAGCTCAGTGCTAGAGCTCATGCATTTCTATTCAGAAGGTCCAGGTTCAATCTCTGGCTTCTCCAGGTAGGGCTGGCATATAGACTCCTGTCTGAATCCCTAGGTAAAGCTGTAGGCCAGGCATGGCCAAACTTGGCCCTCCAGCTGTTTTGGGACTACAACTCCCATCATCCCTAGCTAACAGGACCAGTGGTCAGGGATGATGGGAATTGTAGTCCCAAAACAGCTGGAGGGCCAAGTTTGGCCATGCCTGCTATAGGCTGTTGGACATCTTGGTGGCTGCAGCAGCCCTAAAGGCTTGGAGAGAGACTTCCCTAGCATTGCTTTTATAGACATGAGATGGTGTGTGTAAATATCTGCAAATAAAGAAAAGTTACTAGGAAGCTCTCCTTGCTTCCTGCATTCTGGCCCAAACCATTAGTGTTAGGATAGTTTTTCCTCTACCTGCACAGGAGAGCAACTTTCCAAAGTCGCTCTAAAATACGGCACATACAATCTTTACATGTACGTAAATTAGAAGCAGTAAGTAACACAACAGACAGTGGTGTAACTTGAAGAGGAAAAAAAAGAAACCCCAGGAAACAAAACCATGAAAATAAATCACACTTTGATGGACACTAGTTTAGTAGTCTGTTACCGCTTGATAAAAATCCTACTAAAATTAGGATAGTCAAAATTGTATGGAGCTGTTTATGCGGGGGGGGGGAATGAAGTATCACTTCTCTCCACCTAGGGAGAGAAATTACATTGATAACTTACATTTGTCATTCCAAATAGCTAAAATGCCACAGTCGTCTTGGTGGTTGACAGAAGCCAGATGATTGCCATCACATTTTATACATGAGCGCTGTACAGAAAAGAAAGCTCTTTTGATAACAAGAGTTATTCAGACCGAAGGCTAAAATTTACACGCTGCTTTTTATATTTGGGAATAATTTCCTAGCATTAAAAGTAAAAATGGTACAGTTTACAGTAATTTCGGGTCCTCACACAAAAGTTCTTTTCGCAAAACTAAAACTTCTTCCAACTAAATATAAAAAATAGACCACTGCTTTTTTTTTCTTTTTACAAAAAAGTTTCTTCCAATTGTTTTAATTGGCAGCAATGTCCTTTTGTTTCCCTTGCATCCTCTTCCACTCTTGATTGCTTTTTAACGCAACACAGTTCTGGTTCTTGGGTTGGGAGCGCTGCTGAAATGATAAAAACGAGGTGTGCAAGATGTCAGGTACACATGGCGAAACACAAACCAGTAATTTAAGCATCGCTGGCCAATATAAAGCTAAGCAAGCAAACAAACAAAAAGGGGGCTCGGGGAGGGAAAGAACCACTCACAGACGGCATTTTTGAAAACGATGCAGCATCTGCAGTAAACGAAAGCACAGGCCAAGCAACTCAGATTACAAACAGTGAAGCAGGGAAAGGGGCAGGGGGGAAAGAGTTCAGGTCTATAAAGGGACAGCAGTGGGAACAAAGTACCATAAGCGCATTTGTTGTAAAGTATCCCTCTTCCTCCTTTCCCTCTGAGGCATCAGACTGTAGGAAAAGTAGAGAAAGAAAACGTAAAAGGGGAAACAATTCTTTCAAAGACCAGTCAGAGTTTAATGCATGAAGTACTGTCGCCTTAGTCAGCTTTCAGTTTAAACAAGAAAGACCAAATGCAACTAACGATATTAAAAGCAGATGGAGATCTTTTAAAACAAAGTGTGTGTCCGTCTGTCCCCCCAGCATGGTTTTCATGGTTAAACTATCCCTGAAAGAAATTAAAAGTATTTCTTACTGTTTAATTAATAGTGTAGGACTTACGGTGTATTTGATCCTATTCTTCAAGTGCCTTTTAAAATCCATTCTCTCTCCACTCATCGTGTCAACATAATGTCTTGCTCCCTAAACTGCTATCTGTAGCAACATGGGACGACTCTTTCATTTGTAGCAAAGGTTTCCAGCCATTTTCAAGAGAAAGAGGGGAGGGGAGTTACTTAAGCACTCTTGAAAACTGCGTAGGAGCTTAAGATCCGAGGGGTTTTTTTTTGGTTTTTTTTTAACTGGCTGAGGCAATCAGATGCACCCGCTCCGTATAAGTGCTTGTGAACAACCCCCGATATAGAAGCAGTTCTACATATATGTAAAGTACTTTTCTAACAATGGTTGTTTCCCCTACAATAGAATGTCTATGCTGTCGCCACCCACAAAGTGCCTGGTGGTAGCACAAGGCTTTCTCTGTAGGGCATCGGGGGACCTTACACAGAGCACCTCTTAAGGCTGATGAATGTGGCCTACTTTGCAAGATCTGTCACACAAGTGTGTCTTGCGTATATACAACAGATCATTGCCCTTAGAAGTTCAATCTACTGACCAGACCAAGGACTGTGGGCACAATGAAGATTATGAGACTGGGGTATGGAAGGAGGCAAGGCTTCCAAAGGAAGCAGACTTATTTCCACCCCCCAGGGCATTTGCTTTTCTGTTTATGCGCCACAGCACTGCACCAAGGGATACATAAAACTGCTGTGTGGCCAACACTGCAAGTTGCTTTTGAAAACAACTCCCTCCACGCCCCATTTGGGTCACCTGTATGTTTATAGGGTTTGTTCAGACTTTTCCAGCATTATACAAGTCAGTTCCCACATCTCCAAAATTCACTTCTGTGTGCCTTACTTACTTCTGCGTGGGGAATGCGGTGTGCCAAATTCCCTTCTGTATATAGGACTTTGAGAAAACTAGTAATTATAGAATTACTAGTCTTTGCCCTTTACTGTATGCCCTAGTTTAGAATTCCGGAGTATGGGCTGTAGCCAATGCCAGTTCTTACTCTGAGAACACCCACTGATAGCCCCTCTGTAAAGAGAAAAGAGTCCTTCCATTCAGGAATTTGGACACCTTGGCAAACTATTGTTGGGGGAAACCTGGAAACGGAAGACAGAGAGCATGATTTTGCAACCCATAATCTTCCAAACTGTTTTTTTAAAAAACAAAATAAAAAATTCTTTCCAGTAGCACCTTAGAGACCAACTGAGTTTGTTCTTGGTATGAGCTTTCGTGTGCATGCACACGAAAGCTCATACCAAGAACAAACTCAGTTGGTCTCTAAGGTGCTACTGGAAAGAATTTTTTATTTTGTTTCGACTATGGCAGACCAACACATCTACCCACCTGTAACTGATGTTTTTTTAAACACAGTGAAGCATAACAGATTTGTTTCATCTTCTCACTTAACATATCATTTCTAAAATTTCACAAGATAGGATGAGCCACATCACAAGTGCGCCTTGGCTGGTACCTGGATGTGAGCGTTTCCATTCTCTATTAAATGTTTGATATTATTTGACTGAACAATTGTGCAAGAGGCTGAACAAGGGGAGCGTTCATCACTATCAAAGGTGATGTAGAAAACTGAGGTGGGGAATCATTTTAGGCCCGAGGGCCACATACCCTCACAGGCAGCCAGGGGTAATATTAATGCGAGTCTTACCACTGTGCAACAGATTACAGTCCAGCCGTGCAAAAAAAAAAAAATCAGGTTTCTACACATACACCTGTCCATTCAAATTTCAGCCAAACAAGAGGCAATATCAACAGTTTGAGCACACATTCTTGGCAAAGCACTTAGGAAGAGGGTGACCTGTCAGAGGAAGGGAGCCGGGGGGAATTCTGAGGGCCAAAGGAAGAGGTCTGGAGAGCATTTATGCCTAGGCCTGCGGTTCCTCACTCCTGGTGTAAACAACCAATATCTGCTACTCAAACATCAGCGTTCAATTCCTCTCTAACCTCGGTTCCACTAAAGTCAAAAGAAATATGGCTACCACAAAACTACAGGAAACTATTGGGTGATGCTGTATATATGATCCAAAACTGGTTTGAAGTCCGTATCTTGCTAGCAGTTTCATAACTTTTGACCTGGGAATATATCGCAAATCACGATGTGTGTGTGTGTGTTTGGGCATGCGCTAAGCAAAAAATCTAAATGTGGAGAAATCCACGAAGCCAGCCAATGCTCTCAATTCCTGCAGTCCCAGTTAACTCTGCCCCCTCAGCTCTCTCTTGCTTCCTGCGGGGGGCAGCAAATCACAAGAGCATGTGCCACCAAAAATTACAATGCGGGAGAAAAACGTTAAGCCGGCCGATGCCTCTACATAGCTCCATCCTTATTTCAGACATTGTGATTTATCAGTATATCGCAATGTTTAGCCGGTGATATATCACAATAGTGAAAACCAGATATTGCCCGGCCCTACTGTGTACTTTTTAAATCTCAATTATCCAATGCCTAAAATATCCAATTCATGCAACGATTTAGCCTGTGGGCCCTTAACCTACTGACCCAAGATATCTTCTAAGGAAAGGGCCCGTTCAGATGCAACACAGCTTGAGCCTTGTGCCTGCATGTTCTGTTCTTGCAGCACTTTTTCTCTCCTTGGCACATCACGATTGAAGACTTTCTTGGCTAACCAAACCTACAGGGCAGAATCCTTGTTGCATGAGCAGAAATCTGCTCATGTAAGAAGCTCCACCTTCTCTTCTCCCCCTGCAGCCTCCCTATTTTCGTCAAAGGGTCCTCAGAGAGAAAGGAGAAGGGAAGGGGTGGCATGTTTGTGCATATGGTTTGTGCATATCTTGTCTTAATAAGGCAAGATGTAATATCTGAATCTGGTCAAGTAAAAAGTGTGGAGATTGAAGGCAGAGGTCTATTAGAGTGCAATAGAAATAGAATGTTAGGGATATTTGAAGACAAAGACGTTCAAATAAAGGCATACCAAAGATAATAATAAGACTATGCAGAAGGGAGGAGGAAAGATAGCCAGCGAAATCAGCAGGTTTTGAGAAACTGGTTCATTGTTCATTCTGCTTCAACAAGCTGAGTAAATAGTGGACTGTGAAAGTAGTGGAAATACGAATAATTTTGAAACAAGAAAAATATTAAAAGTAAAAGCAGGAATTATTTCTGCTGAAGCCACTTAGAAAAATAAGTATTGTCCAGATAAAATTTCATTGACATTGGTAAGGATGGGTGGCTGTTAACTGTCACAAGGTGTTTCATTCACTACTCTTCTTAAAAACGCAAGAGTAAGACCATGCGCCTCGATAGCACAAAACAACAGTGTTGTAGCAAGTGGATTCGGGTGAGGGGCTAGTAGAAAACAGAAGAAAAGAACAGCTGGAGAAGGGGAATGAAATGCTGGATAGAGGTGACAAAGCTTCTCAACAAAAGGACTCTCACCAAATACTTCCAAGGAGGAAGGTAAATATTTGCCCAGCCAGGACACCCTGCTGCCTTGGAACTAGATCATGTGGTTGGAGGGGGAGGGGGGCACAGAAAAACCATACTAGCATCTCTACTGCAAGAATACATTTCAAAATGCACCATCAACAATCAAATTTACAACCCCCCCAAAAAATAACATGCATTTTTTTGAAACTCTGATGTAATGCAATTTCTATTTCCTTCTGTTAAACTAATGGCCAGTCTAATGGCCAGTCCTCTTTCAAGTGCTTTGTTATTAAAACAAAACAAAACCCAATAGTTCTAAAATAAACAACAGCATAGCTACTTGAGCGTTTTGTTTTTGATGATGTGCACTTATGCACTAGCAGCCGTCATCTTACAAGAAACGTATTCCCCTTCCTCTCTCACGCAGGACACAATACCAAAATGGTGCTTGCCATCTACCGTTCTTTTTTCCTTTTTTTAAAAAAAGTAGCACCTGTACGTTTTTCAAATTGGCGACGGATTAAACATGGGTATCTTTTAGTCATTCAAAATCTATCTTAAATGCACTAATTAAGCAACAAAGTATTGCAATCCTGTATGTCGAAGTCCCGACTGTTTTCTATAAATACCACGCCTCCTGCTCAGTTCTTTAAGGTCTTTGCCTCTAAGTAGAGGAGGCATTTATGTAATTTTCATATTCTTATATCTAAGAGACTCTCTCGCCTACACAGAAGTCTTTTAAACTTGTTTTACAAGGGGAAGTTGGTGGTATTAAAACATCTTTTACTGATTTACTTCAGCTTACATTCAACCTTCATACGTGGCTTCTGAGGTTGTCACCCATCCAGGCAATGGCCAGAGCTGGACCTGCTTAGCTTCACAAAGATGGTGGCCTCATGTGCCTTCATGATACATTTTATTCAAAACATCCACATTTAACTCAAGCAGTTCTGTCCTACATACAGTTTTCCAATACATTGGCAAAGGATACTTGGACCAGGCTGGATGCAACAACAAACCATATTTTAGCTTTATGTGTGCGAGCAGCCGTGTAGTCCTGGTCTCGCGTGCTCCCCGTTCCTCTCCCCTCTTACGAGTCATGCCGTAAGGAGAACATCATCAGCATCCACTTCTACCTTTAAACTAACTGGCAAGAGCTCTGATTAGTTTAAACTATACTTTCAAGTATGCCAGGATCACAAACCACGATTTGACGTGGGCTTATTTGAAAAGGGGACCCCCCCCTCCCAAAAGCTAAACGTAGTTCCTCCCACCCCTCAGATTCAGATACAAAAAGAAAACAGGTTAGTCCAAAACTTAAAAGAGGATGCTTCTGACCTCATGAAGGAGGGAAGGGGGAATCTGTGAACGCAAAGCTCACTGCTGCTTGCACCAAAACTACGGCTCAGTGTTTGTCTGAAAGCAGCATTTAATTCAAGCAGCAGAAGCCTGGATTTTATTTAAAGTTCAGCCTTCATTAATTGACACTGTCTGCAGGGCAGCGCAGTAGTTCTCACCTCTTAAAACTGCCTTTTCTTGCAGTAGACCTGGTTGTTCTTTTAGAATGGCCTGAGCTGTCAGAATTGCTAGATTCAGGCTGTTTACTTTTCTGAACACTGGACTGCAGAATTACCCTGAAAGGAGTAGGAGAAAGAAATTACTTAAAAGTAAACTGAAATGTGCATAATGTACGAAGATAAATATGGCAGAGAGTTTTCTACAAAGATGTCTAAAAGACAGGATTTTGTGGACAAATGTTTTAGGTCTTTCCTCATTGAGTGTGTGGTAGTATTCAGATGTCTGCTCTGTTTTAAACCCATTTAAACTTTTCATTCAGACTATTAATACGGCCAGCCATTTTGGGCTCAAGTTTTTACTTCCAAAACAGAGAAGCAAAGGGTTTTCTTTCTCTTTATGGAGGAGCAAGATCCTACCATACAAACATCTCTGCCATTACTCCTGAATGTCTTAGACAAGGCACGGGTGGCCACACAATCCAACATATGAACTGATACTATGAAATATCTAAATATAAAAAGGAGAAGTGATTGACCACTGGAGTTTCTAACCAAAGAAATTGGTTTTTATACACACTGAAAAACCGTCTGTGAATCCCTACACTGGGGCTCAGGACTTGCAAATGAACTCTTTAGTTTTCAAAAACTTATGTGAACCAACACTTTATTTAAAACAATATAATTTCTGCTTTGCTGCTATCCTGTTCTCCTAATGTCCTTGTTTTGTTTTCATGCTTTCCATAGGCGGTGAAGCAGGAACAAACTTCTCCTTAAATTCCTCCACTTCACTACCCAGTTATTACTGGAGAGATTTCATCAGCATACTTTACCCAACTGCATCCCTTCCCCTCCTAGCTGGTGCATGCTCACATAGCATCTTGGATAATCATTTCCAGAGGGTGATGCTTGGGGAGTACTCTTTGGCCCTGTGGAGCCTTCAATGTAGAGTTCCTCAAGGTTCAATTTTATCCTCAATGCTATTTAACATCTACATGAAACCGCTGAGTGAGGTTATTATTCAGAGTTTCAGAGTACGTTGTCAGCAATGTGCTGATGACACACAACACTATTTCTCCTTTACATCTGCAGGTGAGGCAGTGGATGCACAGGACCACTGTCTTGCCTCGGTCATGGACTGCAGCTCAATCCAAGTAAGACCAAGGCATGGTCAGTGTGCGGCTCCCTAGTGGATGCCTGCTCTTGATGGAATTACAGTGGTACCTCCGGTTGCAAACTTAATCCGTTCCGGAGGTCCGCTCGGAACTGGAAACTGCTCGTAACATGAGGAGCGCTTTCGTTAATGGTGCCTGCTGCCGCTGCCGTGCTGCCAGAGCACGATTTCCACTTGCATCCCGGGGCAAAGTTCGCAACAGGGGGCATCTACTTCCGGGTTAGTGGAGTGCGTAACCCAAGGAATTCGTAAGGGGGACGGTTTGCAACACGAGGTACCACTGTACACTCCCTCTGAAGGAGTGTGTACTTCTGGATCCTTTGCTTTTGCTGGAGGCTCAGGCGGCCTCAGGGGTGCGGAGTGCCTTCCATCAGTTCTGGCTGTTGACCCAGCTACTCCTCTATCTGAACAGGGATGACCTAACTTCTGTTGTCTATGTTCTGGTCATCTCTAGGTTGGATTACTGCAATGTGTTGTATGCAGGGCTGCTTCTCAGGATGGTTTGGAAACTTCAGCTGGCACAGAATTTGGCGTCCAGGCTCCTCACCGGGGCAAGACGGTTTGAGCACATTACGCCAATCCTGGCCTGACAGCACTGGCTGCCAATTAGTTTCCAGGACCGATTCAAAGTACTGGTTTTGACCTACAAAGCCTTAAAACGACTCAGGACCACAATGCTTCAAGGACCAGCTCTCCCTATTTGAACCACCCTGGACCCTGCAATCATCATCTGAGGCCACTCTTCATGTGCCTCCTCCACGAGAGGTCCAGGGGGTGGCAACACGAGAAGGGGCCTTTTCTGCAGTGGCTCCCAGTTTGTGGAATGCTTTCCCCAGGGAGGGTTGTCTGGCACCTTCATTATACCTCTAAGGGCACCAGGGGTTCTCTTCTACCAAGCCATTGGCCGATTCTATGTCCTTTTAAATGTGTTTTTGGGAGGGGGGGTTATTGGTTTGAAATAGGGGGGGTTATTGGTTTGCTCTTTTTTGTGTTCTTGTTTTTATTATGTATTTTGTGTTTTCATTTGGTACTTTTAGGCTGTGAGCCACCCTGAGATCTTCGGATGAAGGGCAGTATACAAATTTAAACAAATAAATCCCATATCTTCAAGAAGCAAGATTCAGCTCTGATACTATGTAAGAATTTGCCCCAGTCTGTTCCTGTAAGCGATTAAGTGGGCTGCAATAATATTTCTGTTCAGTGAAACTTTCCAGGAGGGGCAATGGCTAGGTGACTATGGATTTCTTTATTATTATTTTTAAAAAATAAAATAAAATAAAAAACAGGGCTTATATTATTGTTATGCTTTCAGTTTATTTCTATTTATTCTATTCTTAGCCACTTTAGATATATGAAAAGGCATTCCTGAAAACTTTAAAAGGACAGTAAAAATTCAGGTCAGCTATTAAAAAAAACATTTTCCTCCACAAGTGGTATGAACCAGTCACTGAGAGGACAATTAACAGAGCAATCCTAACTTACCTTTACACTAGATGGGAGGAAGAAGAAGAAGAAGAAGAAGAAGAAGAAGAGTTTGGATTTGATATCCCGCTTTATCACTACCCGAAGGAGTCTCAAAGCGGCTAACATTCTCCTTTCCCTTCCTCCCCCACAACAAACACTCTGTGAGGTGAGTGGGGCTGAGAGACTTCAAAGAAGTGTGACTAGCCCAAGGTCACCCAGCAGCTGCATGTGGAGGAGTGGAGACACGAACCCGGTTCCCCAGATTACGAGTCTACCACTCTTAACCACTACACCATACTGGCTCTCAGTATCAGCTGAGTGATCAGCTGGTACAATGAGAGACAGATCCACTCCTCGGCTATTTCACAGTAGCCAGAGCAGGAGGTGGGGGACAACAGATTTCATCCCCCTGCCAGGGGCCCCAAACATAGGTTGTAGGGACTGGGATGACAGGCATTGTTTCAGTGATTCTGTGGGCATGTGAGGGTAGTGGCAGCAAAGGGCCTATGGTTCTGGGGTATCCATAGTCAGCCCCGATCAGCCCCCTTTCTTACCTCCTCCACCCAACATCACTGGTGGAAGGTCTATGCCAGTGGAGATCTAAGTGTCTTCTCAATGGTCCACCTCCATCTCCATCATAGCATCACTCCCAGGGACAAAGGATTGCTCCATTAAGATGTTAAATCCCTCTCCTACAGCAGTGACCCCTCCCTCTCCCCCCACATTTTGTAAGTGGGTGCCTTTCAGATAAGTGACAGGTTCTGCAAGACTGCAACTGTAGTGGCAGCTGCAAAGGGAAGAGACAGTTTAATCCCTTCACTGTCATTGCCTCTTTCGCTTTGTGACTTGCAGCTGCATCCACCAATTCATTTCACTGGTTGCAATGCATAGCTCATTGCTTCTACTGCGAGACAAGAAATGTGTCTCAAGTCTCCAGGAGTTAATAAAATGCAAGCTATTCTAAGCACACTAAGGCTGATGTGTACACAGTGATTTACTGCATTTTTAAAATTAAAAATGCAGGATATGCTACTTTCCAGAAATAACAGAGAGCAAGACAATGGTCTGCAGCTATAAAGCATCTGTATGAAACTGCTAGGAGCTGCTATCAAGGGTTTTGGAGCAAGGTTCCAGCAGTATGAATGACATCCACTTCTTTCTCTTCATTCCCTGCATTGCAGGGGGTTGGACTAGATTGCTCTGGGAATCACTTCCAACTGTACAAATCTATGATTCTATATTTATAAAGTTAAGGAAATCCTCTATGCCTCATTTCTGTAGGTTTAAATTGGAGCATATAACCGATTAAGCTAGTAAGGGTGAGCAGAGTTAAGGACTGAAAGTTGCAATGAAGCACAAGCTGCTCAACACAAAACCTTCTTGTTAAAGATATAGGAAAATGTGAAATATTCCAAAGTATCACTAGGGGGCGTAAGGCCTCGTTCTTTAAATCGGCCCAGTACAATCCAAGACACCACAAAATTTCCTTTTTCATAAACTATTCTACATTTACACCCTAAATCAGACAGAAAGGAGGGATTTAAGACTTTTATATGCAAAAAATTCCAGAATACCTGCAATCCAGAAAATAGTTTTGTCCTGTTACATCCCTTTTACAGCACAATCCTATGCAGCCTTGTTCCAAGGGAAGCATGCATAGGATTGCAAGTTTCAGTGTCTGACCTATACTGCACTGACAAAGCATCTTTTCAAATCCATAATCTGAGAATCGAAATCCAGCACAGATTACTGAGGCAAGGTAGCTATTCAAACTAGTCCAGAACTAGGAGATGGAGAAACCCCAAACGACCTTTCATCATATGCCGATAGGAGGGAACACCAGACAAGAAAAGAACACCATCCATCCTGCAAATGTCTGGAAGTTTTCGAAGGGCAATTCTAAAGCACACAAATCACAATCGGTTTTTCTTGTAAAAGCAAGTAGCCCAGGTTCCATGATGCCTTGCAAAAAAGGGGGGGTGGGGTAGGAAAAAAGAAGAAGGCTGTAAAAGCTTGGTGCATGCATTTATGAAAGAGGCCAGAAGGTGAACTTCTGTAAAGAATGTAATAGGGACACACTTACACTATGACTCTGTCAAGGGAGGTCCTGGTGGACCTAGGTTCTTAACCCATCTAGACAGAATAGGAGGTTGGGAAGAAGGGAGCCACACACAATCCACCAGATGACAATGCTACTCAGGACAGAGACCAGCATAGCTAGGAGACATCTAAAAAGGAGTGAGGGTGGGAAGGAAGAGATGGATATGAAATCAAACGGGAAAATCAAGAACTTTTTTTTTTTAAAAATGAAATGAGTGGTACATTTCAGCCAGTCGCAGTTGAAAAAAAGAAAATAGCTCTGTGTTCTTTGGTGCTGTTGGGGGGGGGAATCCCTTCCCTGTTCAAAGGCCATGCTGTATTTCTAGGGAGATTATTTTAACCTTCCTTTGATTTACAGGGTAAATCTAGGAAGGATTCTGCAAATCACTTTTCACCTAACTGCCCCACACCCACCACAAACTCTGCCTTAGCTAGAAATTAACTGATAGGTTTGTCCAAATGCCATTTAAGAATACAATTTAAGAGCCTGCTGGATCAGGCCAATGGTCCATTTAGTCTAGCATCCTGTTCTCACAGTGGCAACCAGGTACTTAATGGGAAGCTAAAAAGCAGGACCTGAGTGCAATCTCCGCCCTTAAAAATATAGAGACACAAAACCTTGCTCATAATATAGCGTACCGGTATTAAATGCTCTCTGTGGGAGCATCCATCAATTAGGCTACATCTGCTACATCTAACAGCAACACATCTGCTTCACTAATATTTGGTCTGCCTGATCTAACAGCAACACGAGCATCAAAACATACATACACGCTTCAAACAAAACAGAGAGAGAGAGAGAGAGATGTGCTGCTTTTCTACATTAAAATTGTATTTTAAAAGTATTGCATACTTTTTACCCGATATGCTTTTTTTCTAACCATAATGCACATGCAAAGGAACTTCTTTTGGCCAAAAGCCTTCACATTCACACACACACAAACATAGGGACCTGCTCCAGCAGCAGTTTCCCTAAAAGCAGAAAGCAAGAAACTTCTAAGCTATGGGTAGGAAAACCAATCTTGGAAGGGCCTTGTTTTGCAGCAGTTTTGTTTTAAAAAATAGACTGAAACAAAGAAGCTTTTAGGCACTGATGTAATGTTCGGTTTAGTAAGTGTTTTGTGATTTAGCCAATGAGCCTGATATGTTAGGAGATGTGAACCTCACAGTGGCAGAGAGGAGAATTTACTGATGGTAAGGGAATGAGAAGACGTGGACATCAAGGTGACAGCTAGTGGCAATGAATTGTGTGCACCTTTCAGAGTACCTAAAAACATACTGAGGAAGTCAGTCTTTAAGAAAGAGGCCTTTGCATTTACAGATGCAAAATAAAGTTAACTTACGTTAGAGGAACTGAGTTTGCTTTTGACTGCCGTTTACTTTTCAGGGCACGAAGCTTATCTCCTTGCGTAACTGAGTGCATTTCTTCTTCATCATCACTGTACTGTAAATAAATGGTAAATCATTGGAATAATTTATAGTATACTTCAAAGTCTTGATGATGATGCATAAAACTTGATGCGTACCAGACCACCAGTGAACTAATGAAATTTTGCACCTAAAGTAGCAACAGATTTCATAAAAACAATTCTTCAACATTTTGGTGCGTATCTGTTTATTTTCTTGTTAACACAGGTGTAAAAACCCACAGGAGGAACCCCCTCTCCTCAGCAACAGAAACTTGTGTATCTCTCTTCTGCTACTCAGATAAGAATATCTAAATTATGTCCTTTCAATCTTGCTCATTCGTCACACATTTTTCCCTACTCTTAGGATGCTTTTTAGGAATGGGAATACAGAAGGGCATACGAAAAGAATCCAACCACTTTTGCTTCATTATACCCACATTTAGCAATGCCCTAAGATTTACAACAGAGGAAATTCGGAGTTCTTGGTAGAATAATGCAGGAAAAGAGGAGAAAAGGACACCAAGGACTCAGGCCAAAATAACAAGTCTCTTGTAGGTTTAATTCCTTGAGGTTTGTAATACAAAAACACACAGAAGATGATTTCTTATTCTTCGTTATATGGAAGCTGCCCCTAGATCGTTTCCATCGCAAGAACTCTGATAGACTTCTCTTGCAAGAAGAAACCAAATTTATCCATCTTTCCAATACGATTTCTCCCCGGGGTCTGAACAACCATCAGGACTTTACTTCCTTTCTATAATTTGCTCTAATTTATACTGTAACTTTAAGACCAACTGTATCACTGTTGCTTTAAATTCTCTCAGTAGATTGTTATAACTCTTTTTGTAATCTCAAACTGTACCACTGCCACTTTAATTCTTTAGCAGACCACACCTTATCTTTCTCTTAAATTCCACAAATGCATTTGAGTCACTCAACTCGAAATAATTGGTACACTTTGACCTGAAAACTCTTAAGACACTAGTAGGTAATATTAACTTTCCCTGTACATTTCTTTGTATATTTCATATATGTGTTTGTAAATCTATAGATGACTAAATCTGTTGACAACTTCAGACTTTCGATATGATAATTAACATAGGGTCTCTTAATTTTCCAGCTGAGGAAGAATACCGAAACAAGGCCTTGTCCTGGCGTTTTCATTTCATTTGTATTACAAACCTCAAGGAATTAAACCTACAAGAGACTTGTTATTTTGGCCTGAGTCCTTGGTGTCCTTTCCCCCTCTTTTCCTGCTAAGATTTGCAACAGCACGACATTCAGGTGATTACCGGTTCAGAATCTTTACTGCTGCCAATCTGACTTTTGGAATCATTAATTGAAATGTCATCTACTCCTGAAAGAATTTTTGTAACAGTGTATTTTGCTGTCTTCCTTAGCTTTGCACGGAGAATATCACCTTCCAACCAAAGTTCTGACTGTTTCCTGTTACAGAGAGAGAAAATACAGTAGAAATTACCAGAATCAATTTTTTACTACATTTATAAATCCAAATTCATAGGTTAAGCAGAGTCCAGTAGCAGGTGTGCCATCCTCTAATGTGGTACAAAATGGTTCTCAATATAGTCATGTAAAATATTTATCGCATTGCATTCAACTATGCCCTTCCATTTGCAGAATTGTTTTGACCTAGCAGCCGTTTCCAGTAATTGGAAAATGAGGTTATTTTTTCCCCAATTCCTCCTCCTTTTCTCTGCAACACCCCCCCCCAAAAAAGCAATCTGCTCTGGAGGGTTAGTGGAATCTTTGGAACAGCATGGGAAGTAGTGTAGAGGGATGCAGGGGAAAACATTAAAATCTGTCTCCCTTATATTAGAGGAGTGGATCTCAGCTGAATCAAAAGCCCTTTTGTGAACAGATGGATGCAAACCAGAGTTGTTATTTTTAATTTATTTTTTTACATAAACAACAACTATAATTTTATTTCCACCTTGAAATTTTTTACTGAAAGGCAGGAGACAAACATTTCAGAGAGCAATTGCTGTTGTTTGTTTAAAACAATTGGAAGTACTAGTAGATGAGAAAGTTGCTTTCAGTCTGCTGGCAGGCTTATTATGAGTGCCAACTGAAGTCTTGCAGCGCACTTGTTTGTCATACTAATCAGATGCTAAGACATCAATCAATATTGATATTTTAATCACTGCATTTTAGACATTTCATTGCTATGTCTTGTGCATGTTCTTTACCTTAAAAAACAATAATGTTTCATTTCATTTTTGTATACACTTCAGTACTAATTCATATATATATTGATGTATCTACCCAATTCTGTGGCATAGTCTATAATTTTGAGGTTGGGTTTTCTGTTTTCCTTTTTTTTTCTAAAAGGCTTAGTGAATATGACAGTCCAGGCAGAATATGTGCACAACTGCAGAGGCTCTGTGATTTCAGCTTCAGTCAGTAATGCACATTCAGCTGCTGAATTCTACTGCATACCCCGCAAGTGTCTCATGGGGAAAAAAGGGGGACATCCCATTTTTTCCCCTCATGATAGAACAGTGGCCATTTGGGTTGCTGTGGTGTTGTGCAATTTCATGGTGCCATTTTTCCTTGAAAAAAGCACTTTTGGGGGGGCCACAATCTCACATGGTGCCCCATAACATGGGTTTTAGGGCGCTGTGCCTAAAGAAAGCTTTTTTTGGGGGGGGAGGCCTGCAGCACAAAATCACATGAGACCACAGCAACCAAACTGGCTGGTATGCTCTCACAATAAAAAAAATGGGAAGATGGTGCCTGGAAAGACAGCATCCCTGATTTGGGCTTCGTAGTGTTGGAAGGTATGCTACTGATGGGAAGGCAAGTCAAAGGCACCACAGCTCTAACCAGATGCCGGTGATTGCAGGCTGCTTATACTGCGGTTTCCGATTTACGTGTAAAGCAGCAAGGAGCAGACCAAGCCAGCAGTCAGAATTACCAGTGTCTTCAGAAGGCACACAGCCAATCGCTGCTCCCTATGTGGGTAACTGCTGTTTTACGGTCCTAACCTCCTTTAACCCATATTTAATATATCAGAAGGCAGAATGGTCATTACCAATTTGTATGAGGCCAGGTCCTGGCCACAGCATGCAAATAATTAAATAGTTTCAGCACTGATTCCATCTTCTGGGGGGGTGGGGAATGGGTTTAAAGGATTACTTACTCCAACAGGAAGTGCTGCTGTGCTCCAATCACAGAGCCAGGTCTGCAGATTCTAATCCAGGCAATAGCTTCAGCAGCAGTCATCCTGTAATGCTTCATAATGTAACAGGCTATAAGTGTGCCAGTTCTGCCAAGTCCAGCTGCGTGGAACACAAATAAACTCGTTATTTTTTCTGGCTTTTGCAAGCTGATCCTCATTCACGCTTTATCATGCTTTTACTGCAAACCACAATTACTTGGGCCCTACATTTCTTAGAACAGGCCTTCACAAAAAGGAACACCAAGCACATCAGGCCATGGATTTGGTGTGTGTGTGTGTTGGGGGACGGACGGACGACACACTATATAGCTCAGTCATACATCACATGCTCTGCATGCAAAAGGTCCCAGGTAAAATCCCCAGCATTTCCAGTTAATAGGATCCATCGGGATGCAGATGATGAGGTTGCCGTTTGTCTGCCTCTGGAGAGCCACTGCCAGTCAGAGCAGACAGCCCTGGGCTAGATGCACCAATAGACAGACCTGCTATGAGGCAGTTACCTATGCCCCTATTCTGGCTGGAGATAATATTCTTTTCTGTAACTGACAGTATCCTCTGTGGTCAGCTCAGAGTGCCCTGTTGATGTATTTTATAAACAAATTCTTAAACAGCAAATGCTTGAGCAGATCCAAGCTTGAATGAAGCTCCTCAGCTTTCATCAATCTCTTTGAATGGTTAGGGGATGCTCCTGAGCTGAGCCACCTGTGGCCCTCTGGGGAAATGGGGGGGGGGGCGCTACACAATTTTCAACAACTCTGCTCCCTCCTAACCCCAAGTTGCTCACAGCTCACCCCATTCAGGAAGTGCTCCCCAACCTGTTTGGATTCAACACACTGTATTCGTAATCAAAACTTGCTAAACTGCACCAAATGCATACCTGGACATAAGGTGGCAGTCAAAAGTTTGTTCTGGAAGGGATATTTCAAAAGTTTTTGATACCCAGATTTGTAAAAACAAAAAAGCAAACTGAAATATATCCATATGTTATTCTGTAAGGATGTTCACCTTTATTATTACTTCCAAAGGCTTGAGCTGCACATTGTCACTTTTCTCCCATAAAAAAAAACTTTTGTAAGTTATCACTACCTCTTGGGTGACTTATGATGAGGGTTACCTGCCAAAAGCATGATGTTTAGAGGCTTACTGCTTCCATTTCTTAGTCTCTAACTAAACTATGGTGCTGGAGAAGACTCTTGAGAGTCCCATGAACTGCAAAAAGATCAAACTTATCCATCCTTAAAGAAATCAGCCCTGAGTGCTCACTGGAAGGACAGATCCTGAAGTTGAGGCTCCAGTACTTTGGCCACCTCATGAGAAGAGAAGACTCCCTAGAAAAGACCCTGATGTTGGGAAAGATGGAGGGCACAAGGAGAAGGGGACGACAGAGGATGAGATGGTTGGACAGTGTTCTCGAAGCGACTAGCATGAGTTTGGCCAAACTACGGGAGGCAGTGGAAGACAGGCGTGCCTGGCATGCTCTGAACGACTGAACAAAGACTATGTATGATTAGCAAGATTCCACATGGAAGTTGGAAGTAGTAACCTAGCAAGAGGCCACAGCAGTTAGGGATGAGATGGAAGAAAAAACAGACTTCCAACATTCTAATGACAGAAATGTCAGAATCCTTGCAGTACAAATTAATTTTAAGAGAAACTGGTGTGGTTTTGGTCAAATTGCTTAAAAAAAAAAAAAAAAAAAAAAGCTGTATAATGGCGGAACTAAGTGATGGTAAATAATGCATGCTGTGAATGCTATTCCAAAAAGTTAGCGTCAATTACTTTAAGTCATGATTCCTGTACCTTTGCAATGAACTGCTATAGCACCTTCAGCATTTTCACAAATATTTAGGAATGTTCTGATGATGGCATCATTAGGTATACTTCCATCAGCAAAGAAGAGCTCGTAATGCTCAAAGCCAGCCTCTTTAAATCTCCTTGCATCATACACTCTCTTGTTTAGACGGATTACAGTGGTAACATTATGTCTTCTGAAGTAGGGAAAATAGGCCTCGGGGGCATGGTGTGGGTAACCTGGAAGAAAGGAACCAATGAACCTTTACGGCAGTGTAGAACAAAATATCAAGCAAGTCACCCAAAATACCCCACCAAAACCTATCAGCCCAGCCTGTTTTCAAATGCTGATTTCTATACTTCAGTGATGTCCAACTGGTCGACAGGTAGATCCCAGGAAGATCGCAGTCGGTCACGGGATCCTCATCAATCGCGGGATTTAAAGCAATGTATAATGAATGTTTGCACCCCTGCCCCGTCCCTACGTAGCTTCAAAAGGGCGATCGTTTCTAGTATGCTGCCGACGTTAGTTGGCTTTATTGTTTCGTGCGCTTGTTTCGTGTACTAGTTAATGGTTAATAATAATAATAATAATAATAATAATAATAATAATAATAATTTATTTATACCCCGCCCATCTGGCTGGGTTTCCCCAGCCACTCTGGGTGGCTTCCAACAGAACATTAAAATGCAATAATCTATTAAACATTAAAAGCCTCCCTAAACAGGGCTGCCTTCAGATGTCTTCTAAAAGTCTGGTAGTTGTTTTTCTCTTTGACATCTGGTGGGAGGGTGTTCCACAGGGCGGGTGCCACTACCGAGAAGGCCCTCTGCCTGGTTCCTGTAACTTTGGGGGGAGGTTAGCCTCCCTCCCCCCAAAAAAGCTCAACAACTCTGGCCTTTCTCCCCTAAAATAAGTTCTTCCTCCCTCCAATGACAATTGATAGATCACTGCTGGTTTTTTATACTGGGAGTAGATCACAGTCTCTTGGGAGTTGGACATGCCTGCTATAGTTGGCAACGCAATAAGTAACAAAATAATACATTGTTTCCGCCGCAAGTGCCTCTATCTTTTAAACATACCATTTTCAATTTTACTTCTTGAGTGTGGTCCACTGAAGGCAATGAATTTTTTTGGTATTATCCAGTTAAAGTCTCCATTTTCAGCCCTCTGTTAAGAAAACAGAAGAATTGTTTACTTCATCCCTAAAACACCCCTGACATTAGTCACATTTGCTTCGGTGAACAGTGAGGATGACGAGGAATGCTGATGTAAGGTTTTGCAGAATAAGAATGTGTAATTCCGATTTCATCTGGGATTATAGACCACATGCTCTCACACTGTCATGCGACAGCCTTAAGTGTATTGAAACATCTTTTTGTTATTTACCTTACTTTCCTTGACTCCACATACTTAGATATAGACTATCTTGAAAACAGAAAAAATCAAGAGCTATAAGTAATGCATGCCAATTTTAAGCAAAGACAGTCTCAGCAGTAATTATAAGTAGACATCAGTAAACAGAATGATGCTTACCTCATAGTGCTCATATTCATCTACATCAAATGAATTGAAATCAAGGAAGCCATACCGCAAAGCCTAAAATTTGCAAGAGAGTAACTTTAAAAACAACAACGGAAGCCTTGTAGAATGGACCATAAATGATCACTTTTAGTCTGTCTCTTTTACCATTCCATTGTCTGAACTAAAATTTTACTTATGTAAATGATACATGCGAAGCACTCAGAAATTGCTATGTAAGTGTTATTATGACTTCTACCCATGCAAGTCACTCCTGATCACACAATGGAACTTTTCCAGCACTATCTTCTTCTTCTTCTTCCTCCTCCTCCCCCTCCTCCTCATTGCAGCCTCCCCCAAATCCAGTCACTTCAGTTCAATTTACTTACAGCGGTACCCTGGGTTACGCACACACCGTGTTGCGAACGTTCGAGTTGCGAACGCCCGCAACCCTGAAGTGTTTCCGGAGCACGCGCAACCCCCGGATGCGCAGAAGCGCTCAAATCGCGCTTCTTCTGGGTTTTTTTTTTGTTTTTTGTTTTTTCCCGTGCGTTCATGATACGCATGCCCGCGTTACATACCGTGACCTGGAATGGATTGCGTACATAACCCGGGGTACCACTGTATTTAAAACCATGGGTCACCACAAAGCTAATAAAAATAGACAACAGCTGGCTTACTGACCAGTGAAAGGCCACTCCTGAGGGTCAGAGTACCCTCTAGAATGATGTATCGTTTGGAATGAGAGGCTGCAAGAAGGGGGGGGTTGATAGAATTTGGAGGGTGGGAGGCGTCTTACAAACACGGAAGTGCACTCTGATCTCACTATGGATCCAAACCATAATTTTGGTTTGCCTTATTTCCCCCTCTTCTTAATTATCCAATCTTTCGGAAGACTAATCTTTCAGATTTCAAACTGTCCAGAATCCCGTACGGTTCTGATCAAAGTACAGGGTTCCAGATCACACATGGAATTTACTTTACTAACCTTATTTACCGCCTGAAAGCAGTCGAGCAGCGTCAGATGAAAACTGCAGGTACCAAATGCAGCATCCCTGCAAGGCACACAAGTGTGAACTCAACGTTGGCCAACTTTCCCAAGGAATTTTTTTTAGGCTTCCTGACTTGGCTACAACACACTCTAGCTAGTGATTTCTATTAGTTAACAGCAAGGAGATAAATACGTGTCAAAAGGACACTTGAACTGTTACCTAGTTTTGTGGCATACAATTACAGCTTTTCCAGCAAAAGCTAAATGGTCTCAATGTATGGGCATTGGTTTCCTAAGCCACACCAGTGGAGCAGTGACGTGGCAAGGAAGGACCTTGTTGTGGCTGGTTGCCCTGCTCTCTTGGGTCAACAGACTGGCTCACTCCACCAACTGGAGTCTGCCCATCCTTGCTGCCCACGGGCAACCTGCCCCTTTCTTGAGAGCTCTCCGGCCAGCAGATGCTGCATGCTTCACGCTGACCACCATAATGATATGAGAGGAGTACTCAGGTCAATGCGGGGAGCATCATGTGCAAAGTTAAGTCCCAACTGCTCAATTCATTTTCTGGAGTGATCCGCCCTGCATGTGTGTTGAATTCTCAGATCTGGATTAATTTGCTACGCTAGGCACTAGTCAGCCACAGGTGGAAAAATAAATTGCTGCACTTGGAAGCTCTTGTTGTCACGGGGGCAAAATCCACTAGCCACTTAAGTAGGTAGGTAGCTTGGCCCCCCATCGAACGTGAACCCTGCGGCTACAATTCAATAAACACTTGAGGGGGGAGAGCCTTGTTGAACTCAGTGCAGCTTACTTGACATGAATAGGACTGCACTGTGTGTGTCTACATGTAGAGCACTCCAATCTATCATATGAGAAGTGTTCAGCTGGTGCAAACACAAAACTGTATTTTATGGATCATTAACTAAACAGCAGTGTTTAAAAATTGCTATCTTGGGACATTTTGCCATGCCATAGCAAATTGCATGGGGCTCACCTATCTGGTTTATTTTTGTTTAAGAACCTGCCAAGAAAGGGTAAAATGAATATTTTTTAAAGGATGGGCAGTTTTAATACATGCTTTCATTTACCTGAAAGGAAGATATGTCACATTTTCAGACACTAAATGCCTGTATATGTTTTCTGGAGATTCCCTCAGATATATTATCTATTTTGGAAAGAGAGAGGAGAAGGAAAAAATAACATTCATACGGTACTTTTAAGTTAACTACAAGATAATATTCTCTGCAATTCTCCCACCCGCCAAAGCAAGGAATACAGTAGAACAAAGGATAGCGTGCATATAGTGATACAGAGGACTGGCTATAAAGATAGATAGATAGATATTTTGTTTCGGCTTTTTGCCGATGTATAAAACAAAACTAAATGGTACAAAACTAAACCATAACAGCATAAGATAATACCATTACAAGGTGATAATTTCATTATCAAATGATAATACCATTACAAAAACACAAGACAAGGGGATCAGGTTTTTAATAAAATAATAATAAAACTTTCAATAACCAAACAGCATTCCAGAACATCTCTTATGCGAGAGGACTGCAGTTAAAAACCTTGCAACCTGTAGGGTTCCTAAGGGGGTCCGTTACTGGCTATAAAGTAAAATGGCGGCCAATACAAAGCCAGGAAAAATGGAACCAAGAACCAATCTGCATACATAAATGCTGTTCAAGCTCCAGAAAGTGTTATTGCAGTAGAGCTGCAGATCAGAATTAGATTCCAGTTCAAAACAGTGCAACGTTTTCTTCATGAGCCGTTAGCGCATCCCAAGAAATTTTCAGAACCGTCAAATGGGTCAGTTTTTAAACTAACAGGATTGGCTACTGAAGGCTTTGCATTGCACATCAGTCTGGCATGTAAGCAACCAAGTCCAGGATTATGGTTACTACTGGTACAACCATGTTGGTACTCAATTCACACAAACGGCTTTTATCAAGAAGCACAGCACCCACATGATTTGACAACTCTGGTGGAATCCACACCACATCCACGATAGATCAGCTAGGCCTGGCACTCACAACCAGCCTACGCCTGCTTGCAAGGGTGAGACTCCTATCTGTATTGCTTACTTTTTTATAGTGTGGCAAATGAATAACCTCTGGCATCGTACAACTAACTTTCTCAAAGTCACACAAGGAACATAATCATTTCAAGCCACCATCAGCACAAGACATGAAGTGTGACTATTTTTATTCCGCCTATTCAATCATAATTTCAAATACTAAACAGTTTGCAACGAAAATTTACAGAAGTACACTCCATTAGAAATTAAAATAGAAAATACAGCACAGGCAAAGTTTGGCAGCTGTACACACTTCTATCAAGTTTCACCCTCCCCAGTTTTTAAACCTTAAAATATAATGCTAGGTGATACAATTTTGCAATCAGCCTTCCTAAACAACTGTGCTCCTCTAGTAGACAAAACAAAGGGAAAAAAATATAGGCAAAAGATAATTCAGGAGCTGCAATTCTTGATTATCCAATTAGCATTCCCAGTACAATATGGCTGTACACAAAGCAATTATCCATTGCACGGACTGAAGAGACACGTCATGTTTCAATAACATTCAAGCCCTGTTTTGATGAACAGATGCTACACACAGAAAGCAGCACAGCTAGGTAGTTTTAGTCTCTGGAGTTACTGGTCTTATATTGCTTACATGGCAATCTGTATTCAGTTACTTCAAAATGTGGGAGAAATTAGCATTGTTGTACTTGGGGGGCCCTCCTGCACATTCTGGTTAGCGGGGCGCTGGAATCGTGTCACAACACCCTCAGTGGCTTGTACATTCAACAGTGCAAGCTATTACTGTTAATCTTGAAGGAGAGCTTCGCTGGCTATATGCACTGATGGGAGTGTATAACAGGACGCCCACCCCACCCCTGCAAGAGCTTGGAAATTAGAAGCCCTGCACTTGGAAAACTACCTTGCTTAAATTTCTTTTTAAGAAATGCAGCTTCAAATTGCTTTGAACACAATGCTGTCCTACAAGCAAGTAAAATACTATTGCAGAAATGAGCAGGTTCTTCTGGAGTTGCTTCTAGGTAAAAGCTAAAGTGAGGTGGAACATCTGCTGTAAGACCTCCCAGTCTCAATTCATGTACATCTGCTGGGCGAGAGCTCTGGACAGGAAGGCTGGAAGTTCTGGTATACTTCGTAAGTGATAACCTATTAAAACCATGTCCTAACAAAGACCATCTCTTCAGTAAGGATGTTGCAATGGTATCATAAGGTGAGGATGGGGGGAAAGCAGTGGAAGAAAGCACTTTTCTAATGGACACATCAATTGCTAAGGTCACCACTTTCACCATGGTTTATCTGCCAGAGCTGTCGCCTCACCTTGCTCTAAGACAGGAGTGAGGAATCTCCAGCCCATTGGTCCATCTTGGCCTGCCAGGTCATTTCCCTTTACAAGCTACACCCACCTATCCATCAGCTGGCAACACTAGGTGGTGTCCACAGGTGTTGTGGGGCCAATCCTGCTGGGTTGTTGCTTTCCCACTGCCTTCTTTGCAGGGAATGTGCTGGTGAAGCAGACCTCTCCACCCGCCACAGTGGGTCAACTGAACCAATGGATTCAGGTTACAAGAAAGGAGATTATGACGAAACATCAGGAAGAACTTCCTGACAGCAAGAGCTGTTCGACAGTGGAACAGACTCCCTTGGGAGGTGGTGGACTCTAGTTTTTAAGCAGAGGTTGGATGGCCATCTGTCATGGATCCTTTAGATGATATTCCTGTATTGCAGGGGGTTGGACTAGATGACCCTTGGGGTCCCTTCTAACTCTACAATTCTATGATAATACGATTATATGAGAAGTCTGATAACAACCTCCCTACCAGGCACCAAGTCCACAACTACTTATTTTCAACAGTACTTCAGCAAAACAATCTCCCAGATCATTCAATGGCCCACTGACATGAGCCTATTTAGCGTTATTACTTTCCCCAGTTAGACACAAGCGTGTACAAACATTACAAACCTTCAGAACAGGTTATGTTTTTGTTTTAAATCGTTTTGGATGCAAGTGCATGCACGCTTGTGAATGTATCATCAACCAATAGCTTTATTTTCTTCAAAACTCAGCCCAAGGTACCATGCAGATAACACTAGCTGGCTGTAACTCTAGATAAAGGATTAAGAGTGGTTCATCAGACTTCACAATCCCTGCCCCAGCCCTTCCCTGCTTCAGTGTATATTCCTTCTGCCCACTAAATCATTGGTACAGATACCAATCATTGCATAGGTAGTAACGGAGATTCAAGTGCAAGAGGGGAGGTCCATTCCAGATTCCTTAACCATGGTTAAGAAATGGGTAGCAGTTCATCTGCTCCTGTCGCAGGAAGTATAACTGAATTGGCATTGCTATACCCTATCAGTCATGCAATATTATGGGGAAATATACAACTGATCAGAGTTAAAGTTAAAACAGTTGACTTGTGGTCAAGTGTGCAAGAGAGAGAAACCTGTGGAAGTTATGTGCATATTTTTATTTTTAGAAAAAGTAGAACTTTAAGCCCTTGTATTCTATAGATTTTGTTGTTGTTGTTTTAAATAGCAACTCTTCATCAGCTTTACAAAAGAGTGGGAAAGAAAGCATCACAGAAAGACAGAAATAAATAAATACAGCAGAAATAACTTTCCTAAGACAAGGCACAAACATAACTCATAAACTGTTTACAATAATAACACTGTAAAAACAGACTACAGAAGCAACTTGCCAAGTGGGCAGAACCAGTACCCTGGCTTTCTGGCAGTGGGTTACTATTGCTTTCTGGGAGGGTTGATGCGGTGGGGAGGTCAGCGCAGTGCAAATCCACTGGTAGAACCAATCTGGCACTCCTGCCAGTGTGTTTGCACTGCACCGACCTCCCAGCTGCCTAATGCCTCTTGGTAGACAACAGCAACCCACCTGCCAGGAAGCTAGAGTAGCAGCTGCACTCTACCAAGAGACAGCTTCTGTAGATAAGTATAAAAATGAAAAGTCACAGGTGAAGGCAAACATTGAGACCTTGCATAGATCAAAGAAGAAGATATTATTCCTTGGGGAAATGAGATACAACCACAGTGGTGAAATATGCACCCTTAGAGAGAGAGAAAACATTGTAAGGGGAAAAAAAACCCCGCACAACCCACTACAGGTTTTAGAAAGAGACAGGACACAAACACACACCCGTCCGTTTACTTAAATGTAGAGAAGGCTATGAAAGCCAACACAAGATACACAAGAAACCCTGTTGGTATCAAATCCCCATGCATTAACCTAGAAATCTTTAATTTAATTTCAGGTAATACTGGAACTACTAATGGAAAGGTTAGATATTTGGATGTTACATCAGCAGTGGTGATTCTGCTTCAGCAGCTCCATCTAAAATAAGGATACATCTAGAAAAGTTGGCAAACTGAACCTAGGAAGGATTAAGGAAAAAACAAAGAACACAAGAGGTGAAGGAAACTGCTTACCCTGAAGGAAGAAGATGAGAAAATAAAGTACACAGAGATGAGTCCTGGAGATGACCTGAATTACAGCAATTCTTGAGGGTAGGACCCAAGAAGGGTAGCCCTCCAAAAGGACATAATTAGTGCCAAGCCTGAGGAAAAGAAACACTGTTACTAAGTTAATGCAGGATTTCGATACAGAGCCGAGATGGAGGCGGGAGACAGAGGAGGAGGACAGGACACACAGGAGCTATTTCTGAGTTAAAACAGACAAAGGGAGTCAGAAGAAAGGATATTAACCCGTGAAATAATAGAGAAGATCAAAAGCACCCACTTCATTCTTCCTAATGTCTCAACAACCAAAACTGATTTGTAAAAATGTTACATGGAAAAAATACGAGAGACACATTGCACACACCTTTGTAAAACACTTCAGAAGTAATCTCAAAGTATATTTCTATCTGCTAACAAAGAACTATAAACCTGTCTAACCTAATGCAGTTCTGCCTTTTAAGTATGAACATGTTGGAATTTTAACTGAGCAAAACTAAAGCTATGATGTCTTATTTCACAACAATCATTACTCTGCTACCAAATATTCCATGGATCAGCTTCCCTCAATGCAATGGCCTCAGGATGTTTCAGTCCCAGCCATCATGATGACCAATGGTCAGGGATGATAAACATCTGAAGAGCACCAGGTCAATGAAGGTTGTCACATATCCTTTTCCAGCAGCACACACAGGCTAATACATGCTACTCAATTCAATATATGTCACAATTACATACAGATGATTAGTGACGAAACCTACCCAAAAATAATGTTCAAGGCACTAACAGATTGTTTAACTGTCCCATTTATTATTTTGAGTTATTGCACATTATTTGAAATGCTTCTTTCTTCTGTTTCTAAAGTTCAGGTCCCCCACATAACCCAGTTTTTGATACGGTATACCACAAGAAACTCTTATTGGAAGATCCAAGAGAGCAAATGGCCTGATAGGAAAAGACAAACGGAAGAAACTACGTCACCTACAAACACTGAAAACATAAATGAAAATGTCATTAATGCTTCATGATCTTCATGGAATGAAGGAACAGCACATTTTCCGTGCCTCAGATTCATTTTCTGAAAACATTCTAGATGCAAGAGGTATGATAAACAAGTTTTCTTAATTTGAGATTGTACCTTATTTGGCTTAAGGTTATAAATGGTAATTTGAATTGTAAACCCAATTTTCACTGGAGCATTCAATAAGGACCAGTGATTTCAAGGCATGTCTAATATTTTCTCAATAACACTCTCACTATCCTTCAGGTCTATGTTTATTTCCAAAATAAAACTTGTAGGAATAGCACAATTTGCAGTGCTGTAGTATTATTCTTAGATGTATCTGAAATCAACAGCCCCAGAGTAACATCTAAAAATGCATTTAATACATTCATGCAGGGGTGTGTCAAATATGTCATTTCTTTTTTTGAGCAGGGGAGGTATCAAGGTATCAGAAGGTTAATACAGCCACCTACAAAACATTGAAAAACAACAACAAATATTTTATTGTAACTCCTTTTACCATTAGAGAGTATACTTGAAAGCATTAACATTCTGGTGATAAAATAAAAAGATAACTCCACAGTGTTTGTTTATTTATTTATTAAATTTATATTCGATTACTATTAGTTTCAAACAGCTGCAGTCATAGAAATCAATAATAGGAAGACAGCAAAACTCGCCATTTTAAGAACTGTCAAATTCTCTGTGCGCAAAGGACACCACACGTGTCTAGAAGAGGAGCCACAATGACTAGACAATCAGCACAACAGATTTACTGCTTTCTGGTTAAAATCCCAGTCCTACTGAAAACGTTCAAGATGTCCTCTATAAACACCAAGCAAAAGTTTAAATCCAAACAGTGGAAACAGCTTAGAAATACAAAACTCCACTAAGTAGCAGTGATTCAGCACTAAAACGACACATTTCTTACATTAAATACAAATGCTACTCCTTCCTGAATTTGTTACAATTACTCCCGTAAAATGGAAACACTGAGAATGCTTCCATATGACAGGGCAAGCCACGAAAGCACTGGCTCTTGTAGTTTCTTTATTACTATTTTTTTAAGAACAGTGAGCTAATTTTCAGTAGCCGATAAAGAATCTCTCCCTTTAAGTGTCGGGGTAGTTTTGGCAGCAACAACAACTGCTGCTTTAAGAAGTACAGAAAAGCATTACTGCTGTCAGTTAATTTTAAAGACAGCACTTTATTGATAAATGTATGTAGTGTAATTAGCTAGTTAACAGATACATCTTTTCATATGCATTAAGGGAGTTGTTCAACATGTGATCGTTCCAGCTGGGCAAGCAATTCAGTTTGCCAGGCTGAATGGTCCCCCTCTCTTCCCCCTACACACCACTCTGGGGGTTCTTCCGAGCTCCCTGAGCCAATTTTGGGGGGCATGGGAGAGGAGGAGAAAGAGGAGAGGCTTCCACCGACACGACTCATAAATTGAATCCTGCCCAAAGAAAACAACCTTTTTGTTTTGATTTGTTTTGTCTTAGATGGTGTATGTATGTGTTGCAGCAGGAATCACCAAAGGAGTCAAGAAGGAATACCTCTTTTTTAATTACACCTGCTATTTGAAGCTTTTATATTAATTAACATTTAAAAAGTGTTGCAATTAACTGAAGACACGTTTTTAATTAGTCAAAATGTATTTAGCAAATAATCTAACCAACTGACCAAACATTTAAGAAATCTAAAGGCAAATAAAAATCAAAGAATCACATGGGGAAACTATGTTCAAGAATACAATATAGCAGGCATCCCCAAACTCGGCCCTCCAGATGTTTCGGGACTACAATTCCCATCATCCCTGACCACTGGTCCTGTTAGCTAGGGATGATGGGAGTTGTAGTTCCAAAACATCTGGAAGGCCGGGTTCTGGGATGCCTGCAATATAGCAATTGCAAAGGATAGCTCTGGAAGGAGAGAACCACACGTACAGTTGCATTCACATCCCCTTCTAGCTCTAACTTCTCCTGCTTTGTGACAACTGCATAGTGCACCAGTGTAGGCAGGGTTTGTTGCTGTAAGTTGGACAGGACAAATCAAGAACCAGATCCATGCCAACGTGTGATCATTGCTTAACAGGGTATGAATAGTGTAGCTCTTTGAATGGAAATCCTGCTCATGCTGAACTTCCACTCAGCTGGAGAAGAATTCTGGACACATCATGCAACTTTCAGAAACAGTTAGCAAACCAAGCCACACTGTACAGAGCAGCTTATATCCCTTTGAAGATTGGAGAAAGAAGGAGCCAAACAATATTTTCTACAAAAGGTATCTTTGGTATGAAAAAAGTAAAGTTACAATTCAAGAAGCTTTTAAACCAATTTAAGCCTTGTGCAGCCTGGACATATCTGGTGGAGCATTATTGTTGAGAAAAATTATTTCCCAACTTTCTACCTTCAGCACAGAACTCTTTTCAGATTGGCATGCCCATTTAAGCAGTTTGGCACTTTGCAAGGGATTCTAGAGTACGCTGTAGAGAAGGAAGTTGTCCCCAACCTGGTGCCTTCTCCTTATGTTTTGGACGAAAAGTACTCCCCACACAAATAACTTGCCCTCTACCCCAGGGATGGAGAACATTCTTCAGCCTAACAGGAGAACCTTTTGTTATGGGCAGGGTCAGAGATGCAAAACTCAAGAGCATTCAACCCTCATTTCCCCTCCCTTCATCCAAGTAAGCAAGAGGCATGGGTACACAGTTCAAGTTCATATTCCGCACTTGAGGAGTATGTACAGCAGTGCCAATAATGGATGTGGCCAGGGGAAGAGGGAGAGAGCATGGTTCCAAGGGCCAGAGAGGCATAGACGGCCACATTTAGTCCCAGGTCTGAAGCTCCCCATGCCTGCTGTACCCATTGCTGGACTTCTGTGGTTACTTGAAGGAAATGTACTTTCCACACACAAATCTTAACTGAATCATATACTAGAAATTACACTAAGGCTGCAATTCTCAGCACATTTACTTGAATGTTAACACCATGCCGATCAGCAAGACTTCAAAGAAAGTATGTTTAGGATGGGAGTGTTAATGTGAAATGTACAGTTCTTTTCCAGAAATATGATCTGTGAGAGAAAGCTCACCCCTCACTCCAGAAACGCACATTGCCCCTTCTGTGCTCCCTAATATATATATATATATATATATATATATATATATATATATATATATATGATGCTACCACTGCGCCAATGTGCCAGGAGGCACTCATGAACAAGATGCTCTTCAGGAATGCGTGTCCACCATTACTGATTGTCTCACCGATGTGCCCCTTCGTGTCCAAGGAAACCCAGGATTTCCTTGAACAGAGTTTGGTTTATTACATGGTTTTCCCATTCTTTTTCCTTCATTAATACTGATGCGTATGGGATTATGCTTCCAGTTGTACAGGGTTCATTCCAGAAGAATGCTCTGGTCTGGTGCCATGGATATGTGTCAAAGCTATTCTGCCTTCCCAAGTCTACACCTGTGTGCTTTGTGGGTTATGTTTTTCGTTATGCTCACTTTACTTTTTTGTATTTGAAATGTGCCAACAAAAATAAATTAAAAGTAAAAACACAACTATTCCTCACGGGCATGGTTTTTCTCCAATGTATTTTAACACTGCTCCATCACACCAGCCCCACTCAATTCCCAGCTGTCCCAATTCAATTGTTGTTTTAAAAAGTCTTTCTTCTTCTTCAAAACTTCAAAACCCTAGATTGTTTATAATAGGGCAGGCACGTCCAACAGGTAGATCACTGGCTCCCCCCAAAAAGCTCAACAACTTTGGTTCCCCTAAAAAAAGCTCATTTTTTGCCCTGCACCCCAAAAAACCAGGGATTTCCTTCTCCCTAAAAAAAGCTCAACAACAACTTTGACCTGAATGCCTAAAAAACGGGGCTTTCCTCCTCCCCCAAAAAGCTCAACAACTTTGACCTGAACCCCCCAAAAGGGGGTAGATCACTGCCAGTTTTTAACTCTGTAAGTAGATCACAGTCTCTTGGGAGTTGGCCACCCCTGTAATAGGGTATAACTATATCTACCAGTGGGCCTTATCAGTGTTTTATTTTCTGGGGGTACTCAAAAGTTCACAGTACTGGCACCTTTTTTTTCCTAGAAGAAAAGCACTGGGCCTGATCCTCATCTTCCTCACAACCCCTCTTTGTCAGGTTTGTCAGGTTGATGCCCCCGACTCATATGTCAATCACCTGACATCACAATAGCCATCGGGTGACTAGTTTTTGCATTGACCTGTACATGGAAGCCAGGACAGATCAGCTGAGCACTGGGATTTGCAAAGAACTGCACTTGAGGCTTTGTAGGTCCAGCAACATCTTCCACCTGTCTCACACTATATCATATATGACATCTGGTTTAGCAAGGCAGGTGAGCTTGCCAAAATGGTCTGGCAATAAATAAATAAATCCATATATCTAGTAATAACAGTAACAGCAGCAACAAGTGTGGGGGAAATGGGGAAAGAAAATGGGCTTAGGGATAAAACTAAAGCAGTTTTATCCTATGAATGCATTCCTTTTCCTGGGGGCAAAAGCACATGAACCACAAGTTACTTGATCACTAGACAAGAGGGTGCAGGGACGACACAGGCTTGCACGTCTTTGACAGTTTAAAGTTAAAAATGAGAATACTTACTGCGTAACAGCCTATGAGGAAGGCTGCGTTGACTTGCTTTTTCTGATCAAAGCCAGTATAATGGACAATCTTCTTTCTTAACATGGTAAAGGACTGTACCAAGGAAATAAACAATGGAGTTATAATCCAACTCCTTGCATTATAAAAAGTTGTATTTGAGTCATATTTAAGCACACACAGAAAACAGCCTCATTTGGTAACAGGTCGTTACATTGGTACATTTTATTTAAGACATAATTCAAATAATTACTTCTTTGTCAATGTCTTTCTACGACCAAGAGGGACATTGGGACCCAGCATGCATAGTAATGAAGGTTGAAATGGTAAGAAGAAGAAAATTAAATGAGCTAGAAGGTCAAATATCCAAAGGAAAAAAATATAATTTAATGAAACAATTCTGAAGTCCACAATATACACAAGTGTTTTGAGTCAGGAACAAAAGAACTTGTGTAAACATGAAGTTACTATGAAAAGTTACTATTTCCTCAACTTTGCTGTTTTATAAAGGGTCTTTTCTAATTGTACCAGACAATGTGCAATTTATTTACACAGAGATTCATTAGTCATTTACAGAAGAGCAATAAAAAATACATACCCTAACATGAATTTGAACCTATAGTGCTGTCCTTCTCAAGACATGCTCTTATAAACCTCTAGCTCCTGCTTCCCTGTTCACTGAAAAATAATTACATTCACACCATACTTTTAAAGCACTGCGATACCACTTTAAACTATCATGGCTTTCCCCAAAGAAACCTGGGATGCGTAGTTTGTTAAAGGTGCAATGACTGTTAAAAGTGTTTTCACAGCACTTTACATGTATGGTGTTAATGTGGCCCAAGCAGAATAATTTAAATGTGAAGATCCAAGAGTAATCCCAAAACCAGCTCCTCCACATAGTACTTCAAATTCCAAACTTACAATTTATCAGATCTGCACAGCAAACATCACTTTAAGTCTTGCAGCTGTGTGTAACTGCTAAGTCACAAACTTCAGTTTTCACTGTTTAACTTTGCAACAGCATTTCAAAGGCTGAAGGAAAGCATATTTGCAGCTTCTGTTTTTTTTTTTATTCTGCAATGGCATTTTCTCTCCCCCCCCCCATCTACTATCAGACATTCTTGCACTAAATAACTTGAAAAAAATGTGGGAAACCCTGGAAAACAGTGTGACTTGTTTGACTAGATGAGCCATTTCTGCAGCATGCTGGCTGTTCCAAGATCCCTCACACTACTACACAGTACAGTTTTAAGGCTTAATTGCCATTATATACTACTACAGTTCTATAAAACACCAGGGTATTATTTTTGTAAAAACTTGAAAATAGCAGATTGCCTTGTCAACTGTTACATCTGATCATAAAGAAAAAGGAAAACAGATTTCAAGCTTGTGGTGCCTACCAATCTGTAGCAGGGAATAACAGATAAGAACAAGCAGGCACAGCAACTAGATGTATTTAACCTTCACAGAATCCACGAGGAACAAAACTAGTTTTTTCTTCTAGTTACAGGTAGGTAGCCATGTTGGTCTGCCATAGTCAAAACAAAATAAAATAAAAATTCCTTCCAGTAGCACCTTAGAGACCAACTAAGTTTGTTCTTGGTATGAGCTTTCGTGATCTGAAGAAGTGTGCATGCACACAAAAGCTCATACCAAGAACAAACTTAGTTGGTCTCTAAGGTGCTACTGGAAGGAATTTTTTATTTTATTTTGTTTTATTTCTTCTAGTTATCTGTTTCAACATTAGAGCGGAGGTGGAATTTGGGGAGTTGGTTTCCTAATGATTTTAAAGGGGAGACCAGCCTACCTTTGGGGGTCTTAGGGAGGTATCCAATAAGCGCTTCTGCTAGGACAGGCACGTCCAACAGGTACATCGTGATCTACCGGTAGATCACTGGACATCTGTGGTAGATCACTGGCTCCCCACAAAGAAGCTAAATAACTTTGGCTCCCCTAAAAAAAGCCCTGCACCCCCCAAAAGCAGGGCCTTCCTCTTCCCTAAAAAAAACTCAACAGCTTTGACCTGAAAAAGGGGGGTAGATCACTGCCAGTTTTTAATTCTGTGAGTAGATCACAGTCTCTTGAGAGTTGGCCACCCCTGTGCTAGGACTTTTGGCTGTTCAACATAATTTCCCCTCCCCCCCACGCACCTCCTAAATTTGCCCTCAGTCCCCCGCCCCAACTCTCTGAAACTTCTTTGAGGAGGGAGAGTTGAGTGTCGGGAAATTCCATTACGTAAGTAATTTTCAATTTTATTTTAATCAAAAGATTAAATATCATGCCTTGTGTGGGTGCTGCATGTCATCTCTGGGGGCCCTATACTTGACTTAGATTAGAATCCCACCCATTTCATTACAGTACAAGATACATTTCCCTTAAAATATTAAAAACAACAGGGTATGTTTATTATAAAGAACCAGTATTTTAATCGTCAAGAGGTACTGGCAAGCATTGTTAAGATTTTTTTTAATGAAAAAAAATAAAACCCACTGAAATACATACAGTATTAAAGAAATATGTGCTTCTGTGTCCTACAGCTCTTCAGACACTGGCAGGTTGCCAGAAACAAGAAATTCCTTGGGGGAGTTGGCACTTCCACTCCAAACAGTGTTTCCTAGTAAGTTTATTTTGTCTGTGATACCATGAGGACTTTTAAGTTCCATGGTTTTCAGCTTCTTGCCTTCTGCCTTTATCCATTAACCACAGAATGAATTCCCTGTTATTTGTACTCCAAAATAAAAGCAGGCAAGTTCTACCACATTATTCTTCCCCACCCTTTTGCCAAACACACACACACACACACCATTCTCTGGACTACCCATATGAACACCAACCTAAATCCCTATCACTTTAAATATTTCCTGCCAGTGAATATGAAGTAGTAAAAACAGTGCACACATGAACTTCAAGTGAATGATGTTCACTCCCAGCAACATTTTATAAAGGAACGTAATAGTATACAAACCATTGAGTACAAAGTCATTTTTACCTTCAATTTTTTATTTAGCTTGCAACAGTATCTGTAAATCATTGCCAGATTGAGTGGCCCAAAATCTGCATAGAAACTTGGGGAAAGGGGGCGGGTGGGTGAGAGAGGGGTGAAGAAGAAGAAGAAAAGTTCGCTTAAACTGAAATACTTCGGTTGAAATTTCTGTTCAAAAGAACCACGTCCCTCCTCAACTCTGCCAGCACTGCCCACATAAGCAGGCATTATAGCTGACATACCACTTATTCAGATTCACTTCTAGATTACTGTTCAAGTACATTGCAATTATCGGTGGGAAAACAATTATGTAACCCTCACACATATTGTAAAACAGCTCTGCGGTGTCTTCTGGATTACAATGTCAATGTGTGCTGAAACAATTTGGGAATTTTCTGTAAAAACAATTTGCAGACATTGTTTTTTTTTTTGGAAAAAGTCAGTCTGAAAGGTAACAATGCAGCAATTACAAAAGCTTGTTAGCACCCTGTTAAAACCTTTCAAAACCTTTCAGTTGCAAATTAAAATATATACTGGAAGGTGACAAGAACTCTGTAATTTTCACACTGTGTGCCTGGACACACCACAAAGAATAAACCCACAGTGGAAGTTGCCCGCTGGATCTCTGAATGATTCTTTATTCTGCCCTTGCCTCCTCCCAATCAGCCTCTGCTGTGGGTGTTTAATTCAGGAATATCTACAAAACGAAATCCACAAAGGATGCTGCCTATTTCTTGCTGAATAAGTCTCTGATCTGAGCCTGTCTTCTTTCAGAAAACAGGAGGCTTGCAATGACGTAGCAAAGATACTGCATCTCGATTAAGCAGTTTATACTGGCTAAACGCAGTTTCCCCTCAAACTATGGCCTATTCAGGTGATCCCCAGAAAGGCTGATGAACAGTTGAGACCATCTGTTCTTGTGTCTGCATGACTGCTTTTCTTTTTTTTAACAAGGGAAACTGAAATTGTTTTGATCAAGACCATATTTTTAAAAAGCAAGCTAACAGGGCCCTGATTTATGGTCCATTGACAACAAATTTCATAATATGGCACTGGCATTATCTACAATTGTTTTCTGAAATGTACCAGTTAAAGGCTATTTAAAATATATGCTTTGAGAGCCTGCTTGGTGTAGTGGCTAAGGTGCTGGACTAGCTCCTGGAAACCAGGGTTCAAATCTCCACTCAGCCAAGTTTACAGGGACTCCCTAATTTACTTCACAGGGTTGCTATGAGGAGAAACCAAGATGAGAACTATGTAAATATATATTATATATATTAAGTGGTCCCTAAAGAACCTTGCTGAGGGACACGGGTGGCACGGTGGGTTAAACCACAGAGCCTAGGGGCTTGCCGATCAGAAGGTCGGCGGTTTGAATCCCCGCAACAGGGTGAGCTCCCGTTGCTGCCAACCTAGCAGTTTGAAAGCATGTCAAAATGCAAGTAGATAAATAGGTACCACTCCAGCAGGAAGGTAAACGGCATTTCCGTGCACTGCTCTGGTTCGCCAGAAGCGGCTTTAGTCATGCTAGCCACATGACCCAGAAGCTGTACGGCGGCTCCCTCGGCCAGTAAAGCGAAATGAGCACCGCAACCCCAGAGTCGTCTGCGACTGGACCTAACGGACAGGGGTCCCTTTACCTTTACCTAAAGAACCTTCCTAATTTTTAGTTGGGCATATATAATTTGCTGCTATAAGACCTCGTGATGGCTACTTTCTTGGTTAAACTAATTAATGGAACATAGGACTATCAATGGTTACTATTCATGGTGGAGACAACAGAGGCTCAGAAGCAGTATGGCTCCCCAGCAGTATACCACTGCTGGGGAACAACAGTGGGAGAGGGCTTTTGCCTTCACATCCTGCCTATGGGCTTCTCATAGGCATCTGGTTGGCTGCTGTGGGGAAAAGGATATTAGACCAGACAGTCCTTTGGTTTGGTCCAGCAGAGATGTTCTTACATTGTTTGGTTACCTTCAACCATCTTACTTGATCCTATGGGCCAGATTCAACTAATGAGTCCTGCTAGCGGAAGGAAGCATGCACAAGGACTTCTGCTACTACAAGGGGGTTTTTCCTCCATCTCTTCCCCTGTGCCTCCCCCAACTGGCTCGGGGGGGGGGGGACACCCAGAACAGTGCATGGGGGAGGAGAGGGGAAATGGTTTGTCTGGCAAGCTGAAACACTTGCACTGACTGAATGATTGCCATAGTGCTTTGCTGAATTTCTCCCATTATATTTTCCCTTCAGGGACAGGGATATAATAATACCTGTTATGATAAAGATTCCTATTACATCCTCATAGTGCTTTATTTCACTGTGTTGAAGAACAAGGGAATAATATTATACTTACTTCTCATATACATATTCATCATCTACGCAGAAATAATGTGTGCTTGAGCTACCACTCTTTGGTTTATGGAAGAGAATGGCAAAATAAACACGATCTGAAATTGAAAAACAGACATGAAACTAGTGGTTGTCATGAAAGCCAATATATCTGCATACAAATATGCTGATACTATTTGAACTGAGTTAAAACTGCAGATATATATAAAAAAATGGAGATGCTATTGTGCCAGGCAACATAAAACATTAACAACTGGTCATGGTGGTTAAGTAAGTGACCAAAATGCTGTGTTTGGATGTAGCAAGTCCAGGCTCAAACCTGCATTGACCTATGTCGCTCAATGGGCGGTTTCAGGCAAAGTTTGTCCAATCTACCTCACAGGGTGGTTCAGAGACCGAACACCACTTAGTTTCACTGTGAGAAGGAAATCAAACATTACTAAAGCCCCCCCCCCATGTATGGATTTTATTAAGGGGAACAATGTGTAGAACAGGGCTGTGTGCTTGTGCAATGCCAGTGGCTCCACTCCAGCATCCACGCATTATAGGAATAGACATTTGCAAGAAAAAGCCTAGGCTTTTCTTCCCTCTGTGCCTCAATACCTACCACTACATGCAGAGACTTTCCCTGGCAGATATCCACACCCAATAGGTGGACATTGTGGTGTCTCTAGAAACCCTACCCTTAGTCTAGCAAATCCCCCTTCACATCATTTACATGTAATCTAACTTGCTTAAATTGTGTGCTTTGGGCTTTGTTTGTTTTTGGCAAAGAGGAGGGGAAAACAAAGAAAATATGTTATTATTCACTTAAAAGTCTGCTTGGGTCAGAGCACAGGTCAAACTAGTGGCTTTGATCATACCCTTACGGCTATCTCTAAATTACTGGAGGAAGTATGAAATGCAACTGCGATGGAAGAATGAGAAGTTGTGTTTGTTTGTTTTTTTAAGTTCTCTTTTGAATGAAAAGCAATCATTTCACAAAAACCTCTTGATTAACAAAAGCAGCACTCTAAAACATTTTCAAACTGAACAGATGAGTATGCCAGCCTGTAGGATCCCACTGGATTCTTTGCCACATTTATTTAAATCAACCAGTCTTTGCCCCACTAGGAAGCCCTAGCGATTTCCAAGGGGACTTACTTCCAAGTAAATACCTGTAAGGCCGGGTGCAACACAACAATAAACATGTTTTACTTGGAGGAGTCACAGGCCTTGAATTATACCTCCTAGCCTTAGAACAGGGAAGAAAACCCTCCTTAAGTCAAGAGAGCTTACACAGCTAGGATCGGGTTGTATTCTCAGATTCACCCGTTTTGTTCTCTTGAGGTTTCTCTTTTATTTCCACTGCAATGGGATATTGCACCAGCAGATTTGCTCGCTCGCGTGTGCACAGTATTTACAAACGCAGTCTACCCACCCACCCCCATGCGCAGACAGACAAGCTGCCGGCAGCCTGCAGTTTGTATCCTTTTGCAAAGCAGCTAATAACCACACGGACAAACCACTTGCATTTTCATGCCAAACAAAGACGCCAAGTTTAAACGGCTTATGTAAAAGACGAAGCTCGAGGAAAGGAAAGTCCGGGGCTCCTTTATTATGCAACGACACTTGCTGCGAGACTGTTATTTGTATTTCACCCCCGCCAAACTTCTTGCAAACAGGCTTTAAACCCCGGGGCCGCCTGATCCACGCCATTAGCAGCCGAGAAGTCGCCCTGCCGCCCGGCGTTCCGGGTTCACACGCTTGCCGGGAAACTTCTGCCCGCGCGCAGAGCGACTCTTTAAAGGGCCAAAAAGTCGACGCAAAGAAACCCGCCCGCCGCCCTTCCTTCTCGTCTCCGTTTACCAACCCTTGTTTTTTCCTCCTCACCTTTCGCCACCTCCGCGCACAGGCGAAAGTCCTTCCCGGCGTTCATTGTTTACAGACATGAAGCGAAGGCGGTCGAGGTTGGGGAAGCCCGAGGCAGAGCTCGCTGGAAATGGCTGCGGCCGCCCCTGCTGGCTGCGGGGCCGCGGAGACAGCGAAAGGCACCTCCCCTCTCTCCGGAAAGTTTTCCTCAGAAACACGCGCACAGGGGGCGTCTTTGCAGCGGAGCCGCCGCCGCCGCCGCCCACCACTCCCGCTGCAGCCGGTCCTAAGCCCGAGGGGTGGGGGACTCGCCCGGCCGCGGGGAAGCGCAGACGACTTGAGGAGAAAAGCCACCCCCGTCGATGAAGCGGCTCTCGAGGCCTCTCCGCGGCTGCCATTGGCTGGCGAACGGGGCAGAGCCGCTCCCGGTAGCCGGAGGCAGCCGCAGCCGCCTTTCGCGTTCCGAGCGGGGCACGGCCCTTCTTCTCCTAGCCCCGCAGCAGCAGCCGCCGCTAGGGGAGCCGGCCCGGCCCGCGGGGGGATACGCAGTAGTCGGGCTCGCCCAGTGACTCGGCAGGCCGAGCTCCATTCCTTGGTGGGCGGCCGCCCGATGGCTCTGAGTCTGCCTCGCAGCCTGAGGCGACGCGCAGACTTGCGAACCGCCAGCGCGCCGGCCAGAAACGTCTCCCCTCCACGGCAACACTTGAGGCGCCTCTCTCTCTCTTTCCCTTTCCCTCGGGCTCTTCTCTCCGCGACAATATTTGAGGCAGGCTCTTGCAGCTCACCGGCTTTCAAGGGGCCTTGGACGAAGCCACAAAACTCAAAAGTAGTCCAACGCCACCGCCTCTTTGCTTTCCTTGGCCTGTACTAAACTAACGCGAATTTCAGTTAAGTTAGGCAGCCATTCTGGAAACTTCTGTCTTGATTTTGTACTGCTGGGATTTGTTGATTTGAGTGTATGCTGCTGTGTGAGTCTGTCATATGTTTGTGGCAGCCCCGTAGCCATCTTGAGTCTCCTCAGAGAAATAGGTGGGATATGTTTGTTGTAGACTAAAAACAAGAGAGCAACAGATGGCTAAGGTTTCACAAGTGGAAACCTTGGGTGTGTTTTAACAAAATGGTGTTTTTTTAAAATAATATAAAGTAAGAGTAAGAGTTCTCATATCCCACCTTTATGCCTCAATATGAGGTGCTCAAGGCGGCTCCCAAATACATTTTGGCTGGAAGGAATTGTTTGAGAATACTCTCGCTTTCACATGCTCCAGCATAGCTTTGGCAAAGGTTGCAATGCACAAGTACAGTTTAGATTTACTTCTGTGGAACCATGTACAGGATTGCACAATAAAGGGGGGGCAGTGCAATCCCCTAGTATAGTTACTTGGAAGCCACACAGAGTCTCTCTCGCAACCTCAGCCCCTTCTGTAAAATGGGGGCAATAATCCTGATTTAATTTGCAGGCGTATGGGGTGTTAGGGGAGGGATAGTACCTTTGGGGTGACGACGCCTTCTGGGGTAGGCACTGAAGCGGTTTGACTTCACCCCCGGAGGCATACTCCATTGTCTCTAGAGACAGATGTATGCCAGCAACAAATTTACAGGTTTGCTGAAACAGTTACAATATGGTTAACTTCTGAACATTTCATAGCACTGTATAAACACTAAGTGTCATCTCCTTGGCACCTCAACATGAGCAAAGTGCTGTGCAAACCTCAAGAGTTTTATGGTATGGCTTGCTAACGTTTCTATTTTAACGAGACGGAAAACATAGGGAGTACCGGTAATTTGCTAAGCTCACCCAGACAAACATCCTAGTCCAATTCTCTGTCTGTCAAAGCTTCCACATGTGAACTGCTTTCCCATAAATCAGACTCCCACACCTGTGTATCTCCTTTACATGTAGAAAGGAGGGAACTGATAATGCATGTTGAGATTTACAGTGCATGGATTCCCCCGAAAAAGAAAATGGCACTCGGGGATGATTCCATAGCTAGGAAATCTAATAAATGAATTGGCTTTTTGTCAGCAACAGGGAAACTGGCTTGTGTGATGCGTTGTGTTTTATCTCAAGTGACTATCAAGTGTTTATCTCGTGTTTTTACTATTCTGCTGGGAGCTGCCCAGAGTGACTGGGGAAACCATGCCAGATGGGTGGGGTATAAATAACAACATTATTTCAGATTAAAGAATGATGCACACATCCTGAGCAAACATACAGAAGTATAATGCATCAAGATGTGGCAAATTGTGACCTCAAAGGGGCACAGAGAAGCTTTCACACTATAGAACTTTCCTATGAGACTTGCCACGGATGAATGGAGTATTGTCAGCACCTGCCCTTCCCCATAGCTCATGGTGAAGATCCCAGTTTCAATTCTCAGCATTTCCTGGTAGGGCTGGAAAACATTTCTGTCTGAAACCTGGGGATCTGCTGGTGGCCAGCACTGATAGTACCAAGCTCAACTGATCGGTGGTCTTACTCAGAAACTTGCCTATGTTCCTAAACTTTTTATGGGGAGGGGTATACTTATTTGCGGACTAGGGGAGGAATTCATGTGAGAAGTCTCAGTTCTGTAAGCACAACCTTTTTAGAATTACATCTTTTAGTTTTCTTCACTTCTGCATGTTACACACTCTTCCTCATTTTGCTGCTCATCAAAGGAAAAATCCATGGGTAAAAAGAAAACATCATGTGCTTATTTGTTTGAAAGCTGAGGATTTGCTTCCTCCCAAGCAAGTGGCGGAATATTATGAAAGAAGTATTAGCAATTTAATTGCAGGGTGTGGAGATGTTGTTTCAGGGTGCTAACTTTAAAGGAATGCTCATGGCAGAACATTTTTTACAATTCCTTACCACGCCTATTACTATGAAAGAAATCAAATGTAGAAATAATAATGTTTAAACCCTTCCATAATAGATGTGTCCACAGAGGACAGTTTCAAAGGGCAAGCCAAAAATGGACATTTTTCTTTAGGAGGGGGTCAATGTTTTATTTACAGTTTCTTCAGATACCAAATATTTGTTTTAGCATGCAATTCACTTTATATATATCACCATTTGTTGTTGTTGTTGTTTAGTCGTGTCCAACTCTTCGTGACCCCATGGATCAGAGCACTCCAAGCACTCCTGTCTTCCACTGCCTCCCGCAGTTTGGTCAGACTTACGGTATGTTATTAGCTTCGAGAACACTGTCCAACCATCTCATCCTCTGTCATCCCCTTCTCCTTTTGCCCTCAATCTTTCCCATCATAAGGGTCTTTTCCAGATATATCACCATACCATAAGCTAAAGGTTATCATTACAACCACCTTCTTAATGACTACACTGAGTAACATCGCTATTTTTATTTTAGTTATCCCAGATAACTTGCCCAAGGTCTCTGTTCTCAAGTAATGCCACACCACTCGGGGATCCAGGGTCCATACTAAAAAAGTAAGTGACTTTAATGCATTTACTGAAGTGTGGAGGTAAGCTATCACAACATTGATAAAATGGTATATGACCCTACCTTTACCCATTAAGATACATTCTACTTCCATAGTGCAACACATCTGAAGCCTAAGGAGAACAAATAGCTACATTCCATATTCCACTAGTCACTCCTTCATTTCGCATCCATCCACAGCTAATTCTGAAAGTTCTTTAATTTCGTTACTCATTTGGGAAGAGCTCCAGCTCATTTTGTGCCTTTGAGACTTCAGCACTTCTGTAAAGCAGTTATCAATATTTACAGGGTAAGTGCCGCAGCTGAGAGTGACTAATGGGTGTCATGAGAAAGCCTTGTAATAATCAGAACAGACATATAAAGAGCAATATCCTTGAGTTATGAGAACACTTTGTACTAAGTAAATACTCACAAATGGGAAATGTACTCTGACCCAAACCTGGGCACACTTAATTCAGCAATAAGCCTCACTCAGTACATTGGCTACAGGTAGGTAGCCGTGTTGGTCTGCCATAGTCAAAACAAAATAAAAAATCCTTCCAGTAGCACCTTAGACACCAACTAAGTTTGTTATTGGTATGAGCTTTCGTGTGCATGCACACTTCTTCAGATACACAGTACATTGGATGTACTTCAGAATAAAGGTGAATAGGATCAGGCTCCATGTTTTTTTGGAAGGGCAAGACTGTCAATATTAAAATACTTCTTAGCCCTCTTCTTCTTGGGGGAAGGAACCACCAAATATTTTGGTGCACTTGAGGTTTAGTTAGGATCTACACAGGTCATTTTCCTTCTCTTTCTGTATGTTACCTGTTCAATACATATATTTTCAAACCCTTGTAAAAAGCCCCACCAGCTGCAATGCCCAGGTTTTTGGCAAGCCTCTACAATCTACATCCATTTTTAAAAGGTCAGTGGAAATTTGCCCATTGATTTCAGCAAATTGGTGCTTATTTTGCAACTCGGGTGACTTGCTGTACATAGATTTTATCAAATCAGGGTCTCCGGCAGCCAGTGACAACACCTTGTCCTCTGTGCCACCATTTCTGGTTCCTCTGCAAACCAGGTACTTTTCCCTCAGTTGATGAAAAGATGTCCGTTAGGCTGCAGCTCCAGCCTGGATGGCCTAGGACAGGGGTCAGCAAACTTTTTCAGCAGGGGGCCGGTCCACTGTCCCTCAGACCTTGTGGGGGCTGGACTATATTTTGGGGAAAAAAATGAACAAATTCCTATGCCCCACAAATAACCCAGAGATGCATTTTAAATAAATGGACACATTCTACTCATGTAAAAACACGCTGATTCCTGGACCGTCTGCGGGCCGTTTTGAGAAGGCGATTGGGCCGCATCCAGCCCCCAGGGCCTTAGTTTGCCTACCCCTGCCCTAGGATAATACCTGGCACATTCCTAGTCCACGGAAGCAGATTTCAGAGGAAATATCTCTCTGCCTTTCCTGCCAGATGTGCTTGTGTACTTCAGGCAATGCTCAGAATTGCATGCTTTGCTCATGTTGCTCTTATGGAAGTACGAGTCTTTGGCAGACAAAGAATTCTTACAGGGATCGAACGTTGGAGCTGTGATTTTTTATTTTTATTTTTGTCAAAGGGCTCTCTACTATGTACTTACATTGAAAGACAGTAAAGATAAATTCTGACAGGCCCAGGATGATTCCCCTCATGTGGAGGAGCTTTATGAAGGCATGCTGGCAGGGTGGATAAAAATCAATGGTTTTTTTAAAAAACAAAAAACAAAAAATATGCTTTTTGGTGCTTTGTGCACCCAGTTATAGGAAAAAACGATTGATTGATTGATTGATTGATTGTCAGAAGGATCTTTTCAGAGAATGTCTGGGTTGCACATGGCTGACATTTCATCACAAAGTTATAGGCGGAGCAGTTCATGAGACTTCCTTGGAGGTTTCTTAACAGAGATTGGATGGCCATCTGTCTTGGATGCTTTAGCTGAGATGCCTGCATTGCAGGGGTTTGGATTAGATGACCCTTGGGTCTCTTCCAACTCAAAGATTCTACGATTCTATGACTTCATTTAATAAACGCAGATGAAAGCCTTAGGGGTAAAGTTGAACTTGGGGTTGAACTTAGAAGTTCTAAAATAAATGTGGAAAGTGAGTAACATTCCTGTTCTATGGATGGACAACTGAAGTGGAGAGACCTGACCAAGGCAGTGTTTACAACCAGGCTATAATTTTCTGAAAAGGTTCCAATATATGTAACATAACAGTATATCGGTGATCTGAAACCAACTGTTTCTAAGTCCTGTGTTTATTAGCATACATAATACAAGAGCACGTTGAGAACATAACAGATGAAACAGCCCTCAGATGTTGCTGCAACATGCCATCCCACAAAATGGGGGCTTACAAACAACTGGGGAAATGGAGGGAGAGAAATGTTAAAAAAACCCAATACTATTAGACTGGGCACTAGGAACACTGGGACTAGTATGAGTAAAGGTAAAGGGACCCCTGACCATTAGGTCCAGTCGTGACCGACTCTGGGGTTGCGGTGCTCATCTCACTTTACTGGCCGAGGGAGCCAGCGTACAGCTTCCGGGTCATGTGGCCAGCATGACAAAGCCGCTTCTGGCGAACCAGAGCAGCACACGGAAACGCCGTTTACCTTCCCGCCGGAGCGGTACCTATTTATCTACTTGCACTTTGACGTGCTTTTGAACTGCTAGGTGGGCAGGAGCTGGGACCGAGCAACGGGAGCTCAACCCCGTCGTGGGGATTCAAACCGCCGACCTTCTGATCAGCAAGCCCTAGGCTCAGTGGTTTAACCCACAGCCCTGAGCCTCAAGAGTCTAGAACTATGGTTCAAATGTCCTACAGCCTACTCATTGCCACAAACATTTTTCCTTAGGCAAGCCTAGCCAGACATGCAGTTGTTGACATACATTGATCTCTTTTAAAGCTAATCTTAATTGTTTTAAATGTTTCTAATTGTTTTAAGTGTTTTTCATTGATAGTTTTAATATCTCTTGCAAACCACCAAGAGGTTTTTATTACAATCAAGTAGTATAAACATTTTGTTAAATGAAAAATAAAGCACCAATGGGTTCGGGGGCTTCAAAAGCCCTACATGATTTAAAATATCTAGCTCTATGTAACAGTAGGAACTAAGCAATATGCCAGAGTCTGCTATTCATAACTTTTTGCAATATTTATATGGGCATTTACATGTACCATTGATTACATGCTGTTCATAAAAATCAAAACATTATTTATACCCCCTTTCAGAGAACAATAAAAGTGAAATGATAAGAAAACACAAAGCTAGCTGTCAACAGGAAATACGATTCAGCAGCTATAAGCAATCCAAAATTAAGATAGAAAAAGGCTTTTAAGACTTTGGGGGAAATAAAAGCTACAACAGCAGTTTAAGGGATCTTTTAATGCCACATCCTTAGTTATGCTGTATTCCTAATATTTTGTATTTCCCCTTCATGTTTGATTTCCACATCCACAATACAATATTATATTGAATTCAATCCTTCACTGCTTTCTTGCAAGAAGAAGATAAAACAAATAGGTGCAAGTTGCTGATAAAGCACATTTCCTGGACTCAAAAGATTTTCAGTTTAACTGTGGTGAAAACTTGTGCAATCATTCATCATCCAGATGAAGCTTTCTCAATACTGTATAAGTGTTCCATTTTATACTCTGCTATACAGCTGCAAATAAAATGTTTAAGGTGTTTGCATTATACAACTGTGACACTAGATGGCGATGGTGAGCTATGGCAAATTCAATATATTTTTAAAAACATTTTTTTCAAAAAGCATTTTCACATTTTTTAGGTGTGTGTAGATTCCACCCAAGATGCAGAGACATGCTGAATTTAAATGCTTTGTATGTTAGATGGGTTAAATCGAGTCAACTTAAATCATGATTGCAACATTGATTTAAAACTGCCAAGAAAAAAGTTTACAACAAATCACTGGTTTCAGCCTAATTTTCCAAGGTACATTTTTCTTCAACAAGCCCAAACAATAATTTGTTGAAATGATAATCAAAGCAGTATCCATTCATATCTAAGCAGAACTAGATACATTAGTCTTCTGAGCTTTTGCACTGCAGAATTTATATTTGCTTAGAGACAGAGGAACAATGGTGAAATTGGCTCTCTTTGCACCCATATAGGTGCCAGGAAAATCACTACTTGAAGGATAAGACCCAAACTACACTTGCTATTTAAAGTGCTTTCCTGATTACTTGGGAATCTTGCCACATACGTCATGGCTTCAGTTTTCAGATTATCATGGGCTGGATCCAGATAATTCTGCACACAGAACAGGGCTTTCCCACCTCTTTCTTACTTTAGCACCCTGCTGCTCCTAAGGGTTGGGGGTACCTATCCAGAATGGCATGGGATCAGGTTCTAGAGGGAAAATCTGCAGAAATAAAGGCAATCCCCTGTGTGGGGGGAAACTGCCATTGATTCATGCAAGCAGACCTTTGGGCCTGTTCTCATGAGTCTAAACTTTCACACATGTGTATTACTTTCAGAGTTTCACTGAAATGACTGTAATTGAAGGCTCAATACAGCTGAATGTCTGTTAGCATCCAATTTAAATTAAAATTAGCTTCTTTATTTTGATTTTTTTTATATAAAAAAATCCACTCCATTTTGTGCAGATAAATTATGTATGCATCAGATCAGGACAATACACAGCGTTTCCAGGAAAAAAGCTGGAGGAAAAAGAAAGCAGATCAATCAAATAAAGCAGAGATGCTGTTCAGTAGTAGTGTGTTGGCGGCCTTAGATGATTGCCCATCTTTCCAGCATGACAGGCTGAGTGACACAGAAGAGCAACCTTGTGAGTGAAAAAGAACCTTGAGTGTTATTCAACTCCAGAACCCTGCCTCAGCCTTTGTCTCCTTAAAATACGCTTTGTTACAATGATCAGAATGTAGATTTAAATTTATTTTTTTTATCATGAGCTTTCTATACATGCTACCCTTCAGAAAAAATGGCCATAGGGTGGTTTACAAAAACAAGGTAGTGTGAAAACAATAAAGCCTAAGAAATAGAAACAAAAAATAATAATTCTCATCAGTTACATAATTTACAGCATTATGAAAAGGGGACTTCCAATCTATCAGCCTCTAAAAGCCTGGCAAAAAGGTGTTTGTTTACGTGTCTTCTGAAAGAACACAAGGGAGGGCATTCTACAGAGTATAATTTTTGTAGATGTATTACATTATCATACTGTAGGCATAATTTTATGTGCAAACATATATACACAATAAAACGTTGAAATCTAAAACACGCAGATGGAGAATCATGTTGTGATTCGTAAGATTAAGGCATCTCTTAACTAGAAAATAGAAATTGCAACCTAGCATTGCTTCAGAATGTTCGCGCTGATGTGATAGCCTGTGTAGTGTCATATTGTAATATATCTATGGTATATCTACAAGTGGAAATGTTTACCTGGATACTGCCCCAGCCAACAACTACTGCAGGGACTTTTAGCTATGCAACGTCCTGATCCTTTTCTCTCCTTCTCTCCATGCAATCCCTAAATCCGTTCTGGGTCCCCCACCAACACCTTCAACCCACCAGACTTAGGGGTCACTCAAAAGTCTTTGTGCTAGCGGAACTGTTTAGTTGGATACTGTCCCTGGGTTTGCATCTTTGCTCAGCCACGAAACTCCCTGGGTAATGTTGGGCAAGTCAATTGTTTCAGACTAACCTACCTGACAGGGTTGTTGAGTAGATGAAATGGGGAGTAGGGAGAACTATGTATGCCACTTTGAGCTTCTTGGAGGACAGATAAGCTTTACATGTAATAATGAATAAATAAATAATAATAATATACTGTACTGAGAAGCTTAGAACCACTGCATTACTCAGAAGAGTGCTACAGAGTGCTTCCCACCGTAATGATCACCAAGGTGAACAAGGGTCTGGAAACCAAGCCTTATGAGGAATGGTTGAAGGAGCTGGCTATGGTAAGCATGGAAGAGAGAAGACTGAGAGGAGATATAATAGCCGTATCCAAATATCTAAAGGGCTGCCACAAGGAAGATAGAGCAAGCTTGTTTTATCCTGCTCTGGAGGGTAGGACTCAAACCAATGGCTGCAAATTACAATAATAATAATAATAATAATAATTATTTATTTATTCCCCAGCCACTCTGGGCAGCTTCCAACCGAATATTAAAAGCAATACAGCATCAAACATTAAAAACTTCCCTAAACAGGGCCGCCTTCAGTTGTCTTTTAAAAGTAAAATAGTTGCTTATTGCCTTGACATCTGCTGGGAGGGCGTTCCACAGGGCAGGCGCCACCACCGAGAAGGCCCTCTGCCTGGTTCCCTGTAACCTCGCTTCTCGCAGCGAGGGAACCGCCAGAAGGCCCTCGGAGCTGGACCTCAGTGTCTGGGCTGAAATGGGGGTGGAGATGCTCCTTCAGGTATACTGGGCCAACGCCGTTTAGGGCTTTAAAGGTCAGCACCAACACTTTGAAACACAAGAAAGGAGATTCCGACTAAATGTGGCCAGCTGTCATGGATGCTTTAGCTGAGATTCCTGCATTGCAGGGGGTGGACTAGATGACCGCAGGGGTATCTTCCAACTCTACAATTCTATAAAGCAGGGAGCTAGTGGCAAAGCAACTTGAGGGTCCTTTTGCCCACGATTTGTATCATCAGGACAGTTTTGAGTCATGTTAAGCTTCCTGTACAAAAGGTAGAGAGGAAAACAAGCATCCATTGAACAGGCAACGATAAAGAAGTATTGTTTATCCCACACAGGCATACCGACTCTGGGGAGGCAGCGATTTCCCACAAGGGTTCATAACTAGCAGCGGGAGGGGGGGGGACATTTTCTCCGACTCCCTATCTCTATACAAAAGACAATGCACAGAATTGTAAGGTTTGATCAGAAATCAGGATAACACATGAACCACGAAACACCAGGGGTGGCGGAGGATAATGTCTGACCTATTCGCATTCGGAGGCAAAAAAAACCCAACGACACCGCGATTATTGAGAGAGAGGGGGGTGGCCCGATGGGGATTAGGAGCTTTCTCGTGCATCAGATTTTCAATCCCAAGGGGTCGTGGGCTGCCCGCAACGTTTGGAAACGCGAACGAACCGCCAGGCATTGTTTATCCCGCACCTCGGCAGCTGCCAACGCTGCGCATCCGGGGCGAGAAAGCTGCGCCGCCCGCGAAGAAACTCGGCGGCAAACGCGGGAGAGGCTTATTATTTCCAAGCGAGGGAGAGGCTGGGAGGAACTTGGTGGCGGCTCCTCCGCCCCTTCGCCGGCGCGGACCTGCAAGTTCCCCACCAGCGCAATCGGTTGGGGAAACACGAACACGCCCCCCTCGCCGATCCGCGCGCCCCTCACCTGTGATCTGCAGGTAGAGCTCTCGCCGGAGGGGCCGCGGCGCTTGCTCGTCCCCCTCCAGCACCGCGGGCAGCGTGGCCGTGCTGCGCGTCTTCTTGACGGCCGGCGGCGGCGTGTCCGGCAGGGTGGCCGGGGCCGAGTTTCGCCGGCCCCCCGCCGCCGAGGTCTTCCGCTTCATGGCGGCGCGCGGCAGCGGCGGAGGAGGAGGCGGCAGGGCACCGGCGCTCATCCCCGCCGCTTACCACCCCCCTCGCGGGGCTCACGCAGCCCAGCGGGAGCAGGAGGCAGCGGGCGGCGGGACGCGGCGGCGGCGGCGGACGTCTCGGCCACAAGCGCCGCCCCGCTCTGCTCCCAACCGGCCGCGGGCCGCCGCTGCTCTTGCTGCTGCTGCTGCTGCTCCCGCGCTCGGGCGCCGCTCCCTCCTCATTCGGGCGCTCCCTCCGCCCGCCCGACGCTCATTGGGCCGGGCGGCGTGACGCCACAAACCCTTAGCCTCGACCCCGGTGATGTCATAGTGAGAAAGGCCTGAGCACCTGCGTCGCGCGCGGGGGGGGGGCGGCGGCGAGGACAGCGCAAGGCGACAAAGGCCTCGACATTCCTCTCTTTCTGTCCACGGATTTGTATAGAAAGCGATTGGCTGGCGTCCTGGCGACCAAAAAAAAATCATATATAATTGTCCAGTTGGAAGGGTTCCCCCCCCCAAAGGGGTCATCCAGTCCAACCCCCTGCAATGCAGGAATCTCAGCTAAATAGAAGAGGCAGAAATGGGCCTAATGCAGGAGTAGTGCCCTCCAGATGTTTTGGGACTACAACTCCCATCATCCCTAGCTAACAGGACCAGTGGTCAGGGATGATGGGAGTTGTAGTCGCAAAACATCTGGAGGCATAGCTGTCAACTTTTCCCTTTTTTTAAAGTGAAATTCCCTTATTCCGAGTAGGATTCCTCGCAAGAAAAGGGGAAAGTTGACAGCTATGTCTGGAGGGCAGAGTTTGCCTATGCCTGGCCTAGATGGACTCAACCATTTTGTTGGCTGCCAGTTTCTAAGCTGCATGGCACGTTTCTTCATTCTGAGTCTTCATGCCAGACATCCATGGGACATCCTTCAGCACAGGACATTTCGCAAATACAATTGGGGGGATGGGACGGGACCATAAATCAGACACACTTTAAATGCCCTTCTCATACATTACCTTATTTTAATCACAACGTCTTTATCCTTTCAATACTTCACAATTTACAAATGGTCCCACATCTCATGGATCAAAAGTATATTTATCAGGAGGCCTGCACCGTCAGTGGTCCATCAAGCCAAGTGCAATAGAAAAGGGACACAACTGACCTGTTTTTGCTGGCTGCCTGGGGTTGCAAAATCAGGGGGGTGGTTAAACATATGGTAGGCCACAATCCAAGGCTGGCGACTTACATTGATTGGTAAGTCACACCTTGTGTAGGCAGTCTTGTGTACATGCAGTCCTGATGTACATTTGTTTTTGTACACAAGAAATGACTTCATGCAGAGCCTGTGGGTTCAGTGAATTTGTTAAGTTCTGTGGTTGTGACCCAGATAGGATGCTTTAACCATTTCATGACTATTTTCACAATATGCTCTAGCATTCGGATTTATTTTTGGTTGCCGTACATTTTGGAGCTTCTGGGAATACATAAGTGAAGAGAGGTGTATCTTAACTCTCTATTGAATGTGGTCAAAAATAAAACATAAAATAAAATAGTAACAAGGTGCTGCATATACAAACCAAGTCCCCAAAATGCTTGCATCAGTGAATACCTCTTGAAAATGAGCAAAAGCCATTGAAAAATTATGCTCTGCAAACAATAGCAGGGTGAAATGGGAATAACCTCAGAGCAGCAGTAGTTTCTATTGTATACAAGTACTTATTGCTGGTTTGCATTTTTTAAAAAATGTCCTCACTATAATGTATTGAATTAAAACTATGCAAAAGTAGTTGGAAAATGCATGCTCCATTGATCTTAATTACAACTACTTCACTGTAAGCAAATATAATGTGACGCACAGTGGGACAAAAAGTAACAATTACCTTAATTTCACATATACATACACTCATAGGGATGTCTGACTAGGAATGAGACCTTGGGTTTGTAAGTGGATAGCTTGATGGCAGTGTCAACCCATTGTGCGGGAGCTGTGAAAATAGCAACTTCCTCTCGAGGAATAACAGGGCAAGGGACTGAAAACAAAAGCTGCCAGTATGATAATACCATTTTACAATCTATGGTGCAACCGCACTTGGCATACCATGGACGGTTCCGGTCACCTCACCTCAAAAAGGGTATTGTAGAGCTGGAAAAAGTTTCAGAAAAATGCAATCAAAATGATCAAGATACCGGTATACCTGAAGGAGCATCTCCACCCCCATTGTTCTGCCCGGACACTGAGGTCCAGTGCCGAGGGCCTTCTGGCGGTTCCCTCGCTGCGAGAAGCCAAGTTACAGGGAACCAGGCAGAGGGCCTTCTCGGTAGTGGCACCCGCCCTGTGGAACGCCCTCCCACCAGATGTCAAAGAGAAAAACAACTACCAGACTTTTAGAAGACATCTGAAGGCAGCCCTGTTTAGGGAAGCTTTTAATGTTTAATAGACTATTGCATTTTAATATTCTGTTGGAAGCCGCCCAGAGTGGCTGGGGAAACCCAGCCAGATGGGCGGGGTACCGGTAAATAAATAAATAAAATCAAGAGGCTGGAGAATATTGATAGCAGCATGAGGAAAGGTGTCAACTGGATAGCTCAGTTGGTTAGAGCATGGTGCTGATAACACCAAGGTTGCAGGTTCGATCCCCGTACGTGAGACAGCTGCATATTTCTGCATTGCAGAGGGTTGGACTGGGTGACCCTTAGGGTCCCTTCTAAAGCTATGATTCTATGACTTAAGGCTCTTTCATTTATGTGAGTAAGCAAGGACACATCTTCTCGAAGCTACCAACGTGAGTCTGACCAAACTGCGGGAGGCAGTGGAAGACAGGAGTGCCTGGAGTGCTCTGGCCCATGGGGTCACGAGGAGTCGGACACGACTAAACGACTAAACAATAACAACAACAAGATTATGCGTGGTGTGAGGAAAGTGGACTCGGACATGTTTGTCTGCTTCTAACATAATCCTAGCACTTGTGGACATTCAATGAAGCTGAATGTTGCCAGATTCAGGACAGACGATAGCTATTCTTCACGTAAGATGTAGTGATGGCCACTAAAACGTGAATACAGTGGGACCTCGACTTATGAGCTCCTCGACGTACGTTGTTTTTGACTTCCGAAACACTTCCGTGAGGGAAAAAATGGCCGCCGCTTCCAAATTTTTCGACCTACGAAGGGAAAGCGGCGGCGCGATACCTCAACCTACGAATTTTTTAAGATAGTAATGAAGATATGTAGACATGTCGACATACACTCATAAGGAAGAATGGGTTATGCGTTTGGGTTGGACAGGAAGTCAAATGGGTTTGGATCATTTGCTGGCGTTGATTTTTTGTCTTTTTTGTTTTCTTTTTTCTTTTTCTGTTATTTTTTTTAATCTTTATTTATTGTTTCTCTAGCCTAGTGTATGATGTTTGGCTTATGTTTGGCTTAAAGATATCCGATGTATCGTAAAGATTATTTGAATACTATCTAAAGTAATATAGACGTTTTCTCATTGATAATATTGCAGAGAGCTATGGAACAGTAACTAAGCAAAGTGATGACAATAAGTGTTAACCGTTTTCTTTCAAAGCTTTTATTTTTATCTGTAATTGGAATATTTACCATACATTTCTGTAAAATACTGTGTAAATGACAAATAAAAAAACGTTCTTTTTCACACACACAAAAAAAGGAATTACACATGAGGAGCGTGCTGTTGCCCTCAGGTCCTGGTAGTGTGTTTCCCACAGGCATCTGGTTGGCCACTTTGAGAACAGGATGCTGGACCAGATGGGTCTTTGACCTGATTCAGTAGTCTCTTCTTGTGTGCCTGGAAGTCTGCCTCATAATTTCCATGGTCTTCGTGTCACAAACAAGGCATCAGCCTGAATTGTTCATAGCTCGCCTTCCATTCCTCCTATTCGTAAGCCCACCAACATATAATGGTTACTCTCCATGCTTCCTTTTAGGGTATGTCTGCCATCTGCTGGATATTAAAATGCTATGTTTTCACCTCATTTTCAAGCATCACGAATTTAAAAATTTAAACGTAAATGCTGCAAGGATAACGATGCTTGTTACAGCAAAAATGAAAATGAGAAGCTGTCTTGGGGCATCTTAAGGAACAGAGCAAACTTCATCAGATGCAGAATAAAAAATTAAAATTAAAAAAAAAATCCTTCCAGTAGCACCTTAGAGACCAACTAAGTTTGTTCTTGGTATGAGCTTTCTGTGCATGCACACGAAAGCTCATACCAAGAACAAACTTAGTTGGTCTCTAAGGTGCTACTGGAAGGATTTTTTATTTTTTATTTTGTTTTGACTATGGCAGACCAACACGGCTACTTACCTGTAACACCAGCACCTTGAACCTAGGCCTAATAAACGACTGAATTTTTAGATCCTTTACTGCAGCAATGGGGAACCTGAAGTCACCAAATATGGTTGGTTTACAGCTCCCATCATCCCAGGCTGGCTGGGGCTGATAGGATTTAGAGTCCAACAAAAACTGGAAAGCCACAGATTCCACAGCCAAGGAATGCCTTCCCATCAGATGTCAAATAAATAAACAACTATCTGACTTTTAGATGACATCTGAAGGCAGCCCGGTTTTGTGAAGGTTTTAATGTTTGATGCTTTACAGTGCTTTTAATATTCTGTTAGGAGCTGCCCAGAGTGGTTGGAGAAGCCCAGCCAGATGGGCAGGGTATTATTATTATTATTAATAATAATAATAACTTCATCAGATGCATAAAAGGCCCTCATGGGGACACAAGGGTACATAGAAAGCAATGAAGACGTAAAAAGTGGGGCCAACTAGTCTTAACGTGGAGTCGCTACCAGTAATTCTCTGGAATTTCTATGCAAAATTCAAGCGATGCGTTTTTGTGACCTGCATTTGGTGATTCCACAATCACCCTAGCTTTGCCAGGAAGAAAATATTATACCAGTTACTGTACAAGTCGGTTGCACTGTTAGATGACCAGGAGGAAACATAACCCTGTAAATTATCCCGGACCTGTCAGGAGCTTTTAATGTCATTTATCATGGCCTATTTCTGAATCAGAAATATATGTCTGGAGACATTTTGCTCCAGTGGATCCATTCCTGTTAGGCTGGATCTATGAGATGGTGCCGGGGTTAGAAGACATCTGAAGGCAGATAAGTTTTTAATGTTTGATGTTGTATTGCATGGGTAGGCAAACTAAGGCCTGGGGGCCGAATCCAGCCCAATTGCCTTCTTTTTTGCCAAATCATTTTTATTAGAGTTTCCAATACAACAAAATCACACTGAAACATTCCAAATTACATTCCAAATTATTTATCCAATTATCAATAAAAAAAGAAAAGTTCCAAATCTACCGAATTATTATTTAAATTAATTTGGAGGTTTCCCATGCTTCAAACTCCGGAAGTATCTAATCAACTATTGTCCATTGTTTTCCACCCTTCCAATATTTTCACAGCCTCTGTTGTATTCCACCAAGCAAGATAAATCAAAGCAAACAATGTCTCTGTGTGGATTGCCGAATCGCCTTCTCATTCCGGCCCGCGGACGGTCCGGGAATCAGCGTGTTTTTACATGAGTTGAATGTGTCCTTTTATTTAAAATGCATCTCTGGGTGATTTGTGGGGCATAGGAATTCGTTCATTTACCCCCCAAAATATAGTCTGCCCCCCCACCAAGGTCTGAGGGACAGTGGACCGGCCCCCTGCTGAAAAAGTTTGTTGATCCATGTGTGTATTGTATTTTGTTGGAAGCCGCCCAGAGTGGCCGGGGGAACCCAGTCAGATGGGTGGCATACACATCATAAATCATATTATTATCATCAAATTTTTTTTCTGCAGGCAGCAACATTCACTTTACTGTATTGCTGTATGGATGCTCCATCTTCACTTCATGTAAAGTAGTGAGAGAGGGCACTGCCTCATTGTTGCACGTTACTGATAGCAATGTAAATAGAAGGGGAAATAATATTTAATATGTAGTGAAAAATCAGGCCTCCAGGTCTCAACCAGCACCCCTCTCAAGTAAAAACCGAATAACAAGATTTATTCCACACATGGCATGCATATTTTGTGCTATCCTTCCTTGTATTTTCCATGGCGAATCCACACATTATTTTGTATCGAACCCTCTGGGGACCAAACTGGGCAAAAGGTATGAAAGTTCGTAGCCCTAAACGCTTACATGCAGTACAATTATTTGATGTTACATGTTTTCCTATCCCACTCCACCCCCCAATGCAGAAGTTTTAACTCAAGGTCTGGAAGTAATTACCTACATAGTTCTGGGGGACAGGACACAAATTTACTTTTCTTTGCACGTTTCAGTTCCTCACAGCCTATCAGGTGGTATTCAATTAAGTTCTATTCAGAGCAGACAAATGAGTTCATTTCTTAGAATTTACTCTGAATAAAACTTAGTTGTCTACCACCCATTGGGTCCATGTCAATATTCTTGAAGAGGATTGCAGAGTCGCCACCACTGGGTCCATTATCATAACTATTTTCAAATCATTATTTTCAAATAATGATTTGAAAGAGGATAAGGTTAACTAAATAAGTGTGTGTAAGTTTTCTTTTTTGTATTGTTTTGTAGTTTTGTTTCTGTAGTGTGTATTGTATTTTGTGTGCTTTATGGTTAAAATTCAATAAATTTTCATTATCATAACTATTTTGTTTTGACTCATCAAAGAAGCTGTTTTAAAGGCAGTAGAAATTTACATTTTTATTTAATCTGTAAAAAATATGTCCTTTTATTAAGTCATTGTGAGACAGCGGTTAAGAAGACAGAACTCACTAATAATAATAAAGGTTGTGATGGAATAAAACCTATACACTGTGTACGCCAAGTATATTTTTATGCATGTTTAAACATCACTTTTTTTTTTGTTAAACACATCACAACTTAACTTTGAGTTCAATGAAACAATAAAGTGTGAAGTCCATTTTTACCCACCGGAAACCAAACTTGTTCAGTAGCCAGGGATCTCCCAATGTTACAGTAACCTCATCCAAAGTTATTTGCTGAACACACTGTTGCCATGTTATCATTTAACTTGCTCCCTGGATTTTTCTTCTTCTTTTGACAAAGTCACACATCAATAATTGGAGATCTGTTGGTGAAGTTTACTGCTTGAACTCCAGCAAGTTGCAAAACAGTGTTAATGGGAACATGGTCCAACCTGTTCTTGTCAAGGTGCACGTGATGGATTTCATCCCCTGGGGGAAAAATTAAGCTTATTACTGCCTATCTACAAAATATTGCTCTCAATATTCACAATCACCTATCTTTTCAGCCAATGTGGTCTGGTGCCTTGGGTGTTGGATATAGGAACTGGTTGTTCATATTCTATATCAGCTAGAGTCTAGGGCTTGCTGATCAGAAGGTCGGCGGTTCAAATCCCCGCGACGGGGTGAGCTCCCGTTGCTCGGTCCCAGCTCCTGCCCACCTAGCAGTTCGAAAGCACATCAAAGTGCAAGTAGATAAATAGGGACCGCTCCAGCGGGAAGGTAAACGGCGTTTCCGTGCGCTGCTCTGGTTCGCCAGAAGCGGCTTTGTCATGCTGGCCACATGACCCGGAAGCTGTCTGCGGACAAACGCCGGCTCCCTTGGCCTATAGAGCGAGATGAGCGCCGCAACCCCAGAGTCGGACACGACTGGACCTGATGGTCAGGGGTCCCTTTACCTTTACCTTTATACAGTGGTACCTCGACTTACGAGCGACTCGACTTCCGTATTTTTCGACTTCCGAATGACCTCCGTAAGCGAAAAAATGGCCGCTGCTTCTGAAATTTTCGACTTACGAAGGGAAAGCAGCGGCACGATACCTCGACTTACGAAGTTTTGAATGCGGTTTTCTCGACTTACGATTTTTTCCCCCGTTCCGAGATGGCGCCTTCGACTTACGAAGATTTCGACTTACGAGCACGCCTTTGGAACGGATTACTTTCGTAAGTCGAGGTACCACTGTACTCTGATTATGCTACAGGGGAGAGAAATTGAGATTAACTGTTGCTACATCAGCACAATGACCATCATATATGTGCTCAAACTAGGAGCGGAGGGGAGAAACCAGAAAATTTCCAAACAGCACAAAACACACACACCCTCCAATAACCACAGAAACACCACCAAAGCCTGCCAGTCAAGGACTGTGTTTTGATAACACCCACATGCAACCCACTCACAACAACGAACTTGCAGCAATGTAGACATGTCCCCAGCACCATTCCCTGCACCACAAAACAGGTCTTCTCCCACTGCTGCAAGTTCAAATCTCCCCCAGCTGGAGAGCTTGGTTTGAGCGTAGTGCTGATTAATGCCAAACTTGCAAGCAGGGCCGTCTTTTCCATTTGGCTGAGTGGCGCCATGCGCCATGGCGCCCGCCCAGCAGAGGATCCGCCGACCTCCGCCGACTCAGGAATCTCCTCGGGTCTCCTTGGAGGAGGCACCACTCTGAAAGCCCCACAGAGCAGCGTCTGGCGCTGGCCACAGGCAGGGAGAGGATGGGAAGGAGGCAGGCGAGCAAACAAGTGGAGGAGGAAGGGAAGGAGAGAAGCAAAAACTCCCTCAACTCAGGACCCAAACCCTGGAACCCACAGGGTTGAAAAAGAGTGATCCCCTGTGTGCTCATGATTTTGCTCCGCCCCCGGTGCTTTGTCCCATTTTCGCCACAGGAAAGCCCTCTATTCCCTGCGTCTGAGTGTGGGGAGGGCTGCGTACTGTTGGGTGAGCATTTTTATTAAACCCCCCACCCGCCAACAGCTCAACAACTTTGTGCTCTTTCCCCTAAGAGAAGCTTAAAAACTCTTGCTAATCCCTGCCACATGCAACCCACTCACAAGAACTAACTTGCAGCAATGGAGGCATGTCCCTGCACCACAAAACAGGAGGTTTTCCTCCCACTGCTGCGAGTTCAAATCTCCCCCAGCTGGAGAGCTCAGTTGGTTCGAGCGCAGTGCTGTTTGAATGCCAAGCTTGCAGGTTTGATCCATGCGAGGGACAGCTGTATATTCCTGCAGTGTGGGGGGTTGGACTTCCAGCTATCGAGCATCATTTCTTGAGCACAGCACATTAAGGGAAGGAAGGAGAGGCCACATGACAAAATAACCACATAGCACCAGGGTCCAAGTCAGAAAGAAGACCCATTAATGACATAGTCAAAACAAAATAGAAAATTCTTTCCAGTAGCACCTTAGAGACCAACTGAGTTTGTTCTTGGTATGAGCTTTCGTGTGCATGCACACTTCTTCAGATGCCATGATAGTTGTGAAGTGAGGAGGGCACAGATTGGCTGCTGTCTCTCCACCCATTAAAAGCTGCTCACTCTGGTGGTAGCATGCTTATCTGCTAAGTGTGAAATCTCAATGGTATGAAGAAAGGGAGAGAAGGGCTTGGCCACTTTTCACCAGTATATCCAGGAGAACAAATACACCATGTAAGCATAACCAAGGCAAAGGTTAATTTTAACAAACTTACCTGGACCTAAAATCAAAGTGCCCCCTTGCTGAGCTGGATCTCCTTGGAAATCAAATGCCGGGCTCGTCATTGCTCTCCACATGCTCTTAATGCTTCCCGATAGCAGGTTGGATTTTACATGAGGACTTTGCGCTGAAATGGTATGATATAGACTATATGGAACTCGCAGAACTGACCGGGAAACTCCCAAGACCAGAGGGACAAAGCGGTACAGAAAGATTGGAAGGAATTTAAAGAATATTTGAAAAACCATGCTAAGATTAGTATTTAAGAATTGAACTAGAAGAATTGATAGGCTACAGATATGGAAAATAGATAAGACTAAATAAGATAGAAGTTTGATAAGGAAAATAGATTTAGAATAAGATTAGGTGTAATTGATGATTATATAATGTTAAGAATTTACTAACGATGTTATACAGTGAACGCAGAAGGAGAGGACGTGAGGAAGTCAAATAACAATGTTAAGGAATAGAATGATTATAGCTATTATAGATGTTTTTTGTTTTTATTTTTTTGTATTTTTGTATCCTTTTTGGTCTTTGTATTTTGTATTTTTGTATAATTTTTGTTATAGTGTGTAGTGTTTGTTTGTAATGTTTATGTTTTATTCTTGAAAATTTATTAAAAATTTATTTTTTAAAAAAGAAAGAAATGGTATGATATAGTGTGATATAGAAGAGTAAGCGTATTTTGCATGAGAAATTAAGTTTGCTCTGCAGATCTTGCAAGCATACCTGGCTACAATCTATGCATGGTTTTGTGCAAGTCAGCCAGCTGGAATTAATAGACCTAACGGCAACTAAATGTGCTTAGGAGAGAGCAGGCCACAGAGCCGTCTCGTCATAGGGGCTGGGTGGCGCGGTGCACCAGAGCGCCAGGCCCCCCAGGGGCGCCCCCGCGAGCCCGCCAGCATACCGGGCGCCCCCTCCCCAACCCGCCCCCCCCCACGGGCGGGCAGGCGGGCGCTCGCGCGCCGGGGCGAAGCTGCAAGCCGGCTGGCCTCCGGAGCCCCAGCTGGAGCGCTGGGAAGGGCGCGCAAAGCCCCGCGCCGCTCCAGCGCCACGCCCCTCATCCCCCGCTCGCCCACCTCCCTCCCGCGCTGGCCGCCCCTCGGGGGATGAGGGGCGTGGCGCTGGAGCGGCGCGGGGCTTTGCGCGCCCTTCCCAGTGCTCCAGCTGGGGCTCCGGAGGGCAGCCGGCTTGCAGCGCCACGCCCCTCATCCCCGCTCGCCCCCCCTCGAGGGGCGGCCAGCGCAGGAGGGAGGTGGGCGGAGAGGCGGTCCACCGGGGGCGCCGAGGGATCGTCACACCAGGGCGACCAATCCCCTTAAGACGGCGCTGGCAGGCCATTTGAGTATCCAATAAGAAAAGGAAAGTGATCGGACTGAGGAGGAAAAGCAGAAATTTCTCTACTCATAAACCAACAACAACAATGGATTTTTCCTTCTAAGGCCAGCTACCTTCCCACCCAAACCTAACAATGCAAACCTGTCTTTGTGTTTACTCCGAAGTCCCAATGGGACTTACTTCCTACTAAGAGTTTAGGATTGCAGCCTTCTTCTCTTGTTCAATTTTCAAGTAGGATGACTTATGCGAGAAGGGGAATCTAATGCAGACCGTTGGAAAATGTATTATGCAAATTGTTTCTCTGTAAACCCTACAGTCCCAATGATTCACAGGGGAGCGAATCCAGATGCACTGCAGCTATGAAGGGTCATTCTGCATATATTTAAGCTCTAATTGGATTGTCACAGACTGTGTTTTTTCCCCATTCAGTTGCCATTTAAGTCAAAGCTTAAAACACACCCACCCTTTACACGAGAAGTCACTGAAATCTCTTGTGATTTCTTGTGAGATTTAAGATTTTGCGAGATTTCAGTGAGCTCTCACGAGAAACCAGTGCTGCTGCGCCAGGGGAGGCGGTGAGGCTCATGGGGGGTGTCTGTCAGGGTGCATGGGCTTCCACCACCCGAGGCAACTGCCTCAGCCCCTCATGGCTGGGTTGGCCCCACATCCACACCATATAGTTAAAGCACATTTATGGCTCTTGCTCTGTAATGTACTAGTGTTTGTATATTTTTACACTGCAATGTAGCCAAAGCAAATTCCAAGTATGTTGGAAAATGCGCTTGGCCACTAAATTATTCTTATTCTTATTTATACTACTTTAACAGAGTTCTGGGAACTGTAGTTTACTTACCACAGAGTTACAATTCCGAGCACCCTTAACAAGCTACAGGATGTTGGGCATAATATACAGTTGGAGGAATGGGAAAGATAATGGAAAACAAATTTAAAGTTTGCAGATTGTATATTATTAAGAGAAAATTATTTGAAAATGATATATAGATGGTATATCACACCGGGGGGAACTGCAAAAATGTATAAAACAGGATCTAAGATATATTGGAGATGTAAAGAGAAAGATTTTACTTTCTTTCATGTATGGTGGGAATGCAAGAAGGTTAAAGAATATTGGGAAATGATATATAATGAATTGAAAAAAATGTTGAAAAAAACCTTTGTTCAAAAACCAGAATCTTTCCTGCTCGGAATTTTTGATCATGATATAAGAGAGGGACATTGGAGATTGTTTATGTATGCGACAACAGCAGCAAGAATTTTATTAGCACAGGACGGAAAACAGAGAAAACGCCAACAAAGGAAGAATGGCAAGCCAAACCTATGGACTACGTGGAACTGGCTAAGCTGACAGAGAGGATACATGAGAGAGACAACATCAATTTCAAAAAGGAGTGGGAACCATTTATAAACTCTATAAAAAGACAGTATAAAGATTTGGACCCATTGGCAGGTTTTGACTAAACTTTCACAACTATATAAGAGGTAAAATCAGCAGGATATAGAATTTGTTTAATAAATTAATACGGAAATACAGGGAAAGCCAAAGAGGGGGGAGGGGAGAAACATGGATATATAAATTGTTCAATTAAGATTTGTGGGAAATTTGTTGTTATAATTTGAAAATCCAATTAAAAAAAAAAACCCCAGCCAGATGGGCGGAGTATAAATAATAATAGTAATAGTAATAGTAATAGTAATAATAATAATAATAATAATAATAATAATTTAATTATTTTAAAACAAAACAAAAAGCAAGCTACAGTTCCCAGGATTCTTTGGGAAAAGCCATGCGCTATAGATATGGTATTGTATGGATACGCTCTCCCTAACACTGGGTATAATCCTTACTTATTTGTTGCCATAAGTGATAAACCAGTTGTAGGTTAACCTTGCTATTGTGATGCTAAACATGGAACTTAAGTGACCATTATGATTTTCTGTATGGGGGAAAAATTGCTTGTGATCTATAGTTCTTTATGTGACAACTTTCTGTGCTGTTGCTTCTGCGTTTACAGCTGGTACCACAGCCTACCTGATGTTGCGGATGCTTCACCCCTTTTCATGCCAAGTATCCTGTAGATTTCCCTTCCAGGATCCACATACATTTCATGAGGATAACCTGTCAAAGTGCAAAACGGCTGCAAGAAACATGTGTAAATATCAAAATAACGCATTGGAAAGCTGCCCAGAGTGGCTGGGGCAACCCAGTCAGATGGGCGGGATATAATAATTTAATATTAATAATAATAATAATAATAATAATAATAATAATAATAATAATAATAATTAACAACTACCTGGAAAATGAAGGCTGCACACGTATGGGGGGTGTCAGTCTGATTACATTCAGTGGAACTTTCTCTGGAGTCAAAATGTTTAAGATTATGTTGTATGGATGTAGCCCTAGGCATACATGTTTGGAATTAACTGTCACTAAAATGAGTGGGACTCATTTCCAGGTCAATGTATTTAGGACCAGAGTGTAATTCTGATTTTGAAAACCTTCAAGCTGCACACTTAAAATGCAGTTACAGGTAGGTAGCCGTGTTGGTCTGCCATAGTCAAAACAAAATAAAATAAAAAATTCCTTCCAGTAGCACCTTAGAGACCAACTAAGTTTGTTCTTGGTATGAGCTTTCGTGTGCATACAGGCTTAGATGTGCATACAGTGGTGCCTCGCAAGACGAAATTAATTCGTTCCGCGAGTCATTTCGTATTGCGAAAATTTTGTCTTGCGAAGCACGGTTTCCCATAGGAATGCACTGAAATTTAATTCCCATAGGAATGCATTTAAATTTTTGTCTTGTGAAGCACGGCCATAGAAAAATTTGTCTTGTGAGTCACCAAAAAAACCGCAAAGCCCTTTTGTCTAGCGAGTTTTTCGTTGCGCGAGGCATTCGTCTTGTGAGGTACCACTGTATTCAAGTAAAGGTTCCTCTCTGGTGGAACTCTAGAGTGTTTCCCCTCAAGGACACTTAAAAATAAGTCCACTGGAAACCGATTGTCCTTATTCATGTATATCTTAGTAATAATATATTAGACAAACAGAAGTGGTAACATCCATGCTACACATTTAAAGCACACTTGTGCCAACAGTCTTGGTTTCCTCCCAAAGGATCCTGGGAACTGTAGTTTGTTAAGGGTACTGGGGGTTGTTAGAACACCCCCAAAATCTATTATTCCCAGCACCCTTAACAAACTACAGTTCCCATTATTCTTTGGAGGAAGTCGTGACTGTTCAAGTGGCATAGAGCGCTTTTAAATGTATCATGCAGATGTGAACATGGCTCATATAACTTTTCTTTTTATTTATTTAAGTGCAAACCTATACATAGTTACTTGGGAGTAAAGCCACAAAGACTTACTTCTTAGTAGATATGCATGGGATTTCAGTATTATTTATAAACTTTAAATCCCACCTCATTGCCCAATACTCAAAGGCAGTTTTCAACTACAAAATAAAAATAATAACGTAATATTACAAAAGTAGCAAAAAAAGTGTTCCACAGTTTTGGTGCCACCCGAAAAACAACAACAACAACACTTCACTGTGGTACCTTCCAAAGATGTGGGCACCTGGAGAAGGGTCTCTGATGCAGACCTTATTTCGATCTGCTCCCAGGTATAGCTATGCCAGTTACATCAGCTCCTACTTCACACTGGTTGTTAAGAGAAAGGGAAATGCACAAAACTCCATTTACCAGTTTTCTTCACTGGGCCTGCTCAGAGGTGAAGTGATCCGAGTTCAGAATATGCCGATAGAATAATTCCGACTTACGCAGACCTACCTTAATGTGATGGTGCGATGATTGTCCAATAACCACAAGTCTGACATTTGCATCCTAAATGGGGAAGGTGTCGGGGGAAACACACAAAAGTATATATAAATCTTTAAACTGCAGCTGGTACAGTACTTACAACACGATCATTGTGGCAAGACAATAAATGCTTAAGGTGGACTTCACAACAGCTATGCCATCAGAGATGCTCAAAATGGGATGATACGATGGCCATTTACAACGGTGCAAGAATCAGATAGGACGGCAGAAATGTTTTTGGATTGTGCAGCCAATTCTTGAATGTTATTAATTAGTGATTAGTTTTCTAGACTGGTTATTTGAACGCAACCTTTTTAGTGCTGATTGGCACTATTTCTCTGTAACCCTGTACAGTGGAGCCCCCTGAAGGATTCCTGAAGCATAGGCCTTTTCAGCTTTTTAAGAAATTGCCTCTTTACAGAAGAGGTTGTAGGCCGATTGTGGTCTACACATTTATCACAGGACTTTCCTCTGAAACCTCACCTGTCTGCCTGTCTTTCTGTCTTTCTTTTTTATTCTGTTATTATTAATATAACAAATTAGTGCACTACTGTTTGCGACACTGATTCTTTTGGCTTCCAGAGTGCTCAGCTGATAACTTAAAAAGAATGACAGAATGCATGAAGGAGAACAAATTCATCACTGCATGCATTATAAAGTAATTGAAGATATATGTAAATACAGTAAAATTGCCCTATATTGGACTTCACAAAAAAACAAAACTTACCGGTACTTACTTGTAAAAATGTCTTGGGAATTTTGCCCAGATCCTCCACATATTCCTTACAGGCATAACACAAGAAATGCTGAAAAGAGACGATAAGGAGTGTTAGAACAACTGTAATAAAAGTAAAAAAATAAAAAAATTCCTTCCAGTAGCACCTTAGAGACCAACTAAGTTTGTTCTTGGTATGAGCTTTCGTGTGCATGCACACTTCTTCAGATACTTCATATCTGAAGAAGTGTGCATGCACACGAAAGCTCATACCAAGAACAAACTTAGTTGGTCTCTAAGGTGCTACTGGAAGGAATTTTTTATTTTGTTTTGACTATGGCAGACCAACACGGCTACCTACCTGTAACTGTAATAAAAGTGTCAAGGTCTCAATTTTTTTGGGGGGGGGGAATAGGTAAGTACACTGAGGTTTTAATAGCATAGATCAGAAAGCCATCTATAGTGGAGTTGGCAGCTGGAGGTCTGGATGCATCACACTGCATTTAATGATTGTTTCATACCTGTTCACTCAAAGGTCTGAGCATCAAAAAACCCAAAGGAAGAAAAATCTTCTTTTGAGGGGAGGGCTAAGAGATAAAGATAATCACGTGCTTTCTGGGAGTTTTGTACACAGCCCGTTATATTTTTTTCTTTTCTTTTCCAGAACAAAACCAGCAAGTCATTTATTTACTATCTGAATAAGTGTGCATGCACACGAAAGCTCATACCAAGAACAAACTCAGTTGGTCTCTAAGGTGCTACTGGAAAGAATTTTCTATTTTGTTTCGACTATGGCAGACCAACACGGCTACCCGCCTGTAACAGAAAATCTCAGGTGAGTGAATTAAAATTCCTTTAATTTGGCGACAGCCCTGTTTAAAAGAGAAGCCCCACCCCTTCTTTAGAATTATTGTTTCAGTCACGCACAAACGTGTTGAGATTGGATCCATTACAACCCGGGAAGTGTGATCAAGATAAGATCTCTTTCCTATTGGGGCAACCTTTAGTTATCAGCCAGTCCACTGAAGTATTAAGAGCGCAGCGCTATCGAAGCGCGATCCTTTGCCATGTGTCTACGGAGAGGAAAAAAGCCCTGCTGAATTCAACAGGGCTGAATCCCAGGCAAATGGGGTTAAGAATTCCTGCCTAAAATGCATGTGCATCGGACGGCCCGGTTTCCTCCAAGGCCTCGGCTGCAATCCGGACTGCGATCGCAGCTTCCGATTTCCTGTTTGCAAGAGGAAACGAAAGTCTTGCAAAAAATAATAATAATGCAAGACTTTTTAAATTCCCTTTAAAACGAAGCACTTTTTTTGGGGGGGGGAGATTCTCCAACCCCATCTCACCCGCACAAACACAACGATCGCCTTCCGCTCCCGGTACAGGGATCCGAAGGGAAGCGCTTTCCCGGCCGCGTCCACCACCAGGCGCCGGGCGGCGTCTCGCAGCTCCACGGGCGCCTCGGCGAGTTGGGGAACCCGGACGCCCACTTGGCGCGTGACCGGCGGCGGAGCCCCCGGGGCGCCATGGCCCGCCATGCTGGGACCCCGGGAAGGGAGGCGGAGGCCGGCCGGGGCGGAGAGCCTGAACTCCTTCCCTTGTTTTGGGCTGGGGAACTCCGCCCAGAGGAGGGCAGGGAAGGCATGGGGCGCTTCGGCGTGTTCTCATCCGCGCCCAGATAGGCGCACTGGCTCGTTCTCCTGGCGGAGAACTGGGGGGTCGGGGGGGGGGGGAGAAGCCATGGTCGTCCAGGTTGTGACATTTCAGCACTTCGGTATTGCCTACACTGACTGGCAGCAGCTCTCCAGGATTTAAGGCAGGGGGCATTTCAAGCCCCACCTGAACGTGGCAGGGATTGAACCTGGAACATTCCGCGTGCAAAGCAGGTTCTCTCATTTCTCCCAAGATTTATGGCCCTAAGACCTCCCAAGTAGTCAAGGGGTTTGGCTGAACACCCCAATAACTTCATACCGGATACTAGGGGCTGACACCCCTGCTCACATAGCTCACCAACCACATCCACCCACCCCAGTTGCCACTCCACCTCCCTTTACACCTTGCCCAAGCCCCCGGTTCACACAAACCTCCCCACCTTTCACAGTTCAGGTGGAATCTAGGTAAAAGGTAAAGGTACCTCTGACCATTAGGTCCAGTCGCAGACGACTCTGGGGTTGCGGCGCTCATCTCACTCTATAGGCCGAGGGAGCCGGCGTTTGTCTGCAGACAGCTTCCGGGTCATGTGGCCAGCATGACTAAGCCGCTTCTGGTGAACCAGAGCAGCGCACGGAAACGCCGTTTACCTTCCCACTGGAGTGGTACCTATTTATCTACTTGCACTTTGACATGCTTTCGAACTGCTAGGTTGGCAGGAGCTGGGACCGAGCAACGGGAGCTCACCCTGTCGTGTTGATTCAAACCGCCTTCTGATCAGCAAGCCCTAGGCTCTGTGGTTTAGACCACAGCGCCACCCGCGTCCCTTCAGGTGGAATCTAGACACATAATGAAAAAAATGCTGTGAAAATGATTTTTTAAAAAAAGGTTTAAAAATATATATTGAATATGCCATAAGCTCACCATCACCATCTAGTGTCAAGTTTGTATAATGCACTTAAAATGCACTTGTATAACCAGTTTAAAAGGCAGTGGTGAGGTGACGGCGACAACTAGGGGTGAGGGGAGACTTGCCTGGGTTGCCCACCTGCTATGCTCAGGCATGCACACTCAGCCACCAGCGTGGTGATGACTGAGCGCAAATATAGTGTAGAGAAAAATCCTCTTGCCAGTGATGAAGTAAGATTCAATGCTCATTCTGGCCAGTTTCTTTAGGGAAGGAAAAATAACATTTTTTCTTCTTCACCCCAGAAGCAAAATTTCTCTGTTTGGGTCTTGCTGGATCTGCGGCGATGTCATCTAACTCTGATAAGAGTTACTCTGAAACATGACCTCCATGACCAGAAGAATATTATCTAGAAATGGGCATTCCCACCCTGAAATTGCTGCATTTTATTACCCTGCTTTCCTCCCCTGTCGTCAAGGAGACTTGGAGTCCTGCTTGCTATGTGCGGCATACACATTCCTGAATCTGTTTAGTAAGACCTGGATTGGCCCTCTTGAGATCTTATCCAGTACTCCTCTTTAAAAGGGTGCTGCAGAATGATAATGTCAAAAAGATATGGGGCAATTTAGTGTAAATTTTATCCGCGAAAGGTTTGCTGTGAACACTAAAGAGAGCAACTACAGCCAAATGAAGGCGAAATATTGTGCTTTAAAAATAGCGCTACTCCAGACCATGTGAATAAAATTAAATAAAACAAAAGAGTACAATAATTAAGCTCAACTGACTCGGATGAATGTTTGGCTGTATCTGGGTTCCTCAAACAAATTGCTTTAGAGATAAGATTATTTGCTTAGAGGGAAATCCATTTAAATGATCCATATTTGAAGCATCCAGTTGGAACGCACAAAATCCCACTATATCTTGCCCTTTCTAATTGGCTTCAGGAAACAAACCTACACACACACACATCAGCAAACATGGCTCAGTCACTTCTTACAAGGAGCTTGCACAGCGTTGGAACGATTTACTAACCCCTCTAGTTCAAAGTATCATTAACTATTCTGTGATATCTTAATGTGTGAAGTTGGAAACTTCCTTCTCAACTGGTAATGAGTATTTGAACTGATAAAGATTCTTGTCGTGTACTTAAATTAACTGTCTACTTTGGGCCAAAACTTATGAGATATGAGATCTATGATAAGATGCCAAGGTGTAGTTCACAAACTATATACACAAACTCTTTGTGTGTGTGGTGGTGAGCTGCAGATACAAATCTACGTGTGAATTTCTAAGAATCGGGGATTCTAACAGCTTCATCTAGAAGTTTGAGGACGTGGGGTCTTTTTTTGTTTCTGCTGCTAAAAAACCCCACTGCGAGTCAGAAATCTTTGCAATGTACATCAAGCCCCTTGTACTATGCAAGTGAAATTCTCTTAATTATTCTAGCCCATCTAGTTTGCTGAATGCACATAACCCACAACCTTGTAGCATGCATACAGTGACATAGATGAGCGTGCATGCTTAACACATGTTGAACTATGAACAACTTCCACAGTTCTTCCTACACATACAGGTTTTGTGTGTGCAGCAAACTGATTATTTATTTTTTCATTATAATATTTCCTACCTGCACTTCACCATAAGATCCCTGGGCAGGTTGCCATGATATAATATACAGTTATGAAATGGATAATACAGTGGAAGACTGGATGTTCAAAACTTGAGAAGTTGTAAATATAAAATTAATGGATCTCGCCAGAGAAGAGAAGGGAGGCAGCCTTAAAATTGCTTTGTGGGAAAGTGGAGTATGTATTAGTGCAATATACAGAAAAATGCAAAATTATTCATACTTTTAGAGATGTTATAAGTCATTTCAGTAGCTATATTCTGTTCAGATAAACAGTATTGTTGGAAAATATTTGTTATTCTCAGAATCACTTTTGTTTACTGTACACATTTTTATATCATTCATGCATCTCTTCTTTGTTGTTGTAATTACGTTTCCACTGGTTTGTAGTTTGATTGGAAATAAAAATATGGTAAGAAAACAAGTTACAGTTTTATATTTGTGTGTGTGTGTAAACTGATCCAGCCAGAACAGAAAAGTATAAATTCAGCAAACTGGTGGATCCTGCAGAACATAGTACTGTACCTTAACTGTTACTGGGTAGGCTAAAGAGATGATTTTTTGGTATATGACAAAAGCTATACAATGAAAATGGTAAGAGTTGCACAATCTAAAGGCTGCTACAGAGAAAGCCTTCCAGCTCACCTTTACTCACACTTCTCAGTCCCCTCTGTTTATCTTAACACCTGAGAGGGATCATAGCGATGGAGCCAGTCTTTCAGATTTTGAGGACCTAAATCGTTTAGAGCTTTAAATACAGGAGAATGTTTGAAGTTATCCTGAAGCTCAATAAGGGATATCCCCCCCAGTGGGTTCTAACATCTCACTGGATTCCCCGCCCCCATTTCCCCTCTCTCCAATTTGGTTCTATTTTTAAAAAATCGCTTATCTGCTGCAAATCCTCAGCATGAGCTTGACTAAAACCTAAACCAATTAGCAAAACAGTTGTGACAAGACACACACACACACAATTATAGATGCATAGTCTAATCAGAAGTAAACTGAACTGAATTCACTAGGGCTTACTCCTAGGTAAATGCGTTTGCAGCTCTTAATTCCTGGAGGCACAGGCTGCAATTGTCATAAAAATGATGGGCACTTTCATAATGCGATCAGATTTTTGTGCCAATTATTTTCGACGAATGGCTGGAGGACATGCAAAACATTCTGTGTGCAACTGCAACTTTACAGATTGACCACTTGGTGTCAGAGATGTATTACACATTTGCCGCTCGTGTGCTATGACACAGGGCTTCTAAAATCAGTCATGCTGTCTATTGTACCAACTGCTCTCCCATTTATTTGTGAGATGGTTCTTGCCAGCACAGTGCCTTATCCTTTTTATTCTGATTTCCATCCTCTCTGACATACTCTGCCTGCCAAATCAGTTTCCATTTCTCCCTCACCTTCCATTTTCTTAAAATCTGCGTATCCCTGAATGCTAACACAATACTAACTATGCAGCTGGCTGAAAGGTATCTGACACAAAATGTTAATAAAAGATGTACTTGCTTCCCCTGAGGATGTTCGGTGTGCTCATAATTAGGCCTGTTTTGAGGGAAAACATTCATCAAAAAAGCTTTCAAATGGAAAAGGTGGTTTCTGCTGAAATGGTAAATCCCATCATGAAAATATTGCCTTTGACTTCATGTCCCATTTGGCAAAATTAAAACTTATGGTCGGCAAACTGAAGGGAAACTTTTTATTTTTATTTTTAAAAGTTTCAATTTCTTCACTAAGGCGAACAGTTTTTCAGATTTTGATGGAAACTGGGTTTTAAAATGGATCATGACCATCTTCCCTGGTGCAGAGTTCAGGAGCCCTCAAAAGCTTGCATGCCAGTTTGTGACGTTTTCATTAACCTAATAAAGACATTGCTCCAACATGGATTTCAGAATGTTTTTGTTGTTCTTGTGTTGCCACCCTTCGGGCCTCTCGAGGAGAAGGCACATCAAGGAGGGCCTCAGAAGATGATATCAGGGTCTGGGTAGGTTCATATGGAAAGTTTTTATTGAGGGAGGTCACAGTGGTTCAGGGTAGGGGGAGCGATGCTGTGGGAGGTGGTCCAAGCTGGGTAAGGAGCACGGGACACAGGCATTTAGTGTCTGTGCCTTGTGCTAGCCCTTCCTCCAACCTGGCACAAGTTGTCTTATCCCCCAGCCTTGTGGTCTGTGGCTGCTGTTGCTGAATGCCAGGTTGGCTCTGAGTAAGACCCCCCTCATCCATGATCAGATTATGGATGAGGAAGCTGATCTGGTTTGTATCCCTGAGACCTGGATGGCTCAGCAGGGTGGAGTTGATCTCAACCAGCTGTGCCCACTTAGCAGCATCAGGGCAGACTTGAGGGCCGTGGAAGGGAATTTGCTGTGGTCTCTCTCTCTCTCTCCAGGCTGTCTGTCCAGTTGTGGGCATCTAGAGCGTGACGGAGCTGATCTCAGAGGTGGTGATGAGAACTCCCAGACTGCTGGTTTTGTTTGACTTCAACATCCATGCTTTCGGGTGGCTCAGAACTAAACAGGTTCTGAAGGGCAGGTTGGTTCCCACGAGGTAGCGATAACAGCAAGAACCTTTATTGAACTACATAACTGGGAACAGGGGAGAAGCAACTGCTTCATGGGCGTACCCAGCGAGGGGCAGGGGGGCAGCTGCCCCCCGCCAGAAGCAAAAAAAATTAAATGGTTATAAAGTGATGAAACAAAACAAAATTAGGTAGGGTGATGGCGAATAATCAGTTGTTTACCACACTTGAAATGGTGTAAAAACCGAGAAGTATCTAGAGCCACCTAGCGACTGGTAGAGGAATCTATGTCAGCCAGCCAGTGGGATTCAAGGGAGGGAGAGGTCTCTAGCGGGCTCTAGCAGAGAGAAGAGGGAATCTTCTAGAGGGGTCTAGTGAGTTCCATGTCACTATATAAACTGAGCCGCCCGCCGCTAGTTGATCAGTATTTTAAGTGCTTTCCCGTCCACCATGGCTACTGTTGAACGATCTTTCAGTACCCTTCGAAGGGTAAAGACCTGGCTCAGAAGTACAATGGGAGAGGACAGACTGACTGGGTTGTGTTTGATGAGCGTCCATCGGAAATTCTTCAAGGAAAATCAGGACTGGATTGAAACGAAAGTTTTGAACAAGTTTTCTTCAAACCCAAGAAAAATGATATTAGTATAAGACATGTAACTAGAATAAAAATTAATTTTTTTCAAGCAAATAATTGTAATAACTACCGTAATAAAGCACTGCTATAATTATATATAATTTTCTTAAAATTTTGGTTTCATTCGCCTTTTCCATGCTGAAATGTCACAACCTGAATGACCATGGCTCCCCCCCCCCCCGTTTTGATCCTGGATACGCCCCTGAACTGCTTATATACATTCCTGAAAGCTTGGGCCATTCCCACTCCCAACGTGATTGGCTGTCTAAACTTCCAAGCTACGAATCACGACTTAGAGTTCAAGGGCCAGTGGCAGAGGCTCAAATCCTGAAATGTTCTGTGATTGGACATCATGTATCGAATCAGAACACAGGCCCTCAGAATCCTTAGTCCAGACTCAAGCTCAGGCAAACCCAGGCGACTGAATACAAAACAGGTGCTATGATGACCATGGGGCTGTCCCAACATGTCACTAACTCAACTCATGGCAAGCCACACTCTGGACTGTTTGGCTCCCGGGTATACTCCAGAGCTTAGAGCTGGGCAGTCCAATTTTCATACCAAGCGGCCCAACTACGTTTGTGGTTCCCCATCTGGTTCCTCCCACCATTCCTCTGGGTCCAACCAGTCCATGACATCTAGTGAGCTTCACGGCTGAATGGGGTTTTGAATCCAGGCCTTGTCCAGCACTCTAACCACTATACCACACTGCCTTTCCTAGGTGCACTCCTTTGTGCTTATGGGCTTTGCAAGACTGCATCCTTGCAGACGCACTAAATTTGTCAAATATTCTCTAGATTGTACCCTGGTAGTTGCTGTGCCCTGTGATCAGAAAGTCATGTCTCTAATCTGTTTACTGTGGCACAATTTTCCGAAATGGCAAAGCACGGCTGTGTCTGATGCTAGACTCGATGAAACTGGTATCACTGGGTATTATATTATTTCTTCCCTGATGAATTTTCTGTCACATTTGTTTGGTTTATATTGGATGCCCCCCCTCCCCACAGGGCTGTTCGTGTTTACTCATCTTAGTATATTAAAATCATGTTATTCCTCCCTCTTCCACCAGGACTCGTAAATGATTCTGCAATTACAATGTAAGCTATAAACACTCAGAGACACTCCCACCTTTTCCTCCATACATAAAAAATGAAAAGATACCATAAAAAAGCTAAGGAAAAAGACGACGTGTTTGTTTTATTATTTTCATAATTTGAAAGGCAAATCAATTTTTCAGGTAAACAGATGAAACATTTGATTCACAAAACTGGTGTCCATTTTAGCAGTTCAGTGTTGCTGAGTTAGAGATCTACCTAATTTTAGTTTGTCATAATATCAAATGTGTTCATTTTGAAGTCCATCCTATCATATCCCCTCATTCCGCGCTGACAGTTGCGTGGTGGCCTGATGGCTGCCTTTAAAAACATATTTTAATGATGATGATAATAATAATAATAATTATTATTATTATTATTTATACCCCGTCCTCCCCGGCCAGGGCTGGGCTCAGGGTGGCTAACACCAAATATAAATTACAATAAAACGTAATGGAAACAGCAACAAACAAACAAACAAACAAACAATTAAAATACGGCTTAAAATACAGCTTAAAATGCGGCCTCATTTTAGTAGTAGCCCATAAATCAAGACCATAAACAGAAGAAACATCAGATATTCACCCGAGCCAGCTATCCATGCTTGTCCTACATGGGCCAGCCAAAAAGCCAAGGGAAAATTTATATACCAAATCCCATATAAGGGGCTGTGTTGCTACACACATTGAAAATGTGGGCATAAATGCCCCTAGGAATGATGTGACATGATGTTGTCTTGTCCGCCGTTCTGTCTCCAAGATATTGTATGGAAGAAAGATGGCTGCCTCGAGGGACTCATGGGAACAGCCATATTCCCCACTCAGACTCCCAGGGACATGGTATTCAGGACAGCCATATATTTTTTTCTGTTCAGTATCTCATGGAAAGTACAGAACATCAGCACTTCCTGTCACTGCTCAGGGCGTGTATGGCCCGATTTCAACATGTGCAACATCAGGTGTACTTTCTTTTCTTTTCTTTTTCTATAATTTTTATTAAATTTCTTTTCTTTTTCTATAATTTTTATTAAATTTCTTTTCTTTTTCTATAATTTTTATTACATTTTCTGTTTTACATTTACAATATTCATTCAAACAACCTTAAAATATCAGTGACTTCCCTTCTTCTCTTTCCACGGTTCATTTGACAAAACATAAATCCCTGCATATTTTATGTAAACTAAACCATTCAGTATTCCATTATTATTACATCCATCTAAACTTATTTACCGTACACTGCTGAATTTATCTTAATGCTGCCAACGTTTTCAAGTGTACACAATTTCCCCCCATATAGTCAATAAACATTTCTCAATCTTCTTTAAAGGTATGTTCTTCTTGTTCTCTTATTCTATATGTTAACTCCGCAAGCTGCGCATATTCCATCAGTTGAAGTTGACATTCTTCTTTGGTTGGGACTTCACTTGATTTCCATTTTGGGGCTAACAAAACACAAGCCACAGTAATGGCATACATAAATAACCTTTTTTGAAACCTGGGAATTTCCGTCTGAATTATCCCCAACAAAAAGGACTCTGTTTTTTTGGGGGGGGGGAAGTACTTTTAAACATTTTTTTCCCAATTCATTATGGATTATTTCCCAATACTCCTTTACCCTTTTACAGGTCCACCACATATGATAGAACGTACCCTCAGTCTCATTACATCTCCAGCACTTATCTGATTCAGTCTTAGACATCTTAGCAAGTCTACTCGGAGTTAGATTGCCATTCTTCTTTAGTTGGGGCTTCGCTTGATTTCCATTTTGGGGCTAACCAAACATCAGGTGTACTTTCCAGAATTTGCATCCAAACACACACCTGGATGTGGATGCTATCTACTGTATTTTTCGCTCCATAAGCTGCACTTTTTTCCTCCTAAAAAGTAAGGGGAAATATCTGTGCGTCTTATGGAGCGAATGGTGGTCCCTGGAGCTGAATTGCCCAGGGGCCAAAAGAGGATCATGCTTTTTATTTTACAAAGAGAAAAGGGGTGTTGAAAGGACCCCGCTCAGCAGCTGATCAGCAAGAGATTGGGAGAGGCTCCCTTTCAGCCCCGCCCTCCATTGTTGAATGTGCTGCAGAGGGAGGTTGTTTGTTTCCCCAGCAACATGTGACTGGCTGATTAGATTATCTGTCTGGAAACTGTAGAAAAGGCTCCCTTTCCTTTAGAAGCTGCAGAAATGTGAGTTGAACCCCATAAAAATGGGGCTTTTCCTCTTTGCTTTTCCCCCTTTGCAAAAAAAGCTGCAAAACTTTTAGCTGATCCTCAAAAAACCAGGGCTTTTCCCTTTGCAAAAAAGCTGCAAAACTTTTAGCTGATCCTCAAAAAACCAGGGCTTTTCCCTTTGCAAAAAAAGCTGCAAAACTTTTAGCTGATCCTCAAAAAAACAGGGCTTTTCCCTTTGCAAAAAAAGCTGCAAAACTTTTAGCTGATCCTCAAAAAAACACAGGGCTTTTAGAGGAGGAAAACCAGAAAAAATGTGGTTTTTTCTTGTTTCCTCCTAAAAACAAGGTGCGCCCTATGGTCCGGTGTGCCCTATGGAGCAAAAAATACGGTACTTGCACTGCATTGCTTCCCATAACACCCAAATGCCAATTTCCATAGAAAGGATACCTAGATATGAGGATATACCACCTGCACTAATGCACAGTTGGTGTGTGCTATTTTGGGCAACATTGTACTGGTAAGTGTCAAGTTCAAACAACAACTTATCCCCCAACCCATTTTCAGTGAGGCCAGGAAAGATGGAGCACATCCCATAATACTCTATCCCAGGCCTAGGCAAACTCAGCCCTCCAGCTGTTTTGGGACTACATTTCCCATCGTCCCTGACCACTAGTCCTGTTAGTTAGGGATGATGGGAGTTGCAGGCCCAATACATCTGGAGGGCCGAGTTTGCCTATGCCTGCTCTATCCCTTGAAAGCTGGGAGAAAAGGAGACAAGTTAATGTTCGGAACCGCAGCTTCGCTTCCCTTACATGTTTTGAAGAGAGCCAAGAAAGATGTAAACCAGGCTTCCTCAACCCTGGCCCTCCAGATGTTTTTGGCCTACAACTCCCATGATCCATAGCTAGCAGGACCAGTGGTCAGGGATGATGGGAATTGTAGTCTCAAAACATCTGGAGGGCCGAGGTTGAGGAAGCCTGATTTAAACCATATTTTAACTGCTGCCATAACTGCATTGTTTATTACAGGTGGGTAGCCGTGTTGGTCTGCCATAGTCAAAACAAAATCGAAAATTCTTTCCAGTAGCACCTTAGAGACCAACTGAGTTTGTTCTTGGTATGAGCTTTCGTATCTGAAGAAGTGTGCATGCACACGAAAGCTCATACCAAGAACAAACTCAGTTGGTCTCTAAGGTGCTACTGGAAAGAATTTTCGATTTTGTTTTGCATTGTTTATTGTTACATTGATTGTTAATTGATTGATTGATTGTCAATTGATTGGAGCATTCAAGGGAGTTTTTGCATTATAGTGTGTTTCACATCACTCTTGGCTTTCTTCAAAATACATTGCAATGTCATTATAAGGCCACTTAGACATTGTATTTCATTGGAAGAATACGTTGTCCAAATTCAACCCAGCTTCAAAACTGCACAGACCCTGTTAGATTAAACCAGAGATGAGCAGGGAGGGAAGAATATGTCTATTCTGCCAACAGCGTCTATCAGTTGTATTGTAATCTGCCCTGTGATCCTCAGGTGAAGGGTGGTCTAGATATTTAATAAATGAATAAAATAAATAAATAAATTGCCAAAACTACACATCCTGGGCTCTTGGTTGTAGAAGTCTGTTCTTTAATGCTCTATGCCTGAGCATTTTAATTTTTTGTTTTGCCTTGAGCTTTCCTCGTGAAAACCTGCTCTTTAGCGCTCAATCAGAGCAAATGTCAATTTGGGTTTTCTGTGGATGGATGTTTCTCTGATTGAGCTTCAGAGAGTGGGATTTTTGCAGGGAAAGCTCTGGAGCACAAAAAGGTGCTCAGACATGGAGCTTTAAATCACAGCCTGATTGGAGGAAAGAGAGAGGAATGGTCAGTATGCATATGCTCTTCCTCTTCGTGGTGCAGCAATAAAACTGCTAGCAGATTTGCAAAGCTAAGCAGGGTCCGGTATGGTTTCAAATTGGATGGGAGACCATGTGTTGAGATTCTTGCATTGCCAGGGGTTGGACTAGATGACCCTCAGGGTATCTTCCAGTTCCACAATTCTATGATTCTCTGACCATACTTACATCACTTAAAGCTTTCATATTATAAATGAATGACAAAATATATGTGCAGCTCTTGCAACCCACTAGATGGTGCTCTTTGTTAACAAGATGTTTCCTTCCACACTGCCGGGCAAGTTTAAGTTCTCCCACCAGTTTTGCTGGTGGAGAGTATATGGGAGTAATTCATCACAACGCCATTAATTCAATCAGTCCTGATTATGTTGCAAAATGAATATTTTATACGATCATATTTTATATTAACAGATATGCACTCATAGAACTGGTGATTTTGCAAAATTGCTTTTTAAACTTTATGGATCTTTGCAGTATTAACAGGATCATGCTTGTATTAGAGCAGCCATATCTGGACTATGGTGAAAGGGCAACTGTAATCATTAATTAAAAAGGGATAGCAGCTATATAAAAACAATCAACTAAACAATTATGCCTTACAGCTTAAGCACCAGGAAATTAGCAGTGAAATGAAACACAGAAAAAGGGGGCAAACATTTCAAAGGGTGGCAACAGATAGCACAAACCAGGATGTGCGAGAGCTCAGGAATCATGTGATACAGGATGGTCAATCCCACTGCATGTCGCAAGAACAAATTAAGATCCCCACTGGATCAGGACTATCTAATACACAGTATCCAGCCTCCCACACTGGACCCCCAGATGCCCCTGGGGAGTCCACATAAGCAGGGCCTGAAGGTAGTAGTGCCTTCTTCTTTCTCTGGCGATAACTCGTAGCCGAGTAAGATTGTCTTGTCTTCCATAAACACGGTTTTAACAATGAGTCCGTAAGTGACTGTGGAGGCCAATTCTGGATCCACACGTCCTTCCACAGTGGGGACATTGGTTTCCGGGCAGGAGTTGATCACGGTGTGGATTTGCCAAGCATGCCTTCCTCTTAGCACATTTCTCCCTTACGTCCTGTGTTCGAGTGCCTTCAAAGCCCACAACACTTTGGTAAAGGCTGTTCTCCAATTGGAGCGCTCGCAGGCCAGTGTTTCCCAATTGTTGGTTGTTTATACTACATTTTTAAAATTTGCCTTGAGACAGTCTTTAAACCTCTTTTGTTGACCACCAGCATTACGCTTTCCATTTTTAAGTTTGGAATAGAGTAGTTGCTTTGGAAGATGATCATCAGGCATCCGCACAACATGACCAGTCCAACGAAGTTGATGTTGAAGAATCATTGCTTCAACACTGGTGATCTTTGCTTCTTCCAGTACACTGGTATTAGTTCGCCTGTCTTCCCAAGTGATGTGTAAAATTTTTCGGAGACACCGTTGATGGAATCTTTCAAGGAGTTGGAGATGGCGTTTATAAGTGGTCCATGTTTCACAAGCATACAGTAAGGTTGGTAGTACAATAGCTTTGTAAACAACAAGGTAGTGCCTTACCCCAGGGATGAGTGTCCAGTGTCATACTGACTCTGATCTTGGAATTAGTATGCAGCTATTATGACTCATAGCCATTGATAGCTGCATATCATCCAAAATCCTGTTATGTAGCTCAGCCTTGACACTATTTGCAGTAATGCTAATCTTTCTATGATCATCTGAAACGGTCAAGATGAAGTCGAGGCCTTCTTCACTCTTGCATCATACTTCCTTTTGAGGTAGTAGGTACTTGACCTATATACAAATAAGTATTTGAAGTTAGGACTTAACCAGAGGGCTGCTATTTTCCAGGGACAGTCCCAGATTTACAGAAGCCGTCCTGGTTTCTGATTTGATCCCGGAATGTCACGCTTTTCCTTAGGACATCCCTATTTTCATCAGATAAATGTTGGGTGGTATGGAGTTATGCGATCCCCCGAGCCAAAGAGATAAGTAACTATACAACCTTTAGAAGATATCTGAAGGCAGCTCTGTATGGGGAAGTTTTTTTAAAAAAAGTTGAATATTTTCTTATGTTTTTATATATTTGTTGGAAGCCGTCCAGAGTGGTTGGGGCAATGCAGTCAGATGGGCAGGGTATAAATAAAAATAATGACAATGACGATGGATTAGGATGTCCCTATTTTCAGCAGCACCTGCTTCTTGGGAGGAAAGCAATGACAAACCTGGACAGCATCTTAAAAAGCAGAGACATCACCTTGCCGACAAAGGTCCGTATAGTTAAAGCTATGGTTTTCCCAGTAGTGATGTATGGAAGTGAGAGCTGGACCATAAAGAAGGCTGATCGCTGAAGAATTGATGCTTTTGAATTATGGTGCTGGAGGAGACTCTTGAGAGTCCCATGGACTGCAAGAAGATCAAACCTATCCATTCTTAAGGAAATCAGCCCTGAGTGCTCACTGGAAGGACAGATCCTGAAGCTGAGGCTCCAGTACTTTGGCCACCTCATGAGAAGAGAAGACTCCCTGGAAAAGACCCTGATGTTGGGAAAGATGGAGGGCACAAGGAGAAGGGGACGACAGAGGACGAGATGGTTGGACAGTGTTCTCGAATTGACTAGCATGAGTTTGGCCAAACTGTGGGAGGCAGTGAAAGACAGGCGTGCCTGGCGTGATTTGGTCCATGGGGTCACAAAGAGTCAGACACGACTGAACAACAACAACAATTTTCAGAAGAGAACTGTTGGAGTGTATGGGGCTGTTTACAAGCATTTAATGATCAACTAGTCTTATAGGTTCTGGAAACCCTGCCCAGCCAATAAATATATGTGTAGGCTTCTTAAAATACAGTAAGCAGAGAGGGACTTTGACATGTTTCACTGAGCAATACATTCCAAAATGTTTGGGGCTGTAACCGAGAAGGCCTTGTCCTTTGTATTTCTTTCTTCCCTCTAAAGATGGCATTCCAAACAGGGTTCCCCTACGTCCCTTGCAAATTGTTTGGGATTGCTCAAATAGAGAAATAAGTAGTCTTGTCTCCTAATAAAGAATGTTACAGTCCTATTCAAGCACTTGAAGTCAAAACCTGTGAGACTTTTCAGGGTAAGTGGAGAGTTTGTTTGAACCCTGGGTGAGAACCCAGAGGCTGAGAGGGGGGTGAGTAAAAAGGAAAATGAATTGATATTTTTTTTATATATATTGGAAGGACAGATCCTGAAGTTGAGGCTCCAGTACTTTGGCCACCTCATGAGAAGAGAAGACTCCCTAGAAAAGACCCTGATGTTGGGAAAGATGGAGGGCACAAGGAGAAGGGGACGACAGAGGATGAGATGGTTGGACAGTGTTCTCGAAGCTACTAACATGAGTTTGGCCAAACTGCGAGAGGCAGTGAAGGATAGGCGTGCCTGGCGTGCTCTGGTCCATGGGGTCACGAAGAGTCGGACATGACTGAGCGACTGAACAACAACAACACCTCAGGTTAAGAACAGACCTCCAGAATGAATTAAGTTCTTAACCCGAGGTAGCACTGTAATACAAGCAGAAGTTGGCCCACCCCTTCTCTATACGGATTGCACAGGTGTCAGGTGAAAAGAACAAAGTGAATCTCGAGAAGGAAGGCTAAGAAAAATAGCACAGAATGATCCGAAAGCGAGTATGCTAAGTTTGCAAGGCTGCACTAACGTTGCCTTGAGAAGAGCGCTGGCTGTGCTGTGCACTGCTTCATATCAGTCTTTTTCAGCTGACACATTTGTAAAATGCACTTTTCTTTTTTAAGAACAGCACCTAAACTATCCTGTCATTTCATCTTCAGTGGATACCATCCCCGCTCTCTCTGAAACTGTATATTTGTGATACTGGTAGCATGTTGCAAAAATAAAAAAATGATTGATATGGATTCTTTGAAAGTTTTCAAGGAATTAAGCAGCCTAGTTGCAAGTATTTGATGCCTCAAATACAACGGAGAGGAGAGAACTCAATCAAACAAGCATCCTTATGGTCTACAATATTCTTCAAAAGGCGTTCTGCTGTGCTCTCACTGTTCCCACACAGGCACGCAATATTGCGGACTGTCAATACGGAGATGCGCTGTTGGTTTTCTGCCTTACGCACCAGTCAGAATGAAAATAGGCAGTGCGCCAAGACGTCAACAAAAAGCAGAAGCCCTCATTTACAATCGAAAATGTTGCCGCTTCAAAAGCGCAGGCAGCATATGTTGCGGAGCATATGAATAAATCAAATGCCATCCACAGCTAATGAAACACGCTTCAATATGCTTAACTCCAAATTACTTTTGATTAAAAAGCTTACTGGGGAGACAAATGTAAACCACTGAAAGGTGTGCTCTCCTCAGAGTTATGTCCTGAATCTAATTTGAAACGGATAAGAACCAGCAATTCATTTCCTGTGCATATATATATATATATATATATATATATATATATATATATATATATTAGCAATTGCAAGTGTGTCATTCAAACTGCTGGAAATGCCTGTATGTTTAGCAGAGTCATCATGCAAATGAAGTTCAAGTGATTTAATATGCTCACCATCTCAGGTAGATAACTTGATCAATGATGGGTTTTCAGCGATTGAACAAATGGGCTACGTCAGTGGAGTGTTTCAAGCTATTCAGATTCTCTCCGCAAAGCGCTCAATGCAGGATACACCTTTAGCACAATAAGCAAACAGCAAAGAGTGATTAATGGACAGATTTTGGCAACGATGCTCATAAGAGCAGCTGCAGGGGTAGAACACACTGACAGACATGAGAGGAAATTCGCACTGCGATCTGTCTAAATGCACGGCTTAGGTTTGGGTACTCAGCGGGGTAGTGTAGCAGCTCTGTCCCCCTTGCCACATGGTAAGCCTTTTTGGAAAACCTGTGAGAATTCCAAAAAGCAATGTAAAGAGGTCAAAGCTTGCTGGGAAATGATATATAATGAGTTAAAGAAAATGTTTTAAAACCCTTTTAAAAAAAAAAAACCAGAAAATTTTCTACTGGGTATAGTGGATAGAGAGATACCGAGACAAGATTTTTTTTAAAAAAATGTCCTTTATGCAACAACTGCATCAAGAATTTTGTTAGCCCAAAGATGGAAACAACAGGTATTACCAGCAAAAGAAGAGTGGCAGATGAAACTGGCAGAACTGACGGGAAGAATCCGGAACCAGCGAGACCAAGCATTCCAAAAGGACTGGAACAAATTTATATTATATTTGAAAGACAACTGTAAGCAATTAACATCATTAGCAGGGCTATCTGAAGATTTGTAAGATGAAATGGCTACCTATTCAGGTTGAGTAGTGTGATATTTATAGGTGATGATATAACAAGGATAGGAAACAAAGAGAAATGTAAAGATTTAAAGTTTAAATTTTGTAAACAAGAATGCAAAATCCACGTCAGTTGTGCAGTATGAACTTGCTAGTATGCACTTGAATTCTGCCTGCAAAACAGTGAAAGCCTGGAAGTGGCTTCTGTAATCTTTGCGTTACTTACTAGCAGAAGTTAGCGGAAGCAAACAGGCATTCCTATGGCAGATTCCCAAGCAAAAGCTAACCCAACTATTCCCCCCTCCAGGGGCGTAGTAAGGGGGGGGCGTAGGGGACGTACTGCCCCTTGTTCCATAATGGAGGGGGTGACAAATTATCAAGGAACAATTACTGCCCTACTAGGGCGGTTCATAAAAAAAACTTTTTAAAAAAATGCCTGCTCCAAAGGTCTTATCTTACTATACTAGGGATTATATAGCTATATATGAAATTTCATGCATATCGGTTAATATCTTGACCCTCCTCCACCAAAATAGCTGTTTACTTGGCTGTTTTCCTATGTCGTGAAGGCTGAAATTTCAGTTCAGTGGAGCACTTACTGTTCCCAACCCTAACCCTGTGGAAAGCCATCTAATTAGACTTTAATTTGATTTTGAGATGTTTTTAGGAGGTAATTTAATTATTGTTTGATTTTATACCAATGTTATGTATCTGATGTTAGCCACCCTGAGCCCGACTTCGGCCGGGGAGGGCGGGATATAAATAAAAGTTTATTATTATTATTACTTGTTATTATTCCTTTGTAAGAAAATATGAAATAACATAAAACCATTTTTGCAGGGGGGGAATCAATGGGGGGGGTGTGTGTGACAAGAAATTTTCCGCACCGGGTACCACCTGACCTTCCTACGCCTCTGCCCCCCTCAAAGGCTGCACGCACCCCAATTTTTCTAACTGCAGCTAATTCTCCTCTCTCTCTCTCTCTCCTCCATATTCAAACTGTATTCATTAAGATTGCTGGCAACCTTTTCCTTGTGTTTCTCCAACAAATTATCCAAAATGAATGGGTAACTTTGCCTTTAAATCTCTCAGCCCTCTACTACCCACAAACCTAAATGTAAAATGTTGCTCTGTACATACACATCTTTATGTGAAGCCTGAGGCTTTGGGACAGGCAAGACACACACTTAAATCAGTATTCAGGGAGAGTAAACAAGGAGAGCAGTGTCTGGGTTGCATGCAGTTCCCCAAGGCATAGAAGGACTGAGACGTTCGCAACTGTCTCATGTCCTTTTTCTAACACAAATGGAAATAGCACCGTGAGGATGCAAGGAAAGTAGAAACATATGACTACATATGCTGTACTGGTACTGTACTTTAAAGTAGGGAGAGCCCAATGGCCTGGGCGCGTGAGGGATCCTTCCCAAGCCAAGTTTTTCGGAGGCTGGAGGTATCCCCAGGGCCAGATTTAGGTTTGATGAGGCCCTAAGCTACTGACCATAAGGGGGCCCTTTATATGTCCAGCTGTCCTTTGTCAACAACAAATGTTCGCTGTTTTTTGTGTTGAATATATGCAATTTATGTACCCAATAGCTATCTAAAGCCATTTGCACACAGCAAAATATGTATTTTATCAAAGTAACTGTTGAACTGAAATGCAATTAAGAAGAAGCATATTAATAGTGAAATAATTATTAAGCTCTAACTTAAAATGATTTTTTTTTATTCACAACAAACTCTGTTTTGCTTGCTTGTGTGGAGTATTCCCCAAGTATACATGCAGAGTGAATTGACAGAGGCGCTAATGCCTGAACTGAATACGGTCTCAGGTAGGTAGCAGTGTTGGTCTGCCATAGTCAAAACAAAATAAAATAAAAAATTCCTTCCAGTAGCACCTTAGAGACCAACTAAGTTTGTTCTTGGTATGAGCTTTCGTGTGCATGCACACTTCTTCAGATACACTGAAACAGAAGTCACCAGACCCTTATATATAGTGAGGGAGTGGGGAGAGGTATTACTCAGAAGTGTGGTGGGAATGGGTGTGGAAAACATGTAGACAACTGTTAACGACTGCAATTTTTACAGGGTCTTACAGGGAAAGGCAAGGGGTGAGATGGCTAAAGATAGCTTTGTCATATAATAATGAGATAAGAATATATAATATATATATGTTATGTATAATGAGATAAGAATCCAATGTCTTTGTTCAGACCAGGTTTCTCCATGGTTTCAAGTTTGGTGATTAGTTGCAATTCAGTGAACTTGGCTTCCTTCTTCATATTAATTTTTTAATATATATTTATAGTCCATCATATGGCTCAGTACTGTTGTTCTCATCTCTGCCTGTGAATGTGGCACCTCAGATGTGCAGTTGGGGAATAATGCCATGCAGATATTGTCGTCGTTATCACAATCTCATTTCTTACTCACCCATTACCTGCAGGTGCCAGGGCAGGTTACAACAATTTTAAATTCATAATTAAAAACACTTTAAAAAGATCACAGCCACAGGAATAGGGTGGGTCCTGAAAACACAATTCAGGTGTCAAATGTTAGGCCTTCGCTGAAACCTGTATTGTGAAGGGGCTTTGAACATACACCCAGTTTTATTCTCCCAGTTATATATCGTAAGGAGGGAAAGTATTGGGAAATTTTTAATGTTTGATGTTTTACTGTGTTTTTATAAGTGCTGTAAGCCACCCAGAGTGGCTGGGGAAACCCAGCCAGATAGGTGGGGTGTAGTAGTAGTAGTAGTAGTAGTAGTAGTAGTAATAATAATAATAATAATTCCACTATTTAGGGCTGGCACAGAGAAAGCCCTCTCCCAGGCCACCCCCCAAAAAACTTATGAAGATGGTGATACAACCAACAGGGCCCCCTGTGCTCATAATACCTGTGAGGGTTTGTAGGGAACTAGGTAGCCTTTCAGGTAATAAAAGGCAAAGGGACCCCTGACCATTAGGTCCAGTCATGTCCAACTCTGTGGTTGTGGCACTCATCTCGTGTTACTGGCCGAGGGAGCCGGCGTACAGCTTCCGGGTCATGTGGCCAGCATGACAAAGCCGCTTCTGGCGAACCAGAGCAGCGCACGGAAACGCTGTTTACCTTCCCGCCGGAGCGGTACCTATTTATCTACTTGCACTTTGATGCTTTCGAACTGCTAGGTTGGCAGGAGCAGGGACTGAGCAACAGGAGCTCACCCCATCATGGGGATTTGAACCGCCGACCTTCTGATCGGCAAGCCCTAGGCTCTGTGGTTTATACCACAGCGCCACCCTCATCCCTTTCAGGTAATATTGGGGGCCTAATAAAACAATTTGCTACTTGGGCGTGGCCTTGAGCATCCCAGCATGTTTCAAAGCTTACAATTAGTGAAATTGAAAAACTGGGAATGCATAGAATAAATGTAGCTCTGGATTGGATAAATGAAGATTTGCAGTCCTGAATTTAGCAGTAAGAATATGCCTATGGGATACATCCTGCTAGGATAATCCTGCTAGTCATGTCCATTAATTTCAGTGGGTCTACTCTGTGTATGGCTAATATTGAATACAACCCATGGTGTCATAAGTAAATAACATACATACATGCACCACTTAAAGTAATTCCAGTGCCATGGGCATGATTGTGGGTAACATTATGCTGCGATTATGAATTCAGATTATGAATATAAACTGTTGTTAGGACAAAACAATTGGGAGGATGCTATCATTTTACACAAATAAGTCATACACGGGCTGCTACATTCACTGAATGGTGTACACAATTAGCACCAAGGGTGCTTTCAGACTGTTGCTGTTTTCACATAGCAGCAAATTCAGCCAGCACAATTCATAGATTTGGAGCTAATTGGCAGGTGCCCTTTTTTATGTGGAGGGGGTATTTTAGAAGGGAGGCCAGTTCTTAAGGTATCCCCTACACATGCTTTATACAAACACAAAGTTTTATTCTTCCAGAAGTAAAAGGCAACACACAAACTGCTTACATTGCCAGAATATCCTTTTGTTTCCTCAAATTACAAGCCCCGCCCCCTTTTCTTATAGCCTCAACTTCATAATTATCCTGTACTCAGTATGAAATAACATACCGGTAGTTTCAGTTCCTGGTAAGGTGGAGAGTTCAATCATTTTAAATATGTTATGTCATCCTTATAATACTACTAATAATAGTTCACCCACCTAGTTTAACATAATTTTAGGTTAAGTTGACCTAATAATGCACAAGAAAACCAATGTGTATTAGAGTATTCAGAAGCTGCATTAGGGTTGTAATCAGTGCAATTAAAGATATTTATTTCAACAGATCTGTTCTGAGTTTGACTTGGTTCAATACAACCTAAAGAAACTATTCCCTTGTATGCATCCAAATAGAAAACAAAGCCATTACATACTCTGGGGAAGCCCGAAGCTTCTCCACTTTGGGTTGGGGAATGGTGTGTGCATGTGAATAACAAACAGAATTCAATACTATTTTTTTAGCAGAAGAAGGAAAAGGCATTTGTGAGGAATGAAAAGAGAGAGTGGATGTGTACTTAAAGAGATGGGAATGGCAGTCTGGAGCTACAATACATCACAATTAGTACTGGGATCACTTTCAAAACAAATTCATGAGCAGCAGCTAGGGAAAGCTATTTCTGTCCTCAAATGAGGAAAAGAAAAAGAACTGCATTCATTTCAGTTGTAACGAAATGCATTTCATCAGGACCATTCTTTGTTGTTCGTAATCTTGTATTTCCTGGACAAGCCAATAATTTCAAGGTGGGTATTTTCTGATCCAAACCATGCAATACAGTTCATTCCTGTGTGTGCTGGTGAGGGATCAAACCCGAGGCTTTAAGTCAACCTATCCCACCCCCACCCCTTAATTCAAACTTTTAGTGTATTTCTTGTTAATACATAACATTTCTGTGCAATGCGTTTTTCTTTTCTTTGAAAGAGTTTTGCTATGACATCAGGTCACTGAGCATAAAATCCAATGTAATACAGCGGAACCTCGTGTTACGTACCATCCTCCTTACTAACGTTTTAGGTTACAAGCTCCGATAACCCAGAAGTAGATGCTCCCGGTTGCGAACTTTGCCCTGGGATGCGAGCAAAAGTCATGCGTCGGCAGCAGCGGGAGGCGCCATTAGCGAAAGTGCGCCTCATGTTACGAACGGTTTCGGCTTAAGAACAGACCTCTGGAACAAATTAAGTTTGTAACGGGAGGTACCACTGTGGTATCCCCCCTGCCTGTAACATGATATGGTGTAAGCGGTGAAAACCAGGTAGTAATTGCCAAGGGATGCACGGCTCAAATGTCAAGAGGTGCAGGAGACTGGATGAGTCACCCAGGATCATATGTGCTCTGTACTCAAGAGTCTTGAATTGTGACACAGATTTAAATTATTAGTATTTTGTCGGCCTCTGTCTGTCTCGAGAGACAACATCGTGTGGGTCTGGGAGTGAAGCCAAACTGCTGTGCCAGCAGCAGCACTTAAGTGATCTCCCCAAGGGCGCTAGCCTGGGCAGTGTGTATGGAGGCCCTGGGCTGCCAAGATGACAAGGCTCTGCTCTTGGCCTCGCTGATGTGGTCCAAAGGAAAGCAGAACAATACGTTTGGTACCAACTTGGCTGCAGGAGCTGCCAGAAGGAGGTGTACAAGAGGCAATCCAACTGTCTTAGGGACTCCACTCCAGATTTGTGTTGGGTGTGGTGTAGTGGTTAAGAGCGGTAGACTCGTAATCTGGTGAACCGGGTTCGCGTCTCCGCTCCTCCACATGCAGCTGCTGGGTGACCTTGGGCTAGTCACACTTCTTTGAAGTCTCTCAGCCCCACTCACCTCACAGAGTGTTTGTTGTGGGGGAGGAAGGGAAAGGAGATTGTTAGCCACTTTGAGACTCCTTCTGGTAGTGATAAAGCGGGATATCAAATCCAAACTCTTCTTCTTCTGCTTCTTCTTGGGTTTACTCCTTAGCTTCTTCCTCTCCCAAAGATATCCCACAAGGCAGCAAAGATTTAGGACCAGAGTTTTCCTTCTCCTAGATGTACCAGGGGTCTTCTCCATGCAAGGTGGATGCTCTTCCACAGGGTAATGACCCTTTCCTATTTCATGGTGTGCTGTTTTGAGGTGCTTAATGGGGAAATTATGGCATACTAACTGCACAAAAGAAGGCATCCTCTTTTTCTAAAAGCTGTCTGAATGTGCTCCTTGGTGTGCCCTTCAGAAAATCTATTTCTGTGAAAGCGCCTCACAATATTTTATCGTTGGCTGTATTTGCCTTGCTGAATCTGTCACTTGTAGCTGAACAGCCCTACAGCTGTACGGTGTGTCGTAAACTTTATTTTTAGGGATCTAGTAAAGATTTTTGTCCGGTCTCAGGCCTTTGGGGAGGGATCATTGCTGGAGAGTCGTAATCCCAAGTTAAACCATATAATTTCCCCCACCCCCTAAATTAGCACTCACGAAAACGCAAGGGAGATTCAGTTTCAAAAGGGGTGGGCCGTGCTTCCTGTAGCCCTGCTTGTCCTTGGTTCATCTCGCGTACAGCAAATCTCCGACCGGGAAGGCTGTGGAAGTATTGAACTGTTGTGTGGAGTCATTGATGGGCAGGATGTAGGCGAACAAAGTGAAATTTAATCTGGACAAGGCAGAAGTGCTTTTGGTCAGGAAATGACCCCGTGATAGGGAGTCAGCTTGTTCTGGATCGGGTTTCTCTCCTCTTCGATAATGCAGCGTGGGACCGCTCCTGGACCCAGCTTTGCTCCTGAATGTTCAGACAGAAACTCTGGTTAGGAACACTTTTGATGGCACCTGCTGCACTTGTTCCTGGAGAAAAATGGCCCTGGACCCAATCAAATATGCCTTAGCGCAGACCCTCCAAGTGTCCCTATTTTCCAGGCATGTCCCTCATTTACAGAAGCCATCCCGGTTTCTGACCTGATCCTGGAATATCCCATTTCCCCTTAGGATGTCCCTATTTCCATTGGAGAAATGTTGGAGAGTATGGAGTTATCCGACCCTCAAGCTGTCTGAAGGCGATCCTGTATGGGAGACATTTTTTCCCCAATGTTTAATGTTTTATTATGTTTTCATCTATGTTGGAAGCTGCCCAGAGTGAGTGGGGCAACCCAGTAAGATGTGTGAGGTTTAAATAGTAGAATTATCATTATGTTTTTTAAAAAAGGATTTATTAAATTTTCAAATAATAGTAATAATAATAATAATAATATTAATAATAATAACACAAACATTACAAATAAAGGGACATCCCTAATTTCATCGGAGAATTGTTGGAGGGACACGGGTGGCGCTGTGGTCTAAACCACAGAGCCTAGGGCTTGCTGATCAGAAGGTCAGCGGTTCGAATCCCCATGACGGGGTGAGCTCCTTTTGCTCTGTTCCAGCTCCTGCCAACCTAGCAGTTCGAAAGCATGTCAAAGTGCTAGTAGATAAATAGGTACTGCTCTGCGGGAAGGTAAACGGTGTTTCCGTGCGCTGCTCTGGTTCACAAACAGTTGTGCATAACGCCGCCACGTGGAGGTTGTATATCTACTGTCTTTTAAAACACTGGTGTCTGTAACAAAGGTCCCGTTAAAACAACGTATGCTAACTATCGGTAGGATCCCAAAGGGGTGTGCTGACTATCGGGTTGTTTTTGATTATCATTCCCAGAACCCTTAAACTGCTCTTAACATTCTAGATGTTTAAAAAGGAGCTCTGTCATTAGGTACAAAAGATTTCGAAAAGGGCAAATTGTGCTTGCTTTCCCATCTCTTCCCAAGGTCTTCATTAAAAAAAAAAATATTGGGCTAGATCTTAAACTGTTTCTTGAACACAAAGGACCTGAAAGAGTTGTCGGAGGTTACAACGAGAGCTCCTTTGAAGAGTAAGATTTCAGTGGAAAAAAATGTTGCCTGATCATCTGTCATATAATTGGTCTTCAGCTGGTGGGCTGTTGCCACAGCACTGCTGCCAACATCTTCTTTTCCTATTTATTTCTGCTTCTCTCAACTTTCTGCTGTCAGGGAAGAAGCAGGATGCAAATAAAAAGACAACTTATGGTGTGTATATTTTGTGTGTATATCATAAAATGGGTATGACCAGAAGTGGTCTCACGTGGAAGGTTAGGGTTAACCCCGTTTCAGAAAAGTTGAAAACTCTTGTCCTGTACAATGTATCATGTCATTTTCATCAGGAACAGATTTCACATCATCGAACGGCCCCCACTGTTTCTCTCTGGTGCAAAACAAACCTATTCTGGAGAGTTAATGCAGTAGAAAACATTATTGCATTGTTTGGAGATGTTTTTCTTTTTCTTTTTGGGGAGTTCAGTTTATGAAACAAGAAGAATTTAATGTCTGTGATGAAGATGTATCACAAGTGTTAAGAGCATGAGAATACAAGGATTTTGACCACAGAACTAATAGACAAATAGAGAGGTGATTGAATTTTGGAATTATTATTATATCTTTGTATCCTGCCATTTTTTTCCCCAGAACCAGGACTGAATAAAACACTGGAAATGTTATTATTAGTTCTGAAAATGATTTTTAAGGATATATTTTTCCTAAATGGCTTGAGGTGGATTTTTTGTATGTGAAAACAATCAAATGGTATATAGCTTTTAGGAAATAAATAAATAAACAACATTGTTGACACACTTTAAGGAAATAAACGGCTTTCTTTTAGATTGGGTCATACTTGGGCCAGGATAGAAATCTTGAAAATCTATCATTTAAAATTTATGGTCAAGGCATTAAACTTTCCAAGCATGTTGGTTATAGCCTCAAACCCTTTCTGAAGAACGTTCCAATCAATTGTCAACTCCCCCCCCCCCAAAAAAATACGTGCCCTAATTGGTTCATTAGTCTGGAAAATGCTGAATATCTGTCACAAGTGCAGCTGTCTATAGCATAAATGGAACCTGAAGTGACTTAGTTCCACGTTATTAGCTGTTTATTTGAGAGAATAGATGACAACTGTGGTGGCTGAGATCATTTAAGCTGTCTTGTATGCTTATTGTAGCTGTGGTTAATCACATTATTACAGATGGCTGCTTTAATGGCCCATTTAGGTGCCACAGCGCTGACACAGCAGCGCACAGGGTCGGGTGGAAGAATCCCAATGCCTGCACACAGAGACGGCTTGTCCCCTTCCACAAGCACTTGCCAGCCTTTCCCCGCTCCCATTCCCAAGAGTCGCGGTTGTGCCGCACTGTGGGGATGCGACAAAATTAAGGAATGGCTCTGGAAGTGTTGCATCACTAGAGGCCGTGTTTGTCAAACAGGAAGCGGGGATGAATATGTTTTAAACTGCACAGAACCTATGAACAGGGGAAGCTGCCTTACACTGAGTCAGAGCCATTGCTCAATCTAGCTCAGTATTGTCTGCACTGTCTATCAGCTCCTGCAAGAAGCAGAGACCACACCCTCCAACATTTCTCTGATGAAAATAGGGGTGTCCTATTCCATAATGGTAATAATCATAAGAATTTTATTATTTATGCCCCGCCCATCTGACTGGGTGCCTCCAGCCACTCTGGGCAGCTTCCAACAAATTTGTTGTTGTTTAGTCATTTAGTCGTGTCCGACTCTTCATGACCCCATGGACCAGAGCACGCCAGGCACTCCTGTCTTCCACTGCCTCCGCAGTTTGGTCAGACTCATGTTGGTAGCTTCGAGAACACTGTCCAACCATCTCATCCTCTGTCGTCCCCTTCTCCTTGTGCCCTCCATCTTTCCCAACATCAGGGTCTTTTCCAGGGAGTCTTCTCTTCTCATGAGGTGGCCAAAGTATTGGAGCCTCAGCTTCAGGATCTGTCCTTCCAGTGAGCACTCAGGGCTGATTTCCTTCAGAATGGATAGGTTTGATCTTCTTGCAGTCCATGGGACTCTCAAGAGTCTCCTCCAGCACCATAATTCAAAAGCATCAATTCTTCGGCGATCAGCCTTCTTTATGGTCCAGCTCTCACTTCCATACATCACTACACGGAAAACCATAGCTTTAACTATAAAACATTAAACATGTTTTTTTTTTAAAATTTCCCAATACAGGGCTGCCTTCAGATGTCTTCTAATGTTTGTATAGTTACGTATCTCCTTGGCTTGGGGGTCGCATAGCCTCATCTCCTCCGAGATTTCCCTGATGAAAATAGGTACCTCCTAAGGAAAAGTGGGACATTCCGGGATCAAATCAGAAACTGGGATGGCTTCTGTAAATCTAGGACTGACCCTGGAAACTAGGGACACTTGGAAGGTCTGAGAGACATCCCCCAAACATGCTAAACTGGGTTGTGTTGAGGTAGTGGCCACTCATTCAGAATTCAGTGTAAATTATGAAATGGAGAGCTGTTTATGTACTGGGGGAGAGAGGCATCGTGTCTAATAAGCATGCCTTCAGAAATCTCTGGAGCTGCCTTTTGATTAGAAATGAGTGCCATTTAGGCCTTCACACTAGTTACAGGCATACAGCTGTCTGTAATGAATGTTATCAAGAACTTGATTAATAATGGAACGTATTCTTTGTAGTTGCAAGAATAAATAACACTCCTGAGACTCTTCAGTGTTCTTAACAGTAGGTTGTCTGTTTACAGCATAAGTAATTTTTCATATCTGTCAGCCAGCTCTGAAATCTAAATGGTAAAGCCAGCTCTTGGGGGACCTGTTGACTAGCGATTACTCTGGAGGGGTTCCAACTCCATCTGCAATCCGTGGTCTGTATTCATCCGTGGTACGTGAGCTTTCTTGCTGATCCTCACTTAATACAAAGGTGGCAAGAAGCCTCTACAGTTAGTTTAAATATGAAATTGTCCCGTTTAAACCATTGAAATAGACACAGGTGATTACTCACCTACATAGTTAGCTATGAAAAGCCTCTGTCAATAAAATTAAGCACTGTTAATCAATAAAATTATCTATGCTACAGGCAAATGGGCAGCAAGCCACTATGCCATCTGTTGTATCAATATGGATGTTATTCCTCTGTCTTGAAAAGTACGGTAAGTGTGTGTATAAACTTCTTCTTCTTCTTCTTCTTCTTCTTCTTCTTCTTCTTCTTCTTCTTCTTCTTCTTCTTCTTCATATACCACACTATGCCCATAGGTCCCAGGGTGGTTCACAGAATAAAATCAAAATATAAAACCACAAAATACATATTGAAAATAAAAGTGACAACAACCCAATAACTCCCCCTCAAAAAAAACCCCATTTTAAAAGGACATAGGATGTCAATCAAATCAACCAAAGGCCGGGTTAAAAAGGAATGTTTTTGCCTGGAGCCTAAAGTTGTATAATGAAGGCGCCAGGCAAACATCCCTGGGGAGAGCATTCCACAGATGGGGAGCCACTGCAGAGAAGGCCCTTTTTCATGTTGTCACCCTCCGGACCTCTCGAGGAGAAGGTACATGAAGGAGGGCCTCAGAAGATGACCTCAGGGTCTGGGTAAGTTCATATGGAAAGAGGCGGTCCTTGAAGTATTGCAGTCCTGAGCCACTTAAGGGTTTATAGGTCAAAACCAGCGCTTTAAATTGGGCCTGGAAACTAATTGGTAGCCAGGGCAGTCAGACCAAGATTGGTGTAATTTGCTCAAACCGTCTTGCTCTGGTGAGCAACCTGGCTGCTAAATTCTGCACTAGCTGAAGTTTCCGAACCGTCTTCAGAGGCAGCCCTACGTATGATGCATTGCAGTAATCTAACCTTGGCAGACTATCCCTGTCCAAATAGGGGCATAACTTAGCCCATAGCTGAAGCTGATGAAAGGCACTCTTGGCCACTGAAGCCATCTGAGCCTCGAGCGACAGCAAAGGATCCAGGAGTACCCCAAGCTACGAACTTGCGCCCTCAGAGGAAGTGTCACCCAATTAAGAGCAGCCGATCTCCCACCCATCCGGTCTAGGGAACCACCCACTAATCTGATTCACTTGTAGTAGGCTGGTTCATTCATAGCCGCAGTAACTTGGGTGAAATAGTGGTGAAATAAGTCCTGCCACCACTGTCAGGCAAGCTGAAACAATGCTATGACTGACCAAATATTTCCCTACTATCATCAGTGGAATGATGACCATGCAGGAAGGTGGCGGGGGGGGGATATTCCTGTTCGGTGGGGTGGGAAATAATAGTAAGGAGATGGGCTTCTCTTGTAAGCTAATGCTCTTTTTTGGCTCCTCCCATTCTGTGACTCTAGGCACATCTGCACATTGATTTATTTTGAGCTGGTGTAACAACTGGCATGTTTTTCCCTTAAGAACAGCACAAACTGTTGTCAAATTAGAATGTTGATAAACCTCCAGCAGATTCCTAACTTCAAACTAAGATCCTTGGATGAATCCATGATAGTAAAATATCTTCCTTCCTTCCTTCCTTCCTTCCTTCCTTCCTTCCTTCCCTTCCCTTCCCTTCCCTTCCCTTCCCTTCCCTTCCCTTTCAAGTTGTCATTCTGTCACTTGTTGCTTTCCAAATCTTCATGCTGCTTAACTTGAGAGTACCTGAGTTTGTCGAACATAGAATGACTCTTCCCATCAAGGCTTATCTGATGATAATGTCTGAAAAAAAAAGCTTTCTGCTTCTATTGATCCTATTGACAAAGTGTCCCATTTAAAAAAATGTCAGTGCCTTAATGTCATCCATAACTATTAGTAAGGAGGATGCAATGGGTTCTGTATTAAAGAAGAAGAAGAAGCAGCAAAATTAATCTTTTACTTAAGCAGGAGACAGACACATGTAAGCATACATAAGTTCTTTATCATTACTATATTGAATATTTCAAAATGAGTTGCCCAGAAGTAGAAGAAAAGTCCTTCAAAATCTTATCTCTCATCAAGAGGCTTGACTGCAAATAACATTCTGCATAGCTTTCTGTAAATGTGCCACGCTAAAATTTCCCTGCTCAATTACACAGGCATTCTTGGCTTTAATTTTAATCTGTTCCACACCATAGGCAAATGGCTTCCCCCTCACCATCAGGGAAGAATGGGTGAGTGAAGATCTACACCAGGAGCAAAGATGGAGTAAAGATTTACATCAGGATCTGCTGCCCCTCATGGGTGGGCAAGTCCTGGTGGCTTCAGACATCATCATCATCATACCTTTATTGTCAATGTACAACCTGTGTACAATGAAATTAACCGATCCTCCCCCCCCAACACTCAATCTCATTGCACTCTGTGTGTTTGTCGCACAACACACCAACCCCCAAAATCAGTTGCACTATATTATATTCTGTTCAGCAGCCTAACAGCCCACAGATAGAAACTGTTTTTTAGCCTGTTGGTACGACTGATTATACTTCTATATCTCCTGCCCGAGGGTAGAAGATTAAAGAGGTGCTGGCTGGGGTGTGAATCGTCCCTGAGAATTTTTCTCGCTCTCCTAAGGCAACGATCCCTTGCGATGTCATCTAGCGGGCTCAGGGGACAGCCCATGATATCATGTGCTGTGTTCACCACCCTCTGTAAAGACTTTCTGTCTGTGGCTGTCAAGCCAACGTACCACACTGTGATACAATATGAGAGGACACTTTCTATTGTGGACCGGTAGAAGGAGGTCATTTGTTGTATAATGTTCTTTCGCAAGACCCTGAGAAAATGGAGTCTCTGTTGGGCCTTCCTAACCACCTGAGTTATATTGTTTTTCCAAGTGAGGTCTTCACTAAGGTAAACTCCCAGGAATTTGAAGGGAGAGACTCTCTCTACACACCCCCATATACAACGGGGCTTTACATTTGGTAAAGATGTATCCTTACCCCAAGGCTTTCTCTGACCATAGGTAAAAGGTAAAAGTAAAGGACCCCTGGGCAGTTAAGTCCAGTCAAAGTTGACTATGGGATTATGGTGCTCATCTCTGCTTTCAGGCCAAGGGAGCCGGTGTTTGTCCATAGACAGCTTTTCTGGGTCATGTGGCCAGCATGACTAAACCGTTCCTGGTGCACAGAAGACCACCAGAGCACACAGAAATGAAGTTTACCTTCCTGCCACAACAGTACCTATGTATCTACTTGCACTGGTGTGCTTTCAAACTGCTAGGTTGTCAGGAGCTGGGACAGAGCAACGGGAGCTCACCCTGTCGCAGGGATTCGAACTGCCAACCTTACAATCAGCAAGCCCAAGAGGCTCAGCGGTTTAGACAACAGCACCAACATGGTTCTATTGTTTATACCACTTACGAGTTTTTCATATTAAGCAGTTTAAAAATGTTTTAAACTGAAATACACCCCCCGACACCACCTTTCCTCTCTCCACTCTGAGCAAGATTTTTCTAACAACCAAACGTCTACTTTCTTTCTCTCTCTTCTCACTTCCTCTCCCAATTGCCCACCATTCCCCTGAGTTCCCATCTATGCCTTCCTTGACCTGGCTCCAACTTTCTGTGAACTGCTGACCTAACTTTGACATTCTGCCTGTTTTCCGACACAACTTTTGCCTGTGCCTTGAGTTGCCATAATCTAGAAGTGCTTCACTTCCATAATGGCCCTGGTGCTGCTGTTACAAGTGCTTTGACCACTCACCAGTCACTCTGTCTCTTATCTTCCACAACTCCCAGACAAGCAGCTCTCCTGCTTCCAGAGCCGTCTCGTCATAGGGGCTGGGTGGCGCGGTGCACCAGGGCGCCAGGCCCCCCAGGGGCGCCCCCGCGAGCCCGCGGCATACCGGGCGCCCCCTCCCCAACCCGCCCCCGGGCGGGCAGGCGGGCGCTCGCGCGCCGGCAGGCGAGCTGCAAGCCAGCTGGCCTCCGGAGCCCCAGCTGGAGCGCTGGGAAGGGCGCGCAAAGCCCCGCGCCGCTCCAGCGCCACGCCCCTCATCCCCCGCTCGCCCACCTCCCTCCCGCGCTGGCCGCCCCTCGGGGGATGAGGGGCGTGGCGCTGGAGCGGCGCGGGGCTTTGCGCGCCCTTCCCAGTGCTCCAGCTGGGGCTCCGGAGGGCGGCGGCTTGCAGCGCCACGCCCCTCATCCCCCGCTCGCCCACCCCCCCTCCCGAGGGGCGGCCAGCGCGGGAGGGAGGTGGGCGGAGAGGCAACCCACCGGGGGCGCCGAGGGATCGTCGCGCCAGGGCGACTGATCCCCTTAAGACGGCGCTGCCTGCTTCCCTCACAGATCCAATATAATGGGGGAACCTGTGGCCTTCCAGATGTTGTTGAACTACAACTCTCACCAGCCCCAGCTAGCACAACCAATGGTAAAGGATGATGGGAGTTGAAGTCCAACAGCGTCTGCAGGGCTACACACCCTTTATGCTCAACATTCTTTCACTGTGAATTGTGAACATCACTCTGGCATCAAGTAGAGCAGTACTGTTGAGCTTTTCTGGGGGGGGGGGGAATTGTTCACCTTTTTTTACTTTTGACCAAATCTGTTGAGCTGTTTTTGCAAAATCTCAAAAAGAAGAAGCTTTTGAGCTATTTTTAAGGAAAACCGCCAAAATCTACACTTCTGACATGGGTTGCAATATGTCCAGATTTCCCCTGACATTTCAGTGATTTCTGCCCAGACACTGTTTCCAATGGCCGAATCCTGGCTATGCCTGGGAGCTTGTAGCTACTTGATTCCACCCTAGCCCTTTTAGCTTTGGCACTGTGCTAGGCTGTCAAGGCTTAGTTTTGCATGTAGTATGAACTGGAACTTGTTGTTAAGAGTAACCCTTGGCCATAGTTCATAGTTAGTGAGGAGGAGAGATCTATGGCACAAGTCTGGATTTGGATGACACAACGTGGCTTAGCTCAGTGCGGTGTAGTGGTAAAAAAGACCGAGGACTCAGCTATACAGCTGCAAATAAAATGTTTTAAATGTGTTGTAAAATGCAATATACAAGTGTGACATTAGATGGCAACAGTGAGCTATGCCAAATCAAATGTATTTTTCAAAACGTTTTCAAAAAGGTATTTTCACAGCGTTTTTAATATGTGTGTAGATTCCACCAAGGGTAAGCAGCTGTGAGCTCTTTTCCAGCAGTCCACCACACATTCCTGTGGTCCCAGTAAGCCTTAATTTGGATAACTGTGTTGTGTGAACCAGGCCATTGCAAGGAAACCAATCCACAACTCTTCTTCCCTTCCCTTGGTTTTTTTTAAGAGCCCTTAAAATATATTTATGCTGACTTCCTCATCTCCTTGAAGAAATTCAGTAAGCGGCAAAAGTAGTTATTTTTAAATATTAAAAAAATATAGTAAGTCCCCTGCTGTCCTGCTCCAGTAGTTAGCTCTGTTTACAAAGTGTTTTCATTGTCTTTTCTCAATCTCAAATGCCTTTTTAGTTTTAACGTTAGGAAGGGGGGCAAAACAGGTTTTGTGTGAATTCAGAGTAACAGCACAATCATAAACCTATTTACTCAAAGGTATGCCCCACTGTATTCAGCAAGGCTTGCTCCCAGCCCCTACTACATACAGCACAATCCTAACCATATTTACTCAGAAGCAAATTTGATTGAATCCAATGGGCCTTTATACTAGGTAAGTGAGGGAAGAATTGTTTGTTGTGGCTGTGATACTGATAATATACCTCTAACCACCATCCTGTCAAGCTAAGAATACAAAACCTTTCACACTTCTAGATAACCAGCATATAGCAGAATGCAAAATAAGAAACCTCTCAGAGTTTTAAATTCTAATGGGGCAAATTAGGTTGCTTAATAAACTTTTCTATCTCACTGTGATTCAGCTAGGGTCTGGGAGTCCACCTTGGGGGAAAAATGCAATTCTGGGGGATATTTTATCATTTCCAATACAGACCTGCAAGAAGGTTGTTGATTTTTCTCAAAAACTAAACTTGCTTCAACCTTAACAATTCCAAACATTTGAAAAAATGTCAAAGAACTATATTACAGTGGAGTCCTATACATGCCTACTTAGAAGTAAGTTCCATTAACTTCCAAAGGGCTTATTCCCGGGTAAATGGGGTTAGGATTTTAGGCTCAAGTGACATGCTCATTGTCAACCTCACTATTTTGTACTAGATAAATAACAGCTTTCATTCCATGTAGTGCTTGCCGCCTTATAAATGCAAGAAGCAATTAATATAATTCCATACACACCGACCAAATGATATAGTTGAAAACAGATCATAATGTTTTAACAGCTAATGTAAGTTATTTCGCTGTTATCTGGCCTCCACCAGATCTCTTTACCAGCTCATTTACAGCATAGATGTCATTGGAGCTGCTGTTCAGATTTATGCAAGATCAAAATCAGGCCCAATCGGTGGGGCTAGCAAAATATATTCTCCTACGTTTCAGCGATAGCGTTAGGCTACTGTTTTATGAATCTGCTGAAAAGCTTCTATTGGCAATAGACTACTCTGAAGTTTTGGCTTTTCGCTGGTCTTCTGAAGCATCTTTAAGCGACCTTCCAGTCTCTGGGTCCATTCACGTCGGAGCCTGGGGACAAGGAACAGACGCTCTCATCAGTGAAATCCCTCACCAGATTTTTCAGATGTCTAGCTCTTTTGCGTGATAGCAATGCTGTCCCTTCTCTTTCATCACCAATGCACTTGTCTTGTGTTAATTTAGCATAGGTATCTCTCCAGCCTTCTGGCTGGGGACACAGGGAGAATACTAATGGCATAGCTCATCATCACTGTGAAACCTGGTGACATTGCTAGATTCCAGAGGAGTCAAACAACTGGGAAAATGCTGTCATTAGATATATGCCACCTTCTCCCCAGGGTATTCCCTTGATGAAGCCTAACTGCTGTCTCATAGGGAAAAAATCATATAATGCATGCATTGGAAATGACATCAAGGAAATCTGTGAGCACAGACGGCTGTTTATGTTACTCCTAAGTCAAAACAAAACTCAATGAATTGTCTAGATAACATGCATGCTGTTTGAATCAACAATATGCAGTTTTAATGTGGCCTAGACACTTTCCATATGCCTGATTGAATTTTTAATATACGACCAGGTTGACAGAAAATGTCCCAGTGAAATATAAAGAATCCCACCCACTGCAGAAATCTGATATAGGATATACTGGTAGATTGTAGGGGAAGTGGCTGAGGCACAGAAACAAAATGCCTGTAAAGTCCAGTGCCTATGGTCAAGTTCTAGCCAGGACCCTTGAAAAGGATTGAGGGTATTAAAATCTGGAGTAAAATCTAGTGCAGGGGTAGGCAACCTTAGGCCCGTGGGCTGGGTGCAGCCCAATTGCCTTCTCAATCCGACTCATGGACTGATTCATGGGAATCAGTGTGTTTTTACATGAGTAGAATGTGTGCTTTTATTTAAAATGCATCTTTGGGTTATTTGTGGGGCATAGGAATTCGTTCATTCCCCCCCCCCAAAAAAATATAGTCCGGCCCACCACATGGTCTGAGGGATGGTGGACTGGCCCACAGCTGAAAAAGGTTGCTGACACCTGATCTAATGTATTGACATCTGTTACAAAGGCTACATATATTGTATGTTCTTTAAATGAACTGAGGCTGGATTTTGTTGGGCTCTACATTGGATTGTCTGGACTGAGTCGTTGCAGTGGGGTGTGAGTGGAGATTGAGTTTGCAGGTGAATGAGGAGCAGGAGAATAAGTGACTGGATGTGTGTGGAGTGTTTCAACATAAGTCTTCGGAAATGCTTATGGAGAATAGAATTAGGGGTCTGCTATGATGGTAAGCATGGGTAGGGGGAGATATGGTAGGGGATTGAGCTGGCCAGGTAAAGAGAAGAGGGAAAAGATTTTTGAGGTGATCCTCACTTCCAGTCCTTCCTCCATCCTTCCGGATCTAGGTTGGTCTGCCATTTTACTCTCTGGTTTGGTAGAGCAATTGTTTAATGCCAGATCTGCCCATAGTGAGATCTCTACCATTCACAGCTTGATCATGGATGATGGGGCTGACTGATTTGTATTACTGAGATCTGGATAAATGAGCTGGGTGGCATTAATCTGACGCAGCTGTGTCCACCTCGGAACTTAGCACAGCATCAAAACAGTCTGGACAGTTGGGGCGGTGAGTGAGGCGTCACTGTAGCAGTCAACAAGGATGATATCTCCCTCACAAGGAGACTCCCTTGCTCCCTTGAGGACCTGCATCTGGTGTTGGACCACACATAGAAAAGGGGTGCTGCCCGTGATCCTCACTGTCCAGTATTCTCCCTACCCAAGCTGATGGAGCTAGTCTCAACGGTGGTGTTGGAGAACTTCAGGGCCATATTTTCTGTGGGACTTCAGTAGATTTCCTGTGGCTGTCTTAAATGGACCACATTGAGACTTCATGGTCCCCATTACAACTGTGGAGATTCTCAATTTATTGTTGGCACAGAGACAATATATTGCACAGAGACAGATATATTGATTGTTCTTTGCATGAGGTGGGGTCTGGAGTGAGGAGAGAGTTGCAATGACCTCCTTGTCATAGTCAGAGCATTTGTTGTGGCGATACTCCCCCCGCCCCCGTAGGGATGGAGGACTTATTGAGATGGTCCACCCTTGCAGACCTTTTGAAGTCCAAAGAAGAAGAAGAAGAAGAAGAAGAAGAAGAAGAAGAAGAAGAAGAAGAAGAAGAAGAGTTTGGATTTGATATCCCACTTTTCACTACCTAAGCAGCTAACATTCTCCTTTCCCTTCCTCCCCCACAACAAACACTCTGTGAGGTGAGTGGGGCTGAGAGACTTCAAAGAAGTGTGACTAGCCCAAGGTCACCCAGCAGCTGCATGTGGAGGAGCGGAGACGCGAACCCGGTTCCCCAGATTACGAGTCTACTGCTCTTAACTACTACACCACACTAGCTCTACTGAATGCTCTGGGGGATTTCCAGGTGACAGAGAAGGCAGTCCTTTTGAGCGTCTAGTCTCACAATAAAATGGTGAGAGGAGGAGGAGCTACTGACGCAACCAGTCACAAGTTCCTGCTCCAACACTGCAGAGTTCATGTGACTCTTTGGTGTTCTGGAAAACTACAGACAGTGAAATAGGTCAGATGACAACAGGGGTGGAAATGGTGTCATAATCGAATCATAAAGACAACTGAATGTGTTACAGGGCATTATTTGGCCAGTTACGAGGTTGTAAAGGTGATAGAGGGGTTGTTATCGGCTTACGGCTTCTCAAGATTTCTTTTTGGTTGTGCATCAATTATGATTTGTGTTCGTGATGGCATTGGAGTTGTTATACATGCTCCTCCAGAAACAATGCCCCTCCAGAGAGCAATAATGTGGAAACACTACAGAAGTATCACAGAATAAAGCGGAATTATGTGTGGATGGTCCAGTATAAATCCTGAACTAATGCACTATTATTGCATCAATGACATGTAACAGAATCACCCACAAAGAAACACCAGTCTGAGGAAGCCTTGTGTCCCACTCTAGGATTATCCATGGGAATGAAGAGCAGGCAACAAATATTTTAAATAAATAATACAGAAATATCACACTGGCAAACGCTCCAAGTGTTCCTCTTTTCCAGGAATGTCCCGGATTTAGAGAAGCCATCCCAGTTTCTGATTTGATCCCAGAATGTCCCACTTTTCCTTAGGATCTCCCTGTTTTCATTGGAGAAATGTTGGAGAGTATGGAGTTATCCGCCCCCGATCTGTCTGAAGACAATCCTGTACAGGGAAGTTTTTTTTTTTTTATTGTTTTAAAAAAATGTTTAGTGTTTTATTACGTTTTTATATATGCTGGAAGCTGCCCAGAGTGGCTGGAACCCAGTAAGATGTGTAGGGTATAAATAGGAAAATTATTGTTATGGAATGGGACATCCCTATTTTCATGGGGGAAATGTTAGTCTCAATTAGTTCTGGGGGCCAGTGTGGACGGGAGCCCTCCACACAATCGGAACAGCAGGGACCAGAACCTAGGAGCTCTTGAGCCCTGAAAGAAGAACCATCTGTGCCCATGGTGAAATTGTGCAGAAACAGCCACACCTATTATTGCAGAAAACTATGGAGTTTTGGCAAAATATGCGATAACACTTTTGACAATGATCAACATACAATCTAAGTACTTTTAAAATCACAAATGTTAAAACTGCATTAAGCTGAAGATTCTTTATGGTATAGCACCAAGAGTGGAACCAGTTGATAATATAACTGGAGGCCATTGATGACAGATTAACTTCTCAGCAATACTATGCACAGAAAGCATCTAATATTCTAGGCCAAGAATGAAATGTCAGTGCTCAATATACCACTGAGTATTGTTGCCTGCCTCCTTTAATGTCTCAATAAGCATTGCCTGGCCTTTTAAGGCTGTGGTCATTTTCATTTTGTTTCCAATTTAGATTGCAAATTACTGTTTAATATTTTTCCACCCAGTTTGATCTGCCCTGTAGTCAAAGTGGGATTCTCAAGAGGGCACAGTCAAGATCTTAAAAAAAAAATCAGTCTAATCAGCAGGGAATATCTTTATTCAAAGCACAGTCTCTCTTTGCCGAAGTGCTACTTGTTAACTACAACAACCCAGGGAACATAAAGAGAATATTTGTCTTCAGTTCAGGCTGCAGCTTGCTCATAATCATCAGCTGCCCTCGGGAGGGAGGTCAGTCTATCTATCTATCTAGCCTGTTGAATTAAATGTACATTGTTTGAATTATGATTTGTAAAAGTCACTTTGTGTGGAGCCTCTGTGCATTACAGTGGTACCTCTGGTTATGTACTTAATTCGCTCCAGAGATCCGTTCTTAACCTGAAACTGTTCTTAACCTGAAGCACCACTTTAGCTAATGGGGCCTCCCGCTGCCGCTGCGCCGCCAGAGCACGATTTCTGTTCTTATCCTGAAGCAAAGTTCTTAACCTGAAGCGTTATTTCTGGGTTAGCAGAGTCTGTAACCTGAAGCGTATGTAACCTGAAGCGTATGTAACCCGAGGTACCACTGCATTTGGTTATGGTGAAAATTTCTAATGAAGAGCTGGGGAAACATTGGAGGAGACTAGAGCATTCCTTCCAGTTCTTGGAGTACTCTGATCTGCTACCAATGACAGCAGGCAAAGGACGAGGTGAGAGGCACTTCATCCATTGTAGCCATTAATATCTCCAACCGTAGTCAAGGCCAGCAGGCTAGCAGGAAAGACTTGGTGGGTCAGATGAGATACGGTGGTGGTTCACCATGTGTAAAAGCATTCCTGAGAGATGCCCATCCTGATTCTTCTTGAAAACCTTCCATAAAAGGCATCTTCTTTCATTATTGAACATCAGAGAGTGTGGTGTTCATTGGCACACTCTCAGACCCTCCGTGTGTCCCTGTTTTCCAAGGACGTCCTGATTTAGAGAAGCCATCCCAGTTTATGATTTGATCCTGGAATGTCCCACTTTTCCTTAAAGGTAAAGGTAAAAGGACCCCTGACCATTAGGTCCAGTCCCGGACAACTCTGGGGTTGCGGCGCTCATCTCGCTCTATAGGCCGAGGGATCCGGCGTTTGCCCACAGACAGTTTTTCCGGGTCATGTGGCCAGCATGACTAAGCTGCTTCTGGAGAACCAGAGCAGCGCGCGGAAACGCCGTTTACCTTCCCGCCGGAGCAGTACCTATTTATCTACTTGCACTTTGACATGCTTTCAAACTGCTAGGTTTGCAGGAGCTGGGACCGAGCAACGGGAGCTCACCCTGTCGCGGGGATTCGAACTGCCAACCTTCTGATCAACAAGCCCTAGGCTCTGTGCTTTAACCCACAGCACCACCCACATCCCTTCCACTTTTCCTTAGGATGTCTCTATTTTCATTGGAGAAATGTTGGAGGGTATGGAGTTATCCAACCCCTGAGCCATCTGAAGGCAATCTTGTATAGGGATTTTTTAAAAAAATGTTTAACATTTTATTATTATTTTTTATATATGTTGGAAGCTGCTCAGAGTGGCTGGGGCAACCCAGTAAGATGTGTGGGGTATAAATAGGAAAATTATTGTTATGGAATGGGACGCCTCTATTTTCATCAGAGAAATGTTGGAGGGTATGCACTCTAAAGGGCAAAACTATTGGAGATGCCCATTTTAGAGGACACCCTGCAGTCTTTTGCTTGACAGCTTCCACGCAAGTAAGAGAAAATCACTCACTTATTCAAAGCACTTCTGGTTAACTGGAAGTCTTCAACTTCTTTTTGCTTGGCTTGTGTTTCTTCAATGATTTCTTCCCAAAAGTTCTTCAAGCCACGGGCATCATGGACTGCCACGCCGCGGCGTTTGGAGCCAAGATGTTGATTCATTTTTCTGAAAAGCAAAGCAAAGATATGAAGACCTTCCCAGTGGTAATTTAGGAAATAATACGTGTGCTAAGGAAATGGTGAACTGTTTCCCCCCCCCCACCTTTCTCTCTCCATTAGAATTTTCACATACCCCTGTGAATTTTTTTTCCATTCCCCTGCCAAGTGGCAGACATCCGGCGTGTAGTAAGTACATTTAGTCTCCGTTAGGAAGTTTTAGGGGGGGGGGGTCAAGCTTTTTTGTAGTTCTGCAAAGCTTTGAATTCCCTTGTGTATGCTAAGACATGCTCTTGTTTCTCCGAGTCCCTGTTTTGGCTACAATGCTGTCAGCACTCAGCACCTGACTTTGCTATTAGAGGGAGTCGTATAACTTGATACGCAATATAGAGTGCCATATTTCACCTTGCAAGTCCTCCTTTCTGGACTTTCAGTGAATATGCTTCTTTCCGCAAATTTATTGATAGCTTGTCGTTGTTGTCTTAAGGAACGTGTCTTCAGAATTGTACACTGATCTATAGTGGTTAAAGATTGTTCCGTATTTTAAGAAGCATCTTCATAAATCACATGACACCAATCATGTGGCCCTATCTGCCAACAGAGATTAGATTTCATAGAAGGGGTGGAGAATTTTTTTGCCAGCTTTGTTCCTTTGTGGTGCAAGAGGCCAAAGTGGGTCAATGGATATGATTATTATCTTTGACGGTGACCTGGAAACTACAACTAACCCAGAATGCGGCAGCTAGACTGGTGACTGGAAGTGGCCGCCGAGACCATGTAACAGTGGTCCTGGAAGACCTACATTGGCTCCCAGTACGTTTCCGAGAACATTTCAATGTGTTGGTGCTGACCTTTAAAGCCCTAAATGGCCTCGGTCCAGTATACCTGAAGGAGCGTCTCCACCCCATCGTTCAGCCCGGACACTGAGGTCCAGCTCCAAGGGCCTTCTGGCGGTTCCCTCACTGCAAGAAGTGAAGTTACAGGGAACCAGGCAGAGGGCCTTCTCAGTAGTGGTGCCTGCCCTGTGGAATGCCCTCCCATCAGATGTCAAGGAAATAAACAACTATCTGACTTTTAGAAGACATCTGAAGGCAGCCCTGTTTAGGGAAGTTTTTAATGTTTGATGTTTTATCGTGTTTTTAATATTCTGTTGGGAGCCACCCAGAGTGGCTGGGGAGGCCCGGCCAGATGGGTGGGGTATAAGTAATAAATTATTATTATTATTATTATTATTATTATTATTATTATTATTATTATTATTATTATTATATATAATAGCAGGGGTCTGCAAACGTTTCCGCCGGCAGGCCAGATTGTCAGAGCGCTGCCCTTTTCCCGCTGGCTTTTGGAGCCGTGGTGGGGGAGGAGGCGGCATTTGTGGCTTCCTGCAGACAATAGGAAGCCGTGGCTGCATCCTAGAAGTCAGTCCCTGCGCGGGGACTGACCGAGCGGGCGGCAAGGGCTGGGGGGCGGTTTAACGACCCCCTCGGGCCATATCCGGGCTGTGGACCGTAGTTTGCCGCCCCCTGTGTAATAGGCTACATTGCAGCTGTGCAAAAGTCAGAGGGCTCTACACCCACATCCCTCTGCAAGCAAGAGATGTTATCACCATTCAGGGATACATTTCAGTCAGGAAAATGCACTCCAGGATGGTGCAGAGCAAGACCACCGAGGGTGTGTGACCTACAGAGGGATGTGCAGACTGGACAGGGATGTGTGACCTAGTGACTGTCCCAAGGGTTGGATAGAAAGGCCTGAAGAGCTGCATTTGACCCTCAGGACAGAGGTTCGCTACTGTATTATAATGAAATAGAAGTTCCACATTCAGAGGCAGTATGCCTCTAAAAATCATTTGCTGTTGCATTTGCGTCTCGCATAGGAGCTTCCCCCAAGCATATCACTGGTTATTGTTGAAAACACGATGCTGGACTAGGGCTGGCCCAGCCATTAAGGTGAGACAGGCTGCCACTTCAGGTTGTACATACTGGAACGTGGGGTTGTAGGTCACAGCTGTGCCATGTTGCCCACTCCACACCTTTCCTCAAAGTAGCCTGTTGCCCCCAGGTTCATCGGAAACTGCTTTCCCATCATCATTGCTGATGCTGAACTTCCACTGTATACATGCCGTACATTTAAAGCACATGACTTCTTCCAAAGAATTCTGGGAGCTGTAATTTGTTAAGGGCTGGGGGTTGTAGCATTGTGAGGGGATGGGCTACATTTCCAAGGATTCTTTAGGGAAAGCTAGGTGCTTTAAATTTATGGAGTGTTAGGGAAATAAGATTCAACAGCCAACTAAGTTGACTGTTGTACATGGAATGGGGGATGCAGGCACCATCTTGTGCCTCACCTCAGGCAATAAAATACTTTGGGTTCAATGAACATTTGGGAGGATCCAACATTTTATGTTCCTAGGGTTGCTATTTTGAGATATTTTCCAAGCTCTCCCAGCCTGGTTTCCTGTGTTGTTTAAATGGGAGAAACAGCACCAAGGCCGAAACTGGAACCCACATTTGATAAATAGCCCCAACTACATTCTCCAATGCAGCCACCGAGTCTCCACCAAACGTGAAATCTATCAGTGTAACAGGAGGAAATGAGAAGGGGTGAGGGAGACATCATTTTTTAAAATTCACTTCTCTCTATAGCGAGCGCTCAGCACCACACTTTGACAGCCAAGCTTGTAAAATAGGAAACCCACAGACAATGTTAGGAAAATGCAGAGACAAGTTCAGTTTTGCATTTGTCTAATGCTGTGCTGAAAAATCTAACTCTGTCCCTTTGCTCCTTTGAAAACGAGGGGTGCCATAGAACCGTCTGTTGAAGGCAATGGCGAAACTATTGAATATAGTGGCGTTTGAACGCCTCTGAAACTCAGTACTGTCAAGCTGAGTTCAGTGTGAGACAAGTTATACTTCATGCTGACTTCTAGAATTCAATAGTTACTTTGCTTAGAGGTACTCTGCAAAGGTCTGGCTTTGCTTTTCTAGTCTTATGGAATAAATCAGTGAAATAATGTCATTGCTTTAGTGAAAAACGAAAATGGCCATGTTGGGGGCAAACTCTAATGTTGCCATTCTACTTTTGATCCAGCAGAGGATTCTGGTAATTTGAGAGGTGAGAATGTGATTTTCACCAGTCCCCCCCCTCCCACTGTAGTTTTCCCTTTTGCCCTCTGCAAATCTGTTTCAGGGGGCTGGTGACCCCACAGAACATTGTGAAATTTGCCTGCAGATGAAAAGGGAGGAGTGGACAAAGATCACATCTCTTCTTACATTTGTGGACATCTCCATGGGATCCAAAGCTTTTATACAAGCAGAATAACAACACTGGACTTCAAACTTCATGTTTAGATGAAGTATTTTAAGTGTGAATTCATGACAGTCAAGACTAGTCTCTATATACTTTAAATGCTTTTTTTTATTTTTAAAGACATCTAATGTAGTGGGATTTCATATTAACTTAATTTTGGTAAGTGATCTCTCATCCCCTCCTTTCTGTGACTTAAAACTGGAGAGCAAAGTTATTTGATTTCAAGTAACTTATGAGTTAATACTTCAGAAACTATTTATTTAAATATACCTTAAAATATACCTTTAGTTTTATATATTCTTTAACATTTTAAAGCCCCTCACAGGAGTCTTATGAACAAATTACACCTCTGGAGAGATGAGTGCTACAGCTCTTCCAGCTTACTCACAGTAGTAGTAAGTGAGGCTTACTACAATGAGGCTTACTCATGGGTAAGGTGTGCACAGGACTGCAGCCTTTAAATGAAAACATTGTACATAGAATTATGATTAAAGCATGCTTTAAATCAAAAACGAAAACAAACAGCTTCCATATTGTTATTAGTAGTACAAGGATATGAGGTGGAATGGTAATCTTATTAAACAGGCCTTTTGAAGGGCATCTTCTCTGAGTGTTTTGATAGCCTTTGACATTTTACCTCAACACAGCGATTTAAATACTAATGTAAAATACAAACATGAAAGACCGTAGAGATCAGATAACTTGTAGGGGGGGGATCTAACACTACATTAAAAATCTGGTAACATTATTAGCCGCATAAAAAGATCAGAGAAAAACTGATTTACTGTGTCACACCCTGCAAGATAATATAATAATAATAATCTGTCAAATAATTAAAGGCTTACTTTAATAATACAGAAGCTGCTTCTTCCACCAGGCTTTTCTGGAGATAGCTGTGAGATGTGCTACATTTACCTTTCTGTCCCTCTCTTTCACACAGCCTCACAGCGGACTGTGTAAACCTCAAATATCTTTTCTTCTGTCACTCATTTTTATTTGGGTTTGGTGACACGAGCTATTTTTGAACCATTTCAACAGGAGGCGAAGAAACTAATCTCCGTCTGTAGAAGTCTACAACACGTGAAGTGGAATGGCTAGACAGCTACAAGGCAACAGCTTTGAATGCCGCATTTGATCTCTGCTATAACTTTCAGGCAAGTGTCACTGATGTCATAACTTGGCTCAAGGGAAACAGTTATTCTTTGACAAGTGCACCTCTTAGGAACACGATGCCATGTGACTCGCAGGAACACAGCGCCGTCTCCTCCAAGAAAACAGAGAGATCTAAACAGCGTACATTGTATAACATGTCCTGTTTCAGGACTGCGTTACTCAAGCAAGTGACAGAGGGGTCGGCTGGGGGGAAATCTTCTTTGAACTGCTGGCTGGTAAGAACACCTGGCAGGACTCTGGCTTAGCTGTTAATGCTGTGCATAGCAAAGGGATCTGAACTCAAATCAAGGGCAGCCCCAAAGCTTTTAAGAATGTGCGACAAACATAGCACACCTACCGCGATGAATGAATAAGCAGAGGCTTTTCTCTGCCGCTGTGCTAGAGGTCAGGATTTATGCCCTATTCTTCATGAGTTTTTCTTCAGTTACAGTCGTACCTTGGAAGCTGAACAGAATCATTTCCGGAAGTCCGTTTGACTTCCAAAACGTCCGGAAACCAAAGCACAGTTTCCAGTTGGCTGCAGGAACCTCCTGCAGCCAATCGGAAGCCGCACCGGACATTCGGCTTCCGAAAATTGTTCGAAAACCGGAACACTCACTTCTAGGTTTCGATCGTTTGGAGCCGATTTGTTCAGGAGCCAAGACATTCGAGATCCAAGGTACAGCTGTATAGGATGCTACTTGTCATGATCTAGAAACATACTCTACGTTTAATATTTGTTCCATCGGATTTCTATTTTAATTAGAGTTGAAGCCTAGCCTTGCCATGGGCAAAGCTAAATAACAGAGGTGGTATTCTATGTCATTTATTTATTGCTGTTCTTATTAGGAAATTGCATTATACTGAGTCAAACCGTTGATACACCTAGCTCAGTATGGTCTACCCTGACTAGCAGGATATTTAGGATATCAGACAGAGGCCTCTCCCAGCCCTACATGGAGATGTTAGGGATTGGACCATCTGCATGCAAGCAGAGGGTATGACCCTTATAAAATGTACTGAGAGCTGTGCACATATTAAGAACATGGCAAGTTCTGCCTACAATCAAAAGGAAAATACACAAAAGGAAAACCGGATGGGGAGGGAAGAGGAAAACACAAGACTCTGCCACCATTTCCTAAAGTTACATAGACTGGAATCCTAAACACAATTATCTGGAAATAAGTCCGTTGAACTCAGTAGGGTCTCCTTCTTAATAGATACGCATAGGCCTGTGTTCATAGTGGATTTTATAATGACTAGGTTACATGGAAACAGTTCAGGAAGGGCAAGGGTTAAATGGTTGAGTGGAAGGAGTGGGCCTTGTTGAATGCCAAAAACAAACACTTGGATTTTGGCTTGTGAACAAGAAGAGCTCCATTATTTACTTTTAAATGTCTTCCTTTGAAAATCAGTATGGAACAGCAGCCCATTCTATTCTTGAACTTGCCACTTATTTTGCTTGTATGATTATGTAACTGGGTATGAAAATGTGGGCTCATACATGACAAAATACCTTTGGTGGGAAGAGAATGGCTCTATAAACACACCCTGTGTAGTTATTTTCTGCCCTGGCTGGAGGCAGCACAAGAATTATAATCCCTTCTGTGGTCGTGTTTATTTTATGCCAGGGTGGGAGCAAATTTATAGTGTTCCAGTGGCATGATTAGAGAGGAACAGGCCGAGGCTTAGTGGTAGAGTGCATATTTTGCATGCGAAGTCTTGGATTCAGTCATTGGAAGCTGTACTCAGGAAGCCAGGATGGAAAATAGATCTGCATCAGATAATGGAGATTTGTTGCCAGGCAGGTCAAGCCATAGTATTTTTATTTATATTTTACTTGCTCATCCACAAAAAAGAGCTGTGTGACTGATGGGATGTGTTTGCATCTAGTGGAAAAATGCGCACTGTTAGAATGTTGTGGTTCATTAAATTTCAGCAACCTCTGGCAAACGGCTATCAGAGAAGAAGCTTGGAAAAAACAGAATTTTAACTTTCAGGGTATTGTTACTTGCTTTGATTAGTCATACTGTGTACACCTAACACCCTTCTGTTATATATTTTGTGAGGTGGTGGAAAACACAATGAAGAAGTGGGTAAAAGGATGCTGTCCTTACTGATGCATCTTGAACTCTGCCCCCACAGCTCTCCACCTTCTTGGCAATGGATGACAAACCTGTTGACCTGCAGACATAGTTGGCCATGATGGGTGGACGTATCTGGAAGTCACAGTCTTTCACGTGGGAGGTCTTCTGCAAAAGGCTGTAGCTCATTGGCAGAATATCCACTTTGCATACAGGAGGTCCTAGGTTTCAATTCGCCGATATCTCCGAGTAGGTTCAGGAGACAACCTTGCTTGAAACGCCAGAGAGCCACTCGGTGTAGGCAATACTGAGGGAAATGGGTCGCTTTGATGCAACATCACTCTTCTTATGACTGTTTCTTCACATCTTCAGAACTGAGACTCCAGGAGTGTTGAAAGAGGTTCTGGGAGTTGACTGGTTCATATGAAGCACCGATGGGAAAGGAAGGGGAGAGGAGGAAGGGGAAGTGGAAAGCTTGAAAAGTGAGGGAGCACGGGGGGGGGGGGAGAGATGGAATGAAAATGAGCTGAGGAGGAAAGGGGTCAGGGTCTAAGAAGGATGTGTAAAACTACAAGTTGTGAAGAAAAGTTGTTAGTAGGATGGAGCAAGGGGGTGGAGTTGTGGTGGGAAATGGAAGACTGGGCCTTGCCGTCAGTGGCACATAAAAGAACAGGTTAAAAATTAAATTGTTTTCTGTCCTCTTCACCAGTTGTGTCCGTCAGGCCCAATTTTCTAGCTGTGACTGGTTGCCTACAAATAACATAGCAGCCCATTGCTAGCTACCGTCAAATTATATTTCCAATGACATGCTATTTTTTTTTGTAAGCTAACTTGTTTGGAATACCATCATTTGAGAGTGAGAGATTTCAATCACGTTGGGGACTTTTCTTTTCTTTCTTTTCTTTCTTTCTTTCTTTCTTTCTTTCTTTCTTTCTTTCTTTCTTTCTTTCTTTCTTTCTTTCTTTTTAAAGCAATCCTGAACTGACAAAGAAACAGATTAGATGACCTTCTTGGTCTTTCTCATGTATAAGATTTATACTTCTTCTTCTTCTTCTTCTTCTTCATAAAAAAAGTGTTCCATTTGCTTTTATTCTGCTTTTGTTTTGTTATGTAATGATCAGATTTTCACTGGATTATTTGCTTGGAGGGCTGTTCCTCTAGAACAATTGCTTTGCCTGTTAAGAGTATTACCAGTACTATGGGGCTGAATTTCCCCAGAATTTCATAATGCCTTCCTGTCAGCATTGAAAGGGATCAGGTTGACCTCAGAAATCAGATTGCTCATTAAAAAACAGAATAGGTGGCATGAGGAGCTAATGTCTATAAATGTTGTTGAATGGATGACCCTTTGATAAAACAACATGTGATTTCAAACATGAAACTTTTTTTTACACTGAATCAGATTATCTATGTTGTTGTTGTTGTTCAGTCGTTCAGTCGTGTCCGACTCTTCGTGACCCCATGGACCAGAGCACGCCAGGCACGCCTATCCTTCACTGCCTCTTGCAGTTTGGCCAAACTCATGCCAGTCGCTTCGAGAACACTGTCCAACCATCTCATCCTCTGTCGTCCCCTTCTCCTTGTGCCCTCCATCTTTCCCAACATCAGGGTCTTTTCCAGGGAGTCTTCTCTTCTCATGAGGTGGCCAAAGTACTGGAGCCTCAACTTCAGGATCTGTCCTTCTAGTGAGCACTCAGGGCTGATTTCTTTAAGAATGGATAGGTTTGATCTTCTTGCAGTCCATGGGACTCTCAAGAGTCTCCTCCAGCACCATAATTCAAAAGCATCAATTCTTCAGCCTTCTTTATGGTCCAGCTCTCACTTCCGTACATTACTACTGGGAAAACCATAGCTTTAACTATACGGACCTTTGTCGGCAAGGTGATGTCTTTGCTTTTTAAGATGCTGTCTAGGTTTGTCATTGCTTTTCTCCCAAGAAGCAGGCGTCTTCTAATTTCGTGACTGCTGTCACCATCTGTATTTGTAAGGCCTCATTGGACAGCCACTTTGCTTTCTTGCATTTCTTTTTCATTGGGATGGTTTTCGTTGCTGCCTCCTGTATAATGTTACGAGCCTCCATCCACAGTTCTTCAGGCACTCTATCAGATTATCTATAGTCTAGTAATATTTATTCTGAGTACCACCAACAGCACTTATCCAGGTCTGGGTCCCTTTAAGGAGGTCAATGGAGACTTATGGCATTTTGTAATATTTGCATTTATTTTCAAGTGCACAGGTTGGGCATAATTGGAGGCACAGTCTAAACATGCCACTTATTGGCTCCTTGCACAATTTAGAACCCTGGTTGTATTTTTGTGAGGGTGAAAGCTCAGATAGAGCAGGGGTCAGCAACCTTTTTCAGCTGTGGGCCGGTCCACCGTCCCTCAGACCATGTGGTGGGCCGGACTATATTTTTTTGGGGGGAAATGAACGAATTCCTATGCCCCACAAATAACCCAGAGATGCATTTTAAATAAAAGCACACATTCTACTCATGTAAAAACACGCTGATTCCTGGACTGTCCGCGGGCCGGATTGAGAAGGCGATTGGGCTGCATCTGGCCCACGGGCCTTAGGTTGCCTACCCCTGAGATAAGAGTTTGAGTATCAATTAAACCTATGGTTGAGAGCCCAAGGCTGCCTCTCTTTCTGAAGCGCCAAATGCCTTTTCTGAGAAGCCAGCGAGCCACAGAGAGCCAGTTCAGATGCACATTTCTGATATGAAAAAGCCACACCGAAGGGTGCCTCCAGACTGTTGCTATTTTGCAGGAGGGATCCAAGAACTTTACATTGGCACAGCAAAAGTGGATTGAAGTGCTCTGTTGCCTTAGCACAACAAATCCACTTTAGAAAATAAACTTTTGTGTGTTCAGACCTTTTAACCTCCCCCCGAAATATATTCAGACATGACTCAAATTTTGGTTTGGTTTTTGGCAGAATTTAGGCCACAGCTTTATTGATTACAGCAAGTGATTGGTTGCATAGGCTGTGGTTCGACTAGCTCCTTGCTCCGCAGGTAGCACTGACCCAGGGTTCCAGCCTATGAACACCTGGACAGCGGAAAGCTGGGGACCTGCTTTATCCGCCATCCAAATGTCCCCCTGGACTCAGGCACGGGCACAACCCCCTCTCAGGGGTTGACCAAACCACCGAGTCCCTAGATTCCTTTAACGGAATACCCTTCACATAGGGAAGGCGAGAGGGTTCTCCCGTCCCTATCACCTGAACCAGAACCTATCCGCTTTGTGGCAGGCGAAACCCAAATGGCAACAGCCAATCAGCCAAGTGGGGAAAATTCCTGCTGTGCCCCTGTCCCAACGACAGACGACACACGACGGCATAGCAAGGTCAAGGGCAAAAGCCCTAAAAGTAGGGAGAGGTGGGTGGGTGTTCCGATGCATGCGCCGAAAAGAGGAAGCTCAGGGTCACATGCATGGGTATTTGTAGGTCCCTCAATCTGTTTAGCTTGCGTGCCATTGGCTAGATTGAACCCTGCATAGAGGGACCAACTAATTGGGTGTTGTGGCTGTCAATCACTCCCACCCACAACACAGGGGTTTGGTTGCTAGGTCTCACCGTAATACCTGCCCTCTTTAAGGGAAGACCCGATTTGCAAGAAACACGCTGGAAAGTGTGGTATGGACAAATGGTTCATGGGAAGTAATGTAAACTCCCCATAACCAAATCAGAAAGAATGCGGAATAAAGACTGGACAATCCAACCACCATGTGAAAGAAGTCAGTCTTCCGATCTCAAGTTTTGTGCATGCAAATCATGACAAATCAGGTCGTCTGGAGGAGCCCAAAGTGATCCCTTCCCTCACTGCTTTGGGGTGTGTGTGTGTGTGTGTGCGTGTGTGTGCGCGCGCACATGTATATGTTTGTTAGGTAAAATGAAACACAAAAGTGATAAACACCCCGAACGTGTTTCAAAGCTAGTTTTTCTGTTTCATAGCATAGCTGGGAAATTAAGAGAACTGCACCAAGAGTACATTTGTTGCTTTTATTTGACATCTTCATTAGTTTAGATTGGAATGTATCCGGATTATTAAACTGCCCTGCCAGCAAAAATCACACTGAAAAGGGCTTGTAGTATGTTGCAGATCAGAGCTGTTTCCCCCTTACGCAACCTACTTTAAATGTACTAAATTGTCTTCTATAATCAAGCTATTAGAATGGCATTAAAATATAATCTTCATGAACAGCCTAGCAATTTGTCAAACGTTGCATTAGCCTGCCTGACATTTTAATTTCCAAGTTCTTTATTAGTAGATTGGCCCCCTTGATCACAAATTACATGAAAGAGTCTTCATTCTTCATGTTTGAAATCAACAAAAAGAAGTCAGTCTTCTGACCTCGTTTTAATCAGTATAAGAATAGAATGGCTCTATTAAAGTCCGTAGAAAGTTTATCCATATAAGCAGTAATGTAACCGAGATCTGTAGCATATTGTCATGCGTTTGGGGTGTTGAGATGTATGCCAGCAAGTATTAGAATTTACCGGTACTCAAGGCTTCTAATTCTTGGAATAGCCAGGTTTTGGGCCATTAGGGAGGATTAAGGGACTCAATGCAATACAGCAAATGGGTGGGGTCCCCTCCCTCAATAGATAAAGCCAGAGTTTAGAGTAGAGAGTTTTAGGGGGAGTTATGTGAGCTGATCAGAAGGTCGGCGGTTTGAATCCCTGTGATGGGGTGAGCTCCTGTTGCTCGGTCCCAGCTCCTGCCCACCTAGCAGTTCAAAAGCACGTCAAAGTGCAAGTAGATAAATAGGTACCGCTCCAGCGGGAAGGTAAACGGCGTTTCTGTGCGCTGCTCTGGTTCACCAGAAGCGGCTTAGTCATGCTGGCCACATGACCCGGAAGCCACTGGCGGAGCTAAGCTCCGCGGCACCCGGGGCGGCAAAGGAAACGCCCCGGGGGCGGGGCGTCGTGACGGCACATTGTGACGTCACGATGCCCCGCCCCCGGGGCGTTTCCGGGAGTGCCGCCGCCGCTTCTGCAGCCCCCTTTTAAGCCGAAGAGCCCGCTTTTAAGCTCTGCGGCTCAAAAGGAGGCTGTGGAAGCGGCGGTCCGACGCTGCTGCTCCCGGGGCGACTGAGCGAGCGGCAGCGCGTGGGGGTGACAAGCGCCGGCCCCTCCTGCCACTCCCCACGCTGCCGGTCACCCCGGGAGCAGCAGCGCTGCACGGACGGGGTGCTCCCTCGGCCGTGCGCTGTTGCTCCTGGGGTGACGGAGGGAGCGGCAGCGCTTGGAAATGGCGGGAGGGGCCGCCGCTTGTCACCCCCACCCGCTGCTTGTCGCACCTGCCACTCGGGGCGTACCGCCCCCACCGCACCCCCCTAGCGACGCCCCTGCCGGAAGCTGTACGCCAGCTCCCTCGGCCAGTAACGCGAGATGAGCGCCACAACCCCAGAGTCGGACACGACTGGACCTAATGGTCAGGGGTCCCTTTACCTTTACCTATGTGAGCTAGAAGGAATGCAACAAGCTGGCGGGGGAGAGAGTAATGTTTGAGAGCAATGTTTGATTTCAGTTTGAATCCAAGGCTGCAGCTATGGGAGAAAGAAGCCCCCTTTGGGGTGGTAATTCTGTGAACCCCTCCATCGCAGGCTGTGATTCAATATGTGTGTAAATAAACAATATATCATAGGGAGAGGGATGGGGGTGGCGCTCTGGTCTACAGCACTGAGTCTCTTGGGCTTTCCGATCAGAAGGTCAGCGGTTCAAATCTGCAAGACAGGGTGAGCTCCTGTTGCTTTGTCCCAGCTCCTGCCAGCCTAGCAGTCTGAAAGCATGCCCCCCCCAAAAAGTGCAAGTAGATAAATAAGTACCACTTTTGTGGGAAGGTAAACGGCATTTCCGTGCGCTCTGGTTTCTGTCACGGTGTACCGTTGCACCAGAAGCAGTTTAGTCATACTGGCCACATGACCCAGAAAACCACCTGTGGACAAACGCCAGCTCCCTCAGCCTGAAAGCGAGATGAGCACTGCACCCCATAGTCGCCTTTGACTGGACTTGACCCTCCAGGGGTCCTTTACCTTTACCTGTATCACAAGGACACCACAGTCTCCGCTGTCCCTCATTCCCAAAAAGAAACACGAACCCCACATAAGTGCCTCGGACCCCTGGAATCCCTGGAATCTCGCACCGATTGGAGATTGGGCTGACGTGCAACAATATATAGAGTGGGAAAAGGGAAGCTGTCTCATACCAGCTCAGCCCATTTGTCCACAATCTAGAACTGGATATTATTGTCTGCTTTGCCTGGAATTTACTCTCTAGGGTCTCAGGCAGAAATAAGTTGTCAGGAAGAGTTTGGATTTGATATCCCGCTTTTCACTACCTGAAGGAGTCTCAAAGCGGCTAACATTCTCCTTTCCCTTCCTCCCCCACAACAAACACTCTGTGAGGTGAGTGGGGCTGAGACTAGCCCAAGGTCACCCAGCAGCTGCATGTGGAGGAGTGGAGACGCGAACCCGGTTCCCCAGATTACAAGTCTACCGCTCTTAACCACTACACCACACTGGCTCTCAATAGTGCCATCCCATGCCAGTGACAATCCAGCAGGGTAGCCCACTGGCAATGAGTGGACTGTTTTGTTGCTCTCTTCCTGCCCCCATCTACTTAGTTGTCACTTAGGCCGGAGGTTGTGGGACTCCCACATGCAAGCTGTGTACATCCTCTTAATTGACACCTTTCCCTCGTTCTGCTCCCTGGTGCTCCGGTGCAACTCTCTCACTTGGTACAAGGGCACAAATGGCGATGCTTTTGTTTTAGAATCCTGCATGAGATTCTGGCAGCACTACCAAGGAGTCTGGACATTTTGTTGCTTCTTGTATCTTCCCTTTTTGGTCTCTTTGCTTCCGTTACAATTTTGCAAAACGCTTCCTACTTTGGGTCACTCAAGCAGCCGGAGGGAACAGTTGGTTTCTGTATAGTGTGTTGTTGTTGCATGGAACATACCGGTAGATAGAGCCACCTAACTGCTGTGGACTTAATGAAACGAAACAGAATAGATGAGCACCTGAAACAGCAATGAGAGCAGCACAGAAGATCACCAGCAGGGCATCATCTTTATGACAGTCCTAAGGCCTGTCAGGATGGAAAGGTTGAAAAATGTATATGATAGAAAAGGCCTGACAGGGAGAGAATCCCACAGGGAAAGAGCCACCATATATAGTTCTCAGGGGAGATCACAGATTTTTCTTTTTCTTTTTTTACTTTTGAAGACAAAGGCATCTAGAAGAAGGCAACACATGAAGCTCAACGTGATGGAATTCATGTGGGAGGAGATAACTTGGCCCATCTAGTGCTTTGACATATACCTGGAAAGTAACTTATGACCACCGATATGTGTTTTGTAGGGGGAAGGACCATAGTTCAGTGGCTGTGCTTCTGCGTCACACGCAGAAGATTCCAGGTTCAATCCCTCCCATCCTCAGGTAGGGCTGGGAATTAGACTCCTGATTAAAATCATGGAGAGCTGCTGCCATTCACTGTAGACAGGACTGAGCCAGAGGGACCAGAGGTCTGACATGGTGTAAAGCAACATTCTCTGTTCCTGTCGATTAACCCACCTTTCCATTTTTAACCATCCAAGGCTACTTAGAGATGAGATGAGAGCCAGTGAGGTGTAGTGATTAGAGTATCAAGGCTAGGATGTGTGAGACCAGGGTTCAAATCCCCACTTGGCCATGAAGCTCACTGGGCCACCCTAGGCCAGTCATTGTCTCTCAGTCTGACCTACAAGGTTCTTGTGAGAATTACATGAGCAGGGGGAGAAGAGCCATGTAGGCAACCTTGAGCTTCTTGGAGAAAAGATAAATGCAACAAATAAATAATATTTAAAACAAATAAGCAATACAATTAAAAATATTAAATGCGCCGTTCATGAGTACTGGCTGTTTCAAAATAGCTCTCAAAGGCAGCCCAACACAGAGGGCATTGCTGTAATAAATCCTGGCGGTTGTTGCCAGGGCATGGACATGAGTGGCGAAATCCCAGCTGGCACACCAGGTAGATAGGATGAAAGATCTTCCTGGTCATGCCCACCAGCTGAGCATCCTGGGACAAAACAAAGCTCGGAAGCACCCGAAGCTGTGAACTGGAGCAGTTTGAGAAGAGTAATATGCAGTGGGCTTGTCCTGGCTAACAGTCGCCTCAGACTGTGCAGATAGCATTCGACTTTGTTCTTCAACTTTGGGTAGCCAAATATTGTTGCACTGCAACTCCTATCATTCCTGCCCATTGGCTAAGATGGATGAAGATGATGGGAGTTGTAGTACAACAACATCTGGGGGCCCAAGAATGAAGAACAGAACACTGATTCGTACTATTATTGGATAACAGATGACACCCATGGCATAGTGAGTATATAGGAATAGGAATAGGAATAATTTATTATTGGCCAAGTACATTTTCCAACATACTTGGAATTTGTTTCGGCTACATTGCAATGTAAACATACAGACACTGTTCCTCTCACAATACAAAGAAGCAAAGAAACCCCACCCATAATTTACCTCCCCTTCAGCTATACAACTACGAATTTAACAATTTAATGGCACAAGGGAAAAAACTATTCTTGTGCCTGGCCGATTTTGTATATGAAGTCCTGTAGCGACGTCCAGATGGAAGTAAATCAAGCAGATGATGACCGGGATGTAAAGGATCTGCTACAATTCTCTCTGCTCTCTTCCTAACTCGGGTAGCATAAATTGTCTCTATTGAAGGCAAGCTAACACCAATTACCCTTTCTGCAATTCTTACAGCTCGTTGGAGCCTTTTCTTGTCTCTCTTGGAGGCTGTACCGTACCAAGCTGTTATAGAATTACAGAGAACAGTTTCAATGATGCCTCTGTAGAATTGGATCAACACTTCCTGGGACAATTTAAATTTCCTTAGTTGACGCAGGAAATACAGCCTCTGGTGGACCTTTTTAATAATACTATTGATGTTGCTTGACCAATTTAAGTTATAAGAAATTATAGAGCCCAGGAACTTAAAGGACTCTACTACTACAACCATGTTACCAAGAATGGAAAGTGGTGGCAGAACAGAAGAGTGCCTTCTGAAATCAATTACCACATCAGGAAAGGGTTGGGTATTTCCTATTTTGCAAATTCTGCTGGTTCTTGACTGCATGTTATAAAGCTTCTTTCACACCCAACTCAAACAAGTTTCCTGACATGTGGAACATGGAATAAATAATTGGGACAGGATCTGAACCTTGCCCTGACAAGGCGTTCTTATTGATGAATGTGATGGGAAGTTTTATGGTTGTTAAGTACTGGTAGTTTCTGACTAGAGCACTTTCTCCATTGCAAAAATAATGTAAATTAATCATGTTTCCTTCTCACACTTCTGTGGTGTTGGAAGAAACCTTTTAAAGTGTGAAGGAGACCATGTGTTTAGGAAATTGCCTGCCAAACTCAAGAAGAGGCAGGAAATGACAGCTCTTCTATGCAGTAATGCTATTGCTTGTACAAAGGCTCAGAGTGAAATGCAATTCAAACTGAAAGACACTATCCTGAGTGTCAACAGTACTTTGCATGCATGCATCTCCCTGCTGTGGCAAAAGTAATACAAAGGCATTCATTTTTAAGAGCAAATAGCTAGTCACAAAAAGTGAGATTATATTGGTTCCCCCCCTTATTTGCAGACTTGAACTCATTTTTAAACTTCTTTGCTCCCCAGTATGATCAACATTTACTTAGGAGACACAGTTAGAATATTTTATATAGTTATAGAATGGATCATCCTAAATGTAGACTTTTTCTGGAAACCAACCTCCAGAAATCTCTCTAAACAAGTTGAATTTTGGGCTTTTTTCACCTAGAGATCTTAGAAAAAGGTCAAAACTGCAAAAGTAATACACTGGTAGGAAATAATATATGATAGAATTTGTAAATCACAGTCCAGAATTCTAAGGGCTGACTCAGGCTATAATCCTAACACCACTTACTGGGAGTAAATCCCATTGACTTTGACAGGACTTACTCCTGAGCACACATGGTTAGGATTTCGCTATAGGAAAGGAACCACTGAATTAAAGTTTTAGGCAATGGCATATTGCCCCTACACAGTCCTGATCAGTGGAAATCCCCAGAACATCAATATAGGTGCCATCTAAACCGTATGTCATTAATCTGCCCACTGATGTTATTGAGAAGACTGGATAAAATGAGCATCGTGGGAGCCTATTGGCAATAGGCAGAATCTGTTGAGATGCAGTAAGTCAAAACTTCTACTTCCAGTGATTAAAAACACTTCCTTGCTGTCCCTACCGGTATATGTTCAGACATCAAGTCAGACCTTCACTCAATACTTTAAGCCCCTGCCAGTTCAATAGTGCTCTTAAGAGTTCTGTATTGATTGTTAGATTGTAAGTGCTACTTAGCTTATAAAGACTGTAAGAAATGTTAACTGGTGATTTTAGAGGTTCCCTTTAGCTGCAGGCTGTGTGCTGGACACTATGCAAGCCTTCCAACATTTCTCTGATGAAAACAGGATTGTCCTAAGGAAAAGCGAGATGTTCCAGGATCAAATCAGAAACTGGGACAACTTCTGTAAACCCGGGACTTTCCCTGGAAAATAGGGTCTGACTATGTTGTATTATTCTAAAACAAGCAAGCAAACAAAACCTTGTGCTATAATCTCCTTGACTATATCTAGCCATAGTAGGAGTTGATAGTAAGTGTATTTCATACTCAGAGTGTGCCATGTTTCAACTAAAACTAGTTTATCAAGGTTAACATTGTTATTTTCTCTCGTTGTATGTCATAGATTCCATGATAATATTTTAACATCATGATCCAGAATAGAGCTGATTATTGAATGTTAAGACCCGTGCAAGTCTGTCTCATAGCTGGAGTGGGTCAACATTTAAATTACATAGAATCACTTGATGTACAAGGGACACGGGTGGCGCTGTGTTCTAACCCACAGAGCCTAGGGCTTGCCAATGAGAAGGCCAGTGGTTCGAATCCCCGCAATGGGGTGAGCTCCCGTTGCTCGGTCCCAGTTCCTGCCCACCTAGCAGTTTGAAAGCATGTCAAGTTCAAGTAGATAAACAGGTACTGCTCCGGTGGGAAGGTAAACGGCATTTCTGTACGGTGCTCTGGTTCACCAGAAGCGGTTTAGTCATGCTGGCCACATGACCCGGAAGCTGTCTGCGGATAAACGCCAGCTCCCTTGGCCTATAGAGTGAGTTGAGCACGCAACCCCAGAGTCGGACACGACTGGACCTGATGGTCAGGGGTACCTTTAAATTTACTTGATGTAGAATGTCAATCACAGAAGATGAACTGGCTTTTTGTCCAGAATTTCCAGCTGTACCATGCATTGGTTCCCAATGTAAATGGGAAGAATAAGAGCCAAACTGGTTCTGCTATTAGATAACCTACGTGGGGTTTTAGGGGATGGCAAGGTCATGATGAAGGGAGAAACATTTTCTGGGGACTCAGCCCTTTGCAGAACCATGTGCTCAGTTGTCTGTGTAACCTAGCCAGGACCAAATTACTGAGGCAGTTTTTGATATTGCTGTCATTAAATTCTTCCCCCAAAACAAAGTGCTCAGGGAACTCAATGTGGTACCTTTTGTATAAATTACATTCTGTACAGCTTTTCAGGGAAATGGGGTATAGGGAGAAAAGTCTTTAAAGGATTACATGCAGTATAATTTAATGAGTATCAGTTTAATTCAATTAATGGATACCCTAACAGGACACACAGACAAGTTGACATTGATTTCCTTATTGTCTTTGAAGAGAGTTCAAGATCGTTGATTCTTATTGCCTCATTATGAAACTTTTGCATATACAGTATTTGATCATATTAGCTGAACCATTACAGAAGTTCAATTAGCATTTTAAACAGAGTGTCGGGGTACATTAGAGCAAAATTAATGACAGACATGCGTTTGGGGTAACCTACTTAAAATCTTTTAACTCAGAACTAAGAATCCTAATGTACAAAGCAAGAAAAGCACCTAATGATTTTGTTTCATTTTTCAATAACCAAACATTTTTAAAAGAATATGATTGACTAATAAATTATGTGTTAGACATGTCCCATAGAAAACATATTTTCATATGCAATTATGATTGACTTGGCATAAGTAGATGCCCTATATCATCTTCCACTGGAAGAACAGATTTTCAGTATTTACTGGTAAACATTGTGGATGTCATGCAAAATGCCATGTGAGGGATGAATAGCCAGTTTGACCATCATCTCCATATCATGACAGCAGGCAGCACTAGTGACCAGCAGTCACTGGGTTGCCCAATAAAAATGCAAAACGGAATATCCTATGGAGTTTAGACAAATACTGTAGCTAGCACATTCTCTTCTCTATGGCAGCAGCTCTTCAAATCTCTTAATGAATATAATAGAGAGAAGTGTATTTGAAGAAGTGTGCATGCACACGAAAGCTCATACCAAGAACAAACTTAGTTGGACTCTAAGGTGCTACTGGAAGGAATTTTTTTATTTTGTTTTGAGAGAGGTCTTTGCTCATGCAAATACTATGGAACTTTAAGGAGGAAATTCCATTTACTAAGGACTGAAAGAGACACATTTGCTGTCAGCATGCATGCTATGGAAACATCTCGCTGAAAGCAAACCAGAACTACTTACTGTGTGGACCCAACAACATCATGGTACAAAATGCCCACACTCGCTCAGGGGGAAGCAAAACATTATGGCAGTCCTCTTTACAGTAAAGGTAAAAGTACCCCTGACCATTAGGTCCATTCGCGGATGACTCTGGGGTTGCGGTGCTCATCTCACTCTATAGACCGAGGGAGCTGGCGTTTGTCCGAAGACAGCTTCTGGGTCATGTGGCCAGCATCAATAAGCCGCTTCTGGCAAACCAGAGCAGCGCATGGAAACACAGTTTACCCTCCCGCTGGAGTGGTACTTATTTATCTACTTACACTTTGATGTGCTTTTGAACTGCTAGGTGGGCAGGAGCAGGGACCGAGCAATGGGAGCTCACCCCGTCGCAGGGATTCAAACTGCCAACCTCCTGATCGGCAAGCCCTAGGCTCTGTGGTTTAGACCACAGCGCCACCTGCGTCCCTCTTTACAGTATGGTAAGTACATCTAATAGTTATGAGCAGTGCTTTCTTTCTGGGGGGATGCATGGGTACGCATACCCCTAAACATTTTGTGAATTTAAGATTGGCCTCATTGAGGGGCAGTATTTCAATATGAGTAGGAAAATGAGAGTACCCCTAAATGTTTTTTTTAAAGAAAAAAAAGCACTGGTTATGAGTAGGAAGAAGAGCATAGTGTCAGTTCTGACGGCAATCTGTTTTCAGCAACATCCCAGCAGCAAGTTTGCACCAAACCTGAGCTTATATCTATCAAAGATGTGATCTAACTCAGCTGTGTTTCATCTCCAAGCTTGTACCCTTAAACTTCTAGATGACAAATGTCTTTGTACTAATATTGAACAATGCCTATCAATACTGGTTTTAATTTTTATTAAAAATATATATATTTATATGCTGCTTTTCTGGGCAAAGCCAGTCCAGGTGGCCTACAAAACAAGAAAAAAGTAATATATCCTACATGACTCCAATAAAAAAATAAAACATATTCACAAAATTAACAACAAACACATATTCACAAAGGTAAAACAAATTCCAGCCTCCATTCGGCAAGTAGGACAAACATTTACTGAAGGAATGTTAGTTGAGACAAATGAGGTCACATACATACCAAACATTTAAAGCGTTCCGATACCACTTTTAACAGTCATGACCTCCCTCAAAGAATTCTGGGAAATGTAGTTTGTTAAAGTTGCTGGCCCCACAGACCAACAATTCCTAGCACCTGTAACAAATTGCAGTCCCCAAATTCTCCATGACTGATAAAGTGGTATAAGAGTGAGTTTAATGTATGGTGTGCATGCGACTAGAGTCTTCAAGGCTTCTCAAAAGCCTGAAATATAAACGCCCACCCCAGCTGTACAGGAAGTTCCAAGGGAGTGGAGCCACCACAGAAAAGATCCTCTCACTTGACCAATGTAGGAGACCGTGGACCTCCAGCTGAGATCTCAGTGTGTGGGCAAGATGGTACAGGTGCAGATGGTCACTGAGATAGCTTGGATCCGAACCACTTAAGGATTGAAAACAGCATTTTAAATGGCTTGCACAAAACCAAATTTCCCTTGTCAGCACAGTCTCCTAGGATGAAAAAATGTGGTTCAGGCTAGTTGTCTGTGTTGCACCTTGGGTACCAGGTGGAACACATTCCTGACCCGCCGGTCCCGCCCACTTGTGATAAAGGAAGCAAGGTTCCAGGAAGTAACAGAAAGAAAGGTAGAATGTCTTCAGCTTCTCCCCGGTGTGAGGGCAATGTCTTTTAGCTTCTGTCTAGATGCTGTCGTTCACTGGATACTTCAGAAACACTTTGGTGATCGGTGAATGGGCTAAAGCAGTGTCAAAGTGATACCTTTCCAAAATAACTGCTTGATCCCGGAACTCATTGTGAACCATGAATATGCTCATCACTAGCGGCGAAGTAGCTCAAATAAGTATTTTAACAAAGGACAACCTTATTATATCCTTCGTGAAATGAGCTGAGGCAGCAGTATCAGCTAATAATGAAGATGAGAAGATATATGCTGTTCTCAGAAGCAACTGCCGTTTGGGACTCGATTTGAGATGAACCCAATGAAGCAATTTTCCTTCGCGGGATCTGGAGGAAAGCAAAATGTAAAAACACGACACAATTTCAGTCAGCTTCAATGGGAACATGAATAATATACATGGGTTGCGTCTGAATTGTCCCTCTTCTCCTGCCTATATTTTCCTTGGGCTTCTCCAAATGAGCAATAAGGTGGCAGCTCCTCCTTAATTGAGACGGGTTGCAAATTACTGCACCAAACAGATGCTTTACAATTACTAATGAGATTTCAAGACATTCAAAAGGGAGGAAAACAGCATCCATATGCAAGCATTATTGGAATGTTGATTTTAACTACAGTTATTGCTTTTTTTCCCCAAAGTGCTAATAGAGTACCTCAGGGTAGCTAATGCGTTGCCCTCCAGATTTTCTTGGCTCTAAATCCCATCAGCCCCAGTCAACATGACCAATGGTCATGGATGATGGGAACTGTAGTCCAACAACATCTGGAGGGCATCACACCTCTTCAGTAAGTAATGAGAGAAAGAGGTTCCCTCTGGAATTTAACTGTGCAAGTTTCTGTACTGGAAAATGGGTTTTTCATTATTACAGAGTAAGACATGAACTAAATTCAGTAAAGCTCATTCCAGCTCAATTTGATTTCCGGTAAAGCCATTTCTTCTTATTTGCTCTGATTCTAGTTTCTTAAACTTGTATCTTAAGGCCTAGCTATGTGTGGTGACAGAAGGCCCGTGTGTTTAAACCCAACCCTGCCACAGCAATGTAGAAAGGAAAAGGAGATTTAAGGAGTAAAGGGGAAATAGTGGTTAAAAGGGCAGAACCTTTCCTACCACCCCTATTGCTCATATTGCCGCAGTCTGTCCTCCATCACCACTTTCTTTATCCAGGTCCCAATCCAAGAACAGGCAGGGGGAAAAGAATTGGGGTGAGGAGCTGCTGAAGAAATGGGATGAGTTTTAAACTCTTCCTCTGTGCCCCTGTTTTGCTCCTTAAAATTAGTCCTCTCCCCATCACTTGTTGCAGGTCCAGGTTTAAAACACACAGATCTGCTGCCAACTTGTCTCACTTGGCCCTTAGTAAAACTTGCTGGAGGATTTCAGTCTCATTCTCTCAGATATAATTAGGTAAAGGTAAAGGGACCCCTGACCGTTAGGTCTAGTCACAGACGACTCTGGGGTTGCGGCACTCATCTCACTCTATAGGCTAAGTGACTAAGCCACTTCTGGCGAACCAGAGCAGCGCATGGAAACACTGTTTACCTTCCCGCCAGAGCGGTACCTATTTATCTACTTGCACTTGGATGGCTCCCAGTACATTTCCAAGCACAATTCAAAATGTTGGAGCTGACCTTTAAAGCCCTAAACGGTCTAGGTCCAGAATACCTGAAGGAGCGTCTCCACCCCCATCGTTCTGCCCAGACACTGAGGTCCAGCGCCAAGGGCCTTCTGGCGGTTCCCTCGCTGCAAGAAGCCAAGTTACAGGGAACCAGGCAGAGGGCCTTCTCGGTAGTGGCCCTGTGGAACGCCCTCCCACCAGATGTCAAAGAGAACAACAACTACCAGACTTTTAGAAGACATCTGAAGGCAGCCCTGTTTAGGGAAGCTTTTAATGTTTGATGGATTACTGTATTTTAATATTTTGTTGGAAGCCCCAGAGTGGCTGGGGAAGCCCAGCCAGATGGGCGGGGTATAAATAATAATAATAATAATAATAATAATAATAATAATAATAATAATTTAGAATAACTCAGATCCTTTGGATTATGTTTGCTCTACCCAGCTTCCTAGTTGAAGTCCAGTCTATTAAAAAGGGTAAAGGGCAACCCTCATTTCCTCCCCACCAAGCTTTTGAGACAAAATTCTTAACCTGATAGCATACTTACTATTTAATGGAGTTCACTGAAGATAGGTCATCTGGCAACAGCAGAATCTGGAGATAAAAGCAACACAAGCAATTAATGCCTCTTGTCATTGTAGTTGACAGAACCTGAATGGAAGGTCCCTATGTTTTTTAACCAGTTCATTGAAGGCAGCTATCCAACAGGTCCAGCTTTTACTGTTCTTCATCCCTTTAACCCACACAAGTGATCAGACAACTGTAGTCTCATGACCAAAGAAGTCAGATCTGCCACAGAGCTCGAAAGGCAACAGAAACTTCCTTCCCCTAAAGAGCTGATAGTTCATTCTGTCTGTTACGGAACACTGTCCAAGGCTTATAAAGTAGCAACCAAGATATTTCTTACCGCATCCATGTTTGAGAGCTTGAGCAGAGCATTTCAGAGTCCCATAGAAGCACTGACACAACTGACATCCTTCTTGAATCCACTCCTCGTGCTTGATGGTGCCACAACTCCTAACAAATAAATAAATCACAACACATTTTGTAAACTAGAGTTTGTGAGGAGATGCTTCTGTTCCCAAACCGATATCCATCTATATTATAAAATTACAAATTATATATTCCTTATTTATTCTAGAATAAGGTGCTGGCTTTGACCTTTAAAGCCCTATGTGGCCTAGGACCCTCGTACTTACGGGACCGCCTCTCTTGGTATGTCCCACGGAGGACCATAAGGTCCATGAATAATAATAGCTTAAAGGTCCCGGGCCCTAAAGAAGCCAGATTATCCTCCACCAGGGCCAGGGCCTTTTCAGTGATGGCTCCGACCTGGTGGAATGCTCTGTCCCACGAGACTAGGGCCCTGCAGGACTTGATCTCCTTCCGCAGGGCCTGTAAGACAGAGCTATTCTGCCTGGCCTTCAATTTGAATTAGCCTGATCCTCTATTCCCTTTCCCCTTTCCTGAAGAAACCATTTCTGGGACCCCACATTTAAATTCTTCCCTGGTCTCCTTGCTGGCCCTAGCAGGACCAACTTGGCCAGTTTGCCCTGGTGATCACTTGATGTCTACTGACTAGGGGTTTTTGTGGGGGTTTCCCCCCCAAAATGACCCCAGAATTTTTGAATTTTATTGATATTGAGGCTGCATTTTATATTGTATTCTATGCTGTTTTATGCTGTTTTAAGTCGCATTTTAATCAGTGTTTTATATTTGCTGTTAGCCGCCCTGAGTTTTTAAACCAGGAAGGGCGGGGTAATAATAATAATAATAATAATAATAATACATTTTTATTTATATCCCCCCTTCCCCGCCAAACCGGGCTCACGGCAGCTAACACCAATAAAATCACAACAAAAACATAAAACAGTTCATTAAAATACAGATTAAAATACAATTTAAAATAAATCTAAATAATAAATAATAATAAATAAAATAATAATAATAATAATAATAATAATAATAATAATAATAATAATAATAATAATAATACAGGAACAGGTATCTTCCTCTTCAGAAGCACTTATTTGGGAAACTTTGGAACTGATGTACATCTTGCCCAAATAATTGACAGCTGGCCATTATTTTCCTGCCCACCGCGTGTTAATGCCACACCAACTCTTAAAATGCCCTATCCTTTAAAACTTTTAAGAATCCAGAGGCACCACCTGCCTTTACATACCTGATCCTTGTATCATATTCACAGTGTCTCCCAGTGAAGTGCTTGGGACATATGCAAAAAGTTCCCAGGAAGCAAGTTCCTCCGTTTTGACAGCACTGCCTGTTCACTTTGTTACCTGGCGTCAAAGGATGGAGAATGAAATTGGTTTTCTAGGTCTCTGTTATCAGACTACCGTATATACCCGAGTATAAGCCGACCCGAATATAAACCGAGGCACCTAATTTTCCTACAAAAACCTGGGAAAGCTTATTGACTCGAGTATAAGCCGGTTCACCTTTGCCGCTGTGGAGGAGGAGGAGGAACGAGCAGCCCGAAAGCAGCCCTTTGGGCTGCTCCTTCCTCTTCCTCCTTTGCCAAGTTTGCATTTATGCGAGCAGTTCAGGAATGGAACAAGCTGCCTGGGGAGAGTAAAGAACCGCCGTTCTTGTACACTTCTTAAGGAATGGTTGACTGGGGAGAGCGGGTGGCGGCACGAGCGGAGAGAAAGGGCTTCTTTCTCGCCACCCCCACCACCCGCCTCACTCGAGTATAAGCCGAGGGCAGCTTTTTCAGCACAAAAAATGTGCTGAAAAACTAGGCTTATACTCAAGTATATATGGTACCTCATATAGCTTCAGAATTTAACGCTGAACAGCTGAAGAGCCTACCACATTTCCTATGAAGACTGGAGTTAAGCTAGGGTCTTTATTATAAACAGAAGGTGGATTTGTGGACGTTGATTTTCAATCATTTTAGTTTGACTTCTGCACCATGGAATTAGTTATTCTTTGCAGTGGTTGCTCCATGCAAAAGGCAAGGAGTTTTTTGTATTGTTTGTAGCTTTATTCCATCTTCAACAAAAGGAAGGATTTCTAGGTACATGCATACTTAAGACTAACAATGCATTAGAACTGTTAAGAAAGCAATTAAGGTTTCCAGTATCAGACATTAAGTACAAGAAGCTAGAGAAAAAGAGAGAGAGAGAAAGCTACTTTAAATTTTTATTATTATTTAAAATGTTAGAGGGAAATCCTAAGGCCTTTTGTTGCCATGTAATAAATGTATCCGAAATGTGCTTATTATCTTCTGCTGCAACACAAGGCAGAAATAATAATTGCAATGTTGCGGGCAGATATGTCAATATATTAGTGTCATTTGTCACTGACTGAATACATATTCATTTAGAATAATAATAATAATAATAATAATAATAATAATAATAATATGTACCCCACCCATCTGGCTGGATTTCCCCAGCCACTCTGGGCGGCTTCCAACAAAAATCAAATACATTAAAATTGTAACCTTTGAGAGAAACATTTTTTTCTCATATTTTTTAAAAAGGATTACAAAAATACAAACAGGCAAATGTGTCTTCCAAAGCAGGTCATTTGAGGTGTTTCCCTGGCTTCTCTAATCTCTAATTTAGGGTTAGGGGTGGGACGTTCCTGTTTGCATATGTGTCAGGAGTCCAAGTTTAATGCATGTTCATAGCATTTTGCAGTCATTGTATCACTGAAGTTTATTCCAGATTGTCATGGGTGGAGAAACTGACTACTCTGGATACTGGAATTCAGTGGATTCTTAATGAGATTGCAACCCCCCCCCCAAAAAAAATCACATTAGCAGTTAGGGTTAGTTTCTCACCAAGGAAGCCCATGTAGCTGCTGCCACCAAGCTTCAATTGGCATGCTAGTTGTGACCCGCTGTAGAGGGTCCAGATCATACCATGAGTATCTATACACTAGCAGCTTCCAGACTAGACTGCTCTGATTTGCTTTACATGGGGCTGCCTTTGAAGATGGTTCAGAAACTACGGCTGGTAGAGAATGAAGAATCTTTATATCCTACTTTATAGCTCTGAGAAGCTCTTGCAGCAGCTGACAAAATATTTTAACAATAAAAATTGCATTTAAGTCTCATTCCAGGGATGGAAATAATACGGTGCCAGGAAAATTCAGGTGATGCTTTCTGCCTTTATTTTTCTTCCCTGGCATTGCCCTTTCCCCTTCTGCTACAGTTTCCATTGGTCTCCCCAGAGGTGGGCTTAGCAGCTGGAACCTGCTCTGCCCATGATGGAAACAAGTCTTCCCTGGCTTGCAATTGCCAGGCAACAGCTCCCACCGCTGATCTCTCAGATGAGGCAGTGGTGCTGAATGGTTGGAGCTCATCATATATACCATTGTGGCAAGCGCTGACCCTAATTATAAGTTCTATCACAAATTAGACATGCAGATTCCAGCAATGTTTCTTCATGACAAATATCTCTCTCTGTGCTAATGGGGTGGGGGGAGGGTATTTAACTGTTTATATAAAGAGGATTACAAGATAATGTGAATCACTTTGAATGTTTCAAAGGCACAACATTCTCAAATGTTTATTTAGATGGCTGAGAGCCAAAATCTTAAGCTTTGAGGAAATCTGGGTTCAAACCCCATCAGTTGATAAATTCTACCTCTGTGACATGGGAACCATAAGAACATCTTTCTCAAGAAGACCATAGAATACTTGAAAATTTAAAAGCCCAACTTACCATCTGCGGCCAAAGGATGGTTGCTTTTCTTTTTCTCTGAATTAAGGTGATTTAAAACATTAAAGGTGTACAGAGGAATATTCAGCTTCTCCTGGCTTGAATCCTTATCACAGTTTTCTCCTTCACAGGCTTTAAAAGGAAGAAACATGTCAAACTCACAGTAGGGGCTAATCTGTCATTTCTGCACATGCAACACAAAGGTGGCACATTTGTATCAAGACACATAAAAAAAATATATGCAGTATTTTATTCTTAAAACAGTTTTCTTGAAGCTTCATTTTAGTGGAATAGGGATGGGAAAAATCAAAGGGGAAACCACCTTTGACAGAAAGAAGTGAAGTTGCGTTTTATAAAGTGCAAGTCAGCTAAACTATACTGAGAGTAAGCCCATTGATTTTAATAGGTCTACTCCAAGCATTACTGCATACATTTAGAACACACATACCCAAGAATCCTGGGAACTGCAGTATACCCCTCAGAGCTACAATTCCCAGAAACATTAACAAATTACAGTTAAGGGTAATACAGGCACATTTGAATTTATTTTTTTTGAGAAATCACAGGGTTGCAAATTAATTGGTCCAAATCAGAGATGATGATACTTAACTATGATGAAGATGAAAAATGATTTTTTAAAAAGGAAATAAAAATAGATATATAATTAAGAAGTGCAATAAAGTACTTGGGAATAAATATAACAAGAAATTTAGAAAATGTAGAATTTTAACAAATTAAAGAGGGAAATTAAGGAAACGGGGGAATATAAGAAAATTAAGCTTTCATGGTTTGGAAGAATAGCAATAATTAAAATGAAATTTTTGCCTAGAATAATTTTTTTTATATAGAATGTTACCAATTAAGTTATCTGAGACAGAAACCATTTTGAGGTCTTTTACAAACAGGCAGCACATAAATTTGATGAAATAAATATAGTAACCAATTTGAACATGAATGATCTGCAGTGACATCTTTTGTTTGGTTTACATGAAAAATACATAAAGCGGTTTTTAAGAGTTCCCTTACCGTCTCCAAACTGGATTACTTGAACTGAGAGAGCCGCAGTGATGAGAACCCTGAAATGGAGGGAAATCACACAAACCAAAAGAATGATTTTAAAATGATGCTAGTCTAAATCCAATAGAAACTTAAAGCCATAATAAATACCGGTACTCATGATAATATGCACAAGAATTATAGCCTGCATAGCAGGTACAGGAAAATGAAAGACAAACCAGTTCTTAGATCCAAAAGTTACTGAATACAATGTTAGCTTCAAGAAATACAATTCTCAATTGTTCAGCAGCAGATGTTGAATTACCAGGAGAAATCAACAGCCACAAAGTATGTATGTACATGCAATATTACTTTACCTTAAAGCCTGCATTGTTTCAGCACTTCCCTCTTTCCAATGTTCACCAAATCTACCTCCTGGAAACAATGAAGAACTCTCCTATAGATGCCAATCAGAGCCTCTGAAAACAAATGAAAGCTGTATGAGGGGGTTCAATTTATAGGAAGAAGCGAGCTTAAACAATTAACCCCTTCGTGTTTTCTCCGCCCACCATGTCACCTGACTTCCATCAATTTAAGATTTTGCCTGGGGGTGGGAGTGATGTATATTTATTTATATAAAAAAATACTTGTATACCCCAATTTAATTTTTTAAAAAACAGATCAAAGCAGTTTACAACCACACACAAACAAATTTATATGCAATAATAAACATGTAAAAATTTAAAATCACAGGTCATCAGGCTAACTATTACAGAAGAAATTTCCTTTATTGTCTTAATGTTCTTTCATCGGTCTTTGAAATCAAGAACCTCCACTTTCAGGTGTAGTTGCTCTGGATTCATATCTACATGCAACACACTTTCTATGCCTTTTTTCTTGATAGTGCAGATTTTTTTACAAATATTTTCTGTGGTATTTAAATTGATTTCCTTGGTGTGCTTGACCAATGGGAAAGGAGAAGGAAGTGGAGAGCAGGGGTGGGGGAGAATGGTCTAGAACAGGGGTCAGCAAACTTTTTCAGCAGGGGGCCGGTCTACTGTCCCTCAGACCTTGTGGGGGGCCGGACTATATTTTGAAAAAAAAAAAAAAAAACAAATTCCTATGCCCCACAAATAACCCAAAGATGCATTTTAAATAAAAGGACACATTCTGCTCATGTAAAAACATGCTGATTCCTTGACCGTCCGCAGACTGGACTTAGAAGGCAGTTGGGCCAGATCCAGCCCCTGGGCCTTAGCTTGCCTAAAAGGGTAAAGGGACCCCTGACCATTAGGTCCAGTCGTGGACGACTCTGGGGTTGCGGCGCTCATCTCGCTTTATTGGCCGAGGGAGCCGGCGTACAGCTTCCAGGTCATGTGGCCAGCATGACTAAGCTGCTTCTGGCGAACCAGAGCAGTGCATGGAAACGCCGTTTACCTTCCCGCCAGAGCGGTACCTATTTATCTACTTGCACTTTGACATGCTTTCGAACATGCCTACCCATGGTCTAAAACAATTAGTACCCCCATTGATATTCTTCATATTATTTCATTGAGACATTTCTTGATACTGCTCCTACCACAGTCTCTTAAATCTCAACAGAGACAAATGCAAAGTTCTGCATTTAAGCCTACATAATGCAAATCCATAACAACAACAACAACAACAACAACAACAACAACAACAACAACATATTATTTATACCCCACCCATCTGGCTGGGTTTCCCCAGCCACTCTGGGCGGCTCCCAACAGAATATTATTTAAAAAACAATAAAAGATCAAACATTAAAAACTTCCCTAAACAGGGTTCCCTTCAGATGTCTTCTAAAAGTCAGATACAGTGGTACCTCGGGTTACGTACTTAATTGGTTCCAGGCTGCCGTTCGTAACCTGAAAAGTACGTAACCTGAACAGTGATATCGTGCATGCACAGACCGCGCAGAACGCTTCCGCACAGAATGCTTTTGCGCATGCGCGGACCGCGCACACGGCGGAAAATACTGCTGGGTTACTGGAGTATGTAACCTGAAAAAACGTAACCCAAAGCGGACGTAACCCAAGGTTTGACTGTAGTTGTTTATTTCCTTGACATCTGATGGGAGGGCATTCCACAAGGCAGGCGCCACTACTGAGAAGAACGATAGGAAGAACGATAGCTGACTTGACTGTAGTACATGTGAGAGGGATCTCTGGATAGATTGTGTCACTTCAACCCAGGACTCCCTTTATCTTTGAGCCTGAGCACACACCTTGGGAGTCATCATGGGGAAGCTGCTAAAAATGGCTTTCTTTGGTAGAGAATCCCTCATCTGGCTGGAACACTGTGATGCCTCTCGTGTGCTACTCCATCATGGCGTTGCCATGCCTTTGGTCCATGTTTCAAGTGAGCTTCCACAAAAGTCTTCTTGGATAATCTACTGTCACTCTGACTTCATGCCATTTTAAAGCATGACTGTGAAAAGGCATACAAAGCCCTCTGGATATTCGGAAGCGTGGATGGGAAACCTGTGACTCTCCAAATATTGCTGGACTCCCAACTCCCATCAGCCCCCACCAACTTGTCCAATGGTCAGGGATGATGGGAGTTGCAGTCCAGCAACATCCTGAGGTCCACAGGCTATCTTGCTTTGGAGTCCAATAGACATGCTATGAAATTTGGCCCATGCTTATTATACCTCGGAGCAATAGCCTTCTCCAGTCCCATCTTCTGCTGCTTATGGATGAAAAGAAAAGGAAAAAGATTGATGTCAGTATTATCTTTATTATTCCTTACATTTTAAACATCTCGGTTGCTCATTATAATTGTTATTATTTGAGTCCCAATCCACTATGGCCGGAGCCCAGCACTGAACTGGGTATCCTTAAATCCACTGAAACTATTAATGAGTTTGTTGCTACATAGTAACAGTTGATTGATTGAAATTGGTAATACAGTGGTACCTCAGGTTACATATGCTTCAGGTTACATACAGACTCCGCTAACCTAGAAATAGTACCTCAGGTTAAGAACTTTGCTTCAGGATGAGAACAGAAATTGTGCGGTGGGGCGGCAGCAGGGAGGCCCCATTAGCTAAAGTGGTACCTCAGGTTAAGAACAGTTTCAGGTTAAGAACGGACCTCCAGAACGAATGAAGTTCTTAACCCAAGGTTACCACTGTACACAGAACTCTGTGTGCTGGATTTAGGCCTTTGTCTTCAAGGTATTTAGCAAATAAATATTGTATAACTTTTTGTGGGGGACAGATAATGTGGGGAGTAAGAGTACTAAGCCAGAATAGAGGAAAATATATGCTACCAAACACAGAGGTACTACCAATACCCAAAGTGCTTTTATTGACTAAATGCTAATGCCTAATCAATTATATTTAGGATTTTGTATTTATGCTGAGTGACTCATGTCTGATATATGGTGATGATATATAGAAGAGTTTGCTGCTTTTAGGTTGCCCACTTACTGGGGAGTAAACCCTACTGAGAATCAGTGAACTGTTGTGTCAGACTAGGGCCTGGGAGGCCAGGGTTCAAATTGTCACTGAGCTTTTCAGCCTAACCTACCTCCTAGGGTTGTTGTGAGAATACCATACAGAGGAAGAAAACTATGTACACCACCTTGAATTCCTTGGAAGAAAATACAATGCAATGCAATGCAATGCAATCAATCAATCAATCCATTGAACTCCATAGGATTTATGTCTGAATAGGACATGAAAGGTCATACCAAGAACAAACTTAGTTGGTCTCTAAAGTGCTACTAGAAGGAATTTTTTATTGTTTATTTTGTTTTGACTATCGGCAGACCAACACGGCTACCTACCTGTAACTGGAACTATGGAAGGCACCACATTGAGCCGCATGAAATGGAAGTCCATCAACCTCACCAAGAAACTTGCACATGTACAGACCGACATCTTCTTTCTGACTAAATGCAAGAACCTGGACATTATACCTAAGGGTCTTAGAATTAAGAACCCTCTACAATCCACTTATCCTACTGAATATGCAAGGAAACTATGCCACACCGTGTATCTGAAGAAGTGTGCATGCACACGGAAGCTCATACCAAGAACAAACTTAGTTGGTCTCTACGTTTTATTTATTGATTTGTTTTATCTTGTGGGCTTATAGCCGAATAAAGTATTATCTATCTATCTATCTAGTTGGTCTCTAAGGTGCTACTGGAAGGAATTTTTTATTTTATTTTTTTATTTTGTTAGGATCACATTGTTTATGTGGGAAACAGTTCTTGAATGAATGTTTCACCACACTTCCACTTACTGGTTCAAATGATTTTACATGAATTAATTTAAATGTCATTGAGCTGTATGGGATAAGAGACCTAATATGTAGTGGCCATCAAAACCTTTGCAGGCATTGAGCTAATGGAATGCCTAATGTGAAATTAGTAATTAATGAGTACTTCTGAAAATTTGAAAGAGATGTTCTATGCATAGATATTGCATTAAATTAATTGTTCTTAACAAAAATGACTGTAGTACCGCTCTTCCGTTTTCTGGTTTCCCACTAGATGCTGTTTGCTGAAGTCCATTAGGGTGTTGTTCTGTAAGACAAGATTAATTACCCTTGGACTAATTGCTTTCTAATTGATTCCTGAAACGACACATTATTGATCATTTGGTTCTGCTTTTCTTTATTTGTGTATCATTATTCTTCAACGTAAGGAATAAAAAACCCTAATGAGTTCATTTGTGATTATATTGTTGATGACTTGAGAGAGAAAGAAAAGGAGAGAGAGGAAAGAACCAATTTCTCCTCTTCTTTCTTCCCTGAATTAAGTTAAATTTAAATTTAAATACAAAAACTTGTAAAAACTGACTCTTTGGGATGCACGCAACAATAAAGATTAGCACTCATTAGAGAGCTAATAGGTCTAAATTGTTCACAAGGAAAGTAACACAATTGCCTCCAGAAACTTTTGCCCTTTGGCATTGTTGAGTATCCTTGTCAAGTTGCCAATTGCTTGGCAACATGAAACCAGCTTGGATTTTCCTAAGCACAGATACAATCTCAAGGCTATTATATCATCACAATTGATGCATTCATTATTATATCTTTGCCATCAGGCTGAATGAACAGTTTTACTTAATGCACTTCATATTCAAATGAGCTCTGCAGTTTCAAAGGTTACGTTCTGAGCCAAGAAGTAGGTTCATTACCAGTCTTTGGAAATTGCAGGAGGGAAGAATGCTGTGGTACTAAAATCCTGTTTCTGGGCTTCACATGAGCGTGTGTTTGGCCACTGTGAAGACAGGATGTTGGACTAGATGAGCTACTGGCCTAATCCAGCAAGCTCTAATGTTCATTGATGTGTGCCCTTGGAAAGTCCATGTCAGGCAGAAATTTGGCTTGCGGAAATGCAGTGCTTGGAAAATCTCTAGGATTTTCTTCCTTTTCCATAATGCTAGTATTTGATCATCCAGCAAAACTGATTTCTCTAATAGTAAAGGTAAAGGGTAAAGGGACCCCTGACCATTAGGTTCAGTCGTGTCCAACTCTGGGGTTGTGGCGCTCATCTTGCGTTACTGGCCGAGGGAGCCAGTGTACAGTTTCCAAGTCATGTGGCCAGCATGCTTCTGGCGAACCAGAGCAGCGCACAGAAACACCGTTTACCGTACCTTCCCGCCAGAGCGGTACCTATTTATCTACTTGCACTTTTGACGTGCTTTTGAACTGCTAGGTGGGCAGGAGCTGGGACCGAGCAACGGGAGCTCACCCCATCGCGGGGATTCGAACCGCCGACCTTCTGATCGGCAAGCCCTAGGCTCTGTGGGTTAGACCACAGCACCACCCACGTCCTCTGGCACAGAAATGGAAGCAACATGAAATACCTACAGTTGAAGAATGGCAGCAGAAACTCATGGAGTAGGCAAAAATAGCAAAATTGACTGGAAAAAAAATCAGAGAACAGGGTTACTAAGCATTCCAAAGAGACTGGACGAAATTTACAACATAAAGAAAAGAACTATACACAAATAAAGACACTCGCGGGACTGGAATAGACCTCAGAATGTTTATTAAAAATCATTTGTTTTGGATTTAAGAACATTGAACAAATATATTACAACAATTGAAGGATGTACATTTAATGAAATTTTGAGTAGTATTATTCCATAGTATTAAGTACACATAGAATGTAAACATGACAAATGCGTGAATATAAAGAAAATATAGAGAAACCAGAAGAAGGAGGGAGGGAAGTACAAACTTGTTTAGAGTTAAAGTATTA